>CM029485.1:48602799-49049430 GCA_017140395.1 Eucalyptus lansdowneana
GCTTCATTTGCTGTATTTAGACTACCGAACTGAAGTTTGATAGATGGAATCGAAGTATTTCGAAACCACGTGAGTATCTGGTGATTCTTGCTCTGCCACTCCTCCAATCATTCAGCAAATTTATCATCATCCTCTTTGACGGCTTGACAAGGCTCACGAAGACTTCTGGTGACATAACACCAAAGCTTACATCCCCTTAGAAAACTGGACATTTCTTGAGCCCATAGAATATAATTTGATGCACTTAGGATGGTCTGAATGGGCATTGATACTTCTAATTTGTCCATGATAGGCTATATACTAGTAAACTTAATCGATTCTTGAATGAGTTTGAGAAAACTAATACTTGTAGAGCTGATATGAAGAAAATAAGGCTGAAAATAGACTAAGAACGTCGAAATACCTCAAGAACCAGCCTAGAAATGCCAAGAACCGATCGGAAAATGGCCGAACTGGTCAAAAAACCCTGAGAATTGGTTGGAATCTGACTGAACCGGCTGGAAAACATTGCGAACCGATCGAAATATGGTTGAACCAGTCGGAAAACCTTAAGAATCGATCGAAAAATGGACGAACCGGTCAGGAAAGAGAGCTAACCGGTTAGAAAATGGCCGAACCGGTCAGAAAACCACGCGAACTGGTCGGAAAATAGCTTAATCAGTCGAAAAACGCTGCAAACCGGTGAGGTCAACGCCGGTCAACGGATGTAGGCGATGAGGTCAACGGCTGTCGGCGATGAAGATGACGTGGGTTGACATCATTGCTTATCACGGACATTGCACGTGCAATGATGACGTCACAGATGCACGCATAGGTCACGTGCGAGCGTGGCGCGTGTACCTCACACGTGCAGAGGGTTGACCGGCGTGTGAGGGCGTGTGGCTCACTTTTTGGCGTCGTGGCGTGTGGATCTCACATGCAGAGGCTTTGGGTGGCGCGTGAGGGCGCATGGATAACTTTTCGGTGACGTTCGTTGCTGTTTATGTAGAACTTGTCTATGGTGGTTTTCGGTTGAAAATTAGAAGAATTGTCTTCGAAAGGTCCACCTGCAGTTGATGGCATCGGTGGTCGTTGGTAGTCCTGTAGCATGGCGGAGCGTGGTGGCGTGTGTGGCTTCTCTCCGTGGTAGATGATGAATTTTCAAGGTGCTATGACAATAGCGACCACCTTCTCAAACAAAACCTCGCTCTATTACCATGATAGAATAGAGTGGAAAAATGAATTTCTGTATATTGCAATATGTGTAATACTAATAATACAATAGCCTATTTATAGGCTGTTCTAGGGAACTATCTAAAGTAATAAAATATTACAATACCATAATCAAATCCATTATAATCGATATGAAATTAATTATAATCAATCAGAAAAATAAATATCTCTAACATCCTAAGATAAATATCTCTAACATTTAAAATGGGTTCAACTGGGCTAATTTTGACCATTTTAAAGTTCTAGGTCATGGAGCGTGTATCGACAGGGCACATAGTGGTTGAGAGTGAACAAGATGCCTACGATTTTCACAACAGATAGCTGAAGTAAGTAGGTTTGATATGATTTATGTAGCACCCTTCCTTTTACCGAGTGCTTTTTTATATTAGTAATAGTAAATATTACTTTATGGATACTTAGTAATTTCACACATCATAAAATTGGCTATCATTTACATCTTTTTTTCTTTTCAATGCAAATTGAAAAGAAGATGACAATGTGCAAAATCCGTGGTAGATCAAACTGTTAAGTATGATGAAACTGAGAAGATGACTTTTGAGATTTCCTTTTGTTGCTTCGTGATGCAGAAGTTGAAGAGTTTTATAGGCAATGTGATCCTGATTAGCTTTTTGTGACGACCCGAGCGGCGGTGCGTGGGGAGGAGGGATGGCGGTGCGTCCGCGCCTCCGGTCCTCGGACGTGCGCAAGGGAAGGGGAAGGGATTCCTCTCCCTCTTGTCCCACATCGCTTAGGGAGGGGTCATGGGCCTTGTATATAATAAGGCTTGGGTTCCCTTAACTTGTGAGACGCGTTTTAAAACCGTGAGGACTCAGTGTCCAAAGCGGACAATATCACACAAGTGGGACCCGGGATGTTACACTTTTCATTTCTTCTACCTCATGGGGTTGTGGTTTTACTAAATTTTTGTGTCGTGAAATTGTTCGTTGATAGGATTTAGCGGTACCGCTACTTTTTATTTTTTTGCTGATGCGACCTTATAGTAACTTGAATTTGGAGACTTTGTCATACGTGTTTCGAGTGAGTTTCCCTTTGGAAATGCATGACAGGCTAAAAAGGAAAGGGGAGTTTGAGCTTTTTGTTTGGTCTGTTACTTGATTTCATGCAGTGTGTTTGCTAAGTAACATAACATGAAGACGTGTATTCTCAAGAAGCTTCTCATTAGCGTTCTTATGTTTCTCTAATTTCCCACCTCTGCAAAGTGACTCTTTTTGGATTTTCAATTTGCTTTGGATCATTTGAATTCTGCAGCTTTCCTTTTCTTTGTTGTGAGACTACCGGGGATAGTTGTTTCCCTGGACTTTAATGTGGACTCATTTTAACAAAGAATCTGTTTGAACATAGAAGATCAGTTCCATCACTTCATAACCCCTTGCATATGTCGTTTCATAGCAATGATGACGACCAATTTTGGCATTAAATGTCGTAAAACATCTTCTTTCTTTCAGTTGTTACTTACTGGTGAGCAGATAAAAACTTATTTTGCCACTTATTTACTTGTAGCGTTGCTCTCAGTTGAATTATTTAAGCTATAAGGAGGCTAAGCGGTACACTTGTATGTCTAGTTTTCTGATAAGCGATGCAATGACAAAACCAGCCAATATATAACCCTTGTTGGAAAAACCCTTGATTGATAAAGCTTTTCCCATCATATTTCTATATGATGCTGTTTAATTTTAAGAATCGGCAATATTACTTCTTTCTTACTAATACATCCAACCGATAAAGTAACATACTTTGGGGCAGAGTAACTTCTGCCGCTCCTCTTACATGACAAATATTGACTCAAGAATTCAAACGGACATCTGTTCTGGACAAGTTAAGGTACATTGCTTTATTGCTTGTACTAAATGCCGCAACTCTAACGTGTCGTTTGATTGCTCACTCTTGAATTTAGCTATGACTCATTGGCCCCCCACTGTATTTATTGTTGGTCATCAAAATGTTCTGTGAAAATAAACAACATAAGCTAGGCCTGTGCATCTTCTGTAAAATAATGTGCTTTATCCGCTACTTGAATCTGAGGATGATTTTTTAATGGTTCTTATAAGCTAAAAGAATCTGATGCTTTCTGTTTATGAAACTTGGATGGACTGCAGAACATGTTATTTGATGCGGCAGCTCATTAGAAGGGAGGGATGTACTATCAACAATACCATTCGATTCCGTTTTCTGTATCTAGATTTTGTTGAGCCCTTTTCTTTTAAAAAAAAAAAATCATTGTGCTTTCTGGACGTTTTCTTGTTTATCTACATGACCCAACTAGTAATTTCAATCTTCCGACGTACTTGTACATGTTCTGTTTGGTCTTCTGTATAACTCCTCCTCCTCCCCTTTAGAGAAGGAGAAGATTTGCCTTTACGGATTTCCAAGTGAGCAGTGGGAAGTCAACATACCTGCGGAAGACGTGCCACTTGGGCCTCCAGAACTTGCCCTCGGCATCATGTTTGCCAAAGATGGGATGCAAGAGAAGGACTGGTTGTCGTTGGTTGCAGTTCCAGTGACACATGGCTACTACTTGTTAGAAATTTGCAGAAAATCAAGATCCTGATTATCAGGATCGAATGCGGAAGCGTGTAAAATTCTGTGCTAACCTCTAGCCATTGATGAAGTCGAGAATTGAGTGCCTGTCGAGCCACCACAAGGAGGAGGAGGAGGAGGACGCGCGGGCGCCGGGGGAGGATGGGGTGCTGGGCTGCGACGAGTTCTGGATGTACAAGTTTAAGGTGCGAAGTCGCATGACTGGATAGAGTGAGAGTCCTTGGAAAAAGAGGTGCCAGCCTACTTCCATTGACTCCCGTGATCGAGGCATGTCTTTGCTTGCGGAGTTTTGTGTTTGAGGTGGGTTTTCGATCTCATTCAAGCCTTCACCTATTTAGGCATTAGGTTGATGTAGTAGGATGGAATATGATAAACCAAGCCACTGTTGAATCCTATTCAAGTCTTTGCTTTTGGGTGAGTTGTCGAGACATAAGGTGATTAGTATATGCATGACATGATAATTCACACGGACTTACTTTCCATTGTAAGTCACTTTCTTTTGCAAGTTCTTTCTTCCATTGGCATTCTCCAATATGTCGAGATCTTGTGGTAATTAATAATATACATCATTCTTCTTTTGCCACAGATGATCTTGCCATGAAAGATGCTATGCACACAGAAAGAACCAAAAGGAGTTGTTGGACCTCCCCATCAGCACTGAATTTCACAATTATTATGGTCAACCTTGTGATCTCAAGCTAGTGAATTACCTTATCAACAATGCCATTGCTCTTGAGAAGTTAGTGGTAAATCCTTTTCATGAAGAATACTTCTCAGACTTGGATGAATTGAAAAAAGTGAAGGAACCTAGAGAACATGCTCTGCAATATCTCAAAGGAAAGTTATCTTCAAGAATTGAGCTGATGATTAATTAACAAAACGAGAGCCTCATTTACTTGGCATCTATAGTACCGTCATGGTTGACTATTATTTTGCATTTTAATCCTCTTCCCCCACTTAGACTTATTTTTTTGACTGCGGATATAATTTTGCTCATTAATTATTTGTTGTTCTTGATTTTGTAATTTGGATTTTTTAAGTTATGGAATCGACTCTTTTGCGTTTTTACCCAATATGGGAAAGTGGCAAGGCCACGAATAATGGATATTTCTGGTTTTTATTTTCACTTTACAAATGGCTAACATATTTTAAACATGAGGGAGGTAGATAGATCACATGCTCTTTCAAACTCTGCTTTATTTGTATGTTCTTTTGATCACATTCAAAAAGACCACAACAACTCAAACACAAATGGCCAATATCGCTGCACTCTTACAGAAAGCTTATGATGCATTCGCCGAAGTGGAGGGTGCCATACATATGGTCTAGAGAAGACAGAGGCGCATGTAAGTATCTACAAGACATTATCCAAATTCTTTATTTGTGTTTTGCTCCAATAGATTTCATTTATGTTTTCAGCTCTAGTAAAGTAAATGAGGCCATAGCCATTGCAATGCCGCTCAAGCAGAACTGGATGGGAGAGGTTGCTAAAATGATCCGACAAGTGGACACGTTGATGCTGCATACCATTGGACAGGCAAGGGCTTTCGTCTGCTTCATTCTAATGTTCAATGATCGATATAATCTACAGAGTGTGCAAATATCGAATAACATAGCTGGGCAACTATAAAACAATCATCCTCTCTCGTTTGGGATTGTTGGAGTGCCTAAGTCAAGCTTTCTTGGGAAATTATTTTTGGAAACATCTCACTCACTTGCTCACTTTGATCGTAGAGAGACAAGTTTGTAGAGAGACAAAGTTTTTGGAGAGAGAAGCTCTGAACGAGAAAATAAAAATTTGATTATGAAGTAGTCGAATGGATACAATGACGGGAGGGCACCCCTTCTTATACTAGTAGCCTTTGGATTACAACCATTGATTGTTCTTCGATCCGGTGGATGAGATCGTACCATCTAACCTACCACCTATTGGCATTTATGTTGAGAGAGTTCTAGATCCTTGCACAATTACCATCTTGCCCGTGGAAACATTCGGAAGCTCTTGGGAAAATTTGCATTGCATTTTCCGCTTCATCGAACTCGTCATAAGCCTGCTGCAACTGCAAATGTGCAATGACATTCATGTTGTTGGCCATTTGTGTTTGGGCTGTAGTGGTCATTTTGAGCGTGATCAAAAGAATGTATAAATAGAGCAGAGTTTGAAAGAGTTCGTTTTAAGTATGATCTATCGGCCTCTCTCATGTTTAAAAGATGTTCACCTAATCTCCTCATGAACAATGAACATCCTCTTCCCGGATAAATAAAATGGTCAAATCCAAATTGACCCATTTAATGTTATATTGATCAATCCATTTTTATGTAATTCAATTTTGATAACTCATACCCAACCTAATCACAACCCAATTCATATTCAACTAGACCCATATTATCAAAATATGATAGTAACTTACACCCATGCACTTGTATTCTTATGCAACCCGCTATAGCCGGTAACAATGTCCAAGGGAATTCCCACGTTAATCTAAGCGCAACGTAGTAGTATGATCAAGTATTTGTACCAAGTGAAGTGCACTATCATTTAGGCACACAAAAATTTGCTTTTGACTAGATTGACTAGACCGTAATTAGATAAATACGTTCTCCTCCTACTACCACTTTAATCACCAACAAAAAGGTAGAAGCACAAGAGAAAGATACACTAAAAACTAGAAACATCAATTATTCATGGCCTTGACACTTCCCATATAACTTAAAAATCCAAATTAAAAAAATCAAGAACAACAAATTATTAATAAGCAAAATTATATCTACCGTCGAAAAAAATAAGTCTAAACAAAGGAAGATGATCAATGCAAAATAATAGCCAACATAACAGTACTAGGGATGCCAAGTGAATGAGGCTCTGGTTTCGTTAATTAATCACAACTTAATTGAAGGTAACTTTCACTTGAGCTGTTGCAGAGCACGTTTTCTAGGTTCCTTCACTTTTTTCAACTTGCCCAAATCGGAGACAAATTCTTCGTCATAGGGATTCTCCACTAACTTCTCAAGAGCAATGGCATTATCGATAAGGCAATTCACTCCAGCACTGCATGTCTTGATTTCCGCAAAGGTAAGGGAAACAGTAACATGCGATGCAGAAGAGAATAAAGGACTGCATTTTCTTGCGCGGTTTTGTTTGGATCTGTAAATTTATCTGGATTTAGGGGGTGCCCAGGTGCTCCATTTTTGGTATTCGGCGATTTGTTTAAAGAAGATTGAATTTTTTTTACCCATTTTGGATTATTTTAAGGATTCTCGATTGGATTAAGGAAGATGGGCGGTTTCTGATCGATGCGGATATTTAGTGAATATTTGCACCATTCTGAGACTTACCAAACGAAAAAAAAAAAATGATATCTTTTGGTTAATTTCCGATCGGTTTTGATCCGGGTAAAATGAGAGATTTTCGGCCGAAATGTCGATTCTGATTTTTTACATCGTTTTACAAAGTTTCATTGTAAATAGGATTTTTGGGTTTTCTGTGCGACGAAATTTGAGTGAGTTCCTCTTGATTCGAGTGAGATTTTCTTGATTTCGTGCAGGCGCGTGCAAGAAGGGTGACTTGTGCGAGTTCGCTCACGGCGTGTTCGAGTGCTGGCTCCACCCGGAGCGATACCGGACGCAGGCGTGCAAGGACGGGCAGAGCTGCCGCCGCGGCGTCTGCTTCTTCGCCCACTCCCCCGACCAGCTCCGGGTCCTCCCCGCCCAGCAGCAGAAGCAGCACAGCCCCAAGAGTGCCACCGACTCCGAGTTCGGGTCACCGGTCCGCCCCTGCGCCGCCGCCGCGGCCGCCTTCGACTCCTACTTCACCAAGCCGTGGTCGGCCTCCTTCGTATCCTCGCCCACCTCGATCCTGACCACTTCGTCGCCCCCGACCAACTCGCCCCCGATGTCCCCGAACCAACGCGGCAGCTGCTGCGGGTCGCCCGGATCGGTGAGCGAGCTGGTGGCCTGCATGAGGAACATGCAGATCGCCAAGATAAAGATGAGCCCCCGCGGGCAGATGGGGGGGTCTCTCTTCGGGTCCCCGCTCCGACCCGGGTGCCACCTTGCGGCGCCGGTGACTCCGAGGGCCGAGTCTTCACCGCGGTACGGGCAATTCGGCGGCGGAGGCGGGCTCTTTGATCTGTGGGAGTCTCACCGTGGCTGCGAGGAGGAGCCTTCGATGGAAAGGGTCGAGTCCGGGAGAGATTTGAGGGCTAAGATGTACGCCAAGCTCAGCAAGGAGAATTCCCTCGATGGCGCCGACCTTGTCGGGTCCGGTTCCGGTCCTGACGTGGGTTGGGTCTCTGAGCTGGTCATGTGAAAGGCCGAAGAAGCAGCAGCTTCGAGTCCTCCCCGAGTCGACTCGGAGCTCGAATTTTGTTTGGGTCGAAAGAAGTGATTTTTTGGGGCTGGTGGGTGGTGTTCAGCAATCGGGTGGCCTGTTGATTAATCTCTGACTCGGATGTGTGAATATATCTCGTGTTCATTTCCATTGTTGATGATGATTACCTTCCTTCTTCTTCTCAAGGTGTAAATATTGGCTGGCGGGAGAGATTTCAAGTCTCTGTTTTGTGGTCCGATGACTTTCCAGTTCCCTCTCTGTAAATGAAGTTTCAGTAGTCATTCTTAAAATATTCGCAATGCAATTGCAGATTTCTGTATAGGAAGAAACAAGAACGTGGAAGTTCGATATGGGGTTGGCTTTTTGGGGCTTGTATTGTTGATTATCGTTTTCTGGTCAAGTCCTTGAAATCTCTGTATCGTCTCATTTTCTCGGATTATAAATGCTAATTTCCCTTTCATGAGTGCTCTGCTCTTTACTCTGTTCTTGGCTATGTTCATGCTTTCTTCCTTGTTTGGACTACAGTAAGAGGAATTAGTCACATCATTAGCACAGTGATTACGAGATCAAGAGTGGGGATTAAAGAAACATATCTCTCCATCCGACTCCGTCCCCAGCATGCGGAAAGAAGAGTTCAGCACCTGGGTTTATCTTCCAACTCAGTATAACAGATAAAGAAAAACCAGATGAGGCTCTTGATGTGGACGTTTTTGAGTTGAGTTGATAAGAGCGGATGATCCCCGTCCTTATCTGCTAAAGCTTTTTCTCGCCTTTTCCCGGTTTTGAAAAATGAAAGATTTGATCACAGTAATCAGGAGATCTTTTGTCGTGCCACTTGCGTTTTGACTGGAGTGTGTTGATGATGATGATGATGAATTAGGTGGGGGAATGGGACAAGACATGGTCAAGCAGCGACCTTGTAGCATTGGTTCCCCCACCTCGCGAAACGGTCTGCTCTGCGTTATCTTTTGTACATTGGTTAATCTCAGTCGTTTGAAATGGGTTTGTAATTTGAATTCAATTGGATTGTGTTTTAGAATCCAAGTGACTCGAGTGATTGTTAATCTCATATTCAAGTCGGAAAACGTAACCTAATCTTATGAATGGATGCATATCCATAAAAAGTAAAAGCTCAATTCAAAACTCAATACTTGAATCAAGTTGAATCAACCGATTCGAGTGAAGCTTGCTTGTTAAACGAGTTGGCTTGATTGAGTTTTGATTGCTTGACTTGATTTGATTACAATGCTAATTTTCTCAAATTTTGGTTCAATGTGACAAAACTATACTGGAAAATTCTTTCCCCATTTTCCAATAAAAAGAGAGCCATGTATTTTTTTCGCTAAAATTTGCCTCAATGATGAAATCCCTCATGAAGTGGTTCTTTGATTTTATTAAGAAGGATAAGTTTTGTAGTTATTCCTTATAGGAAGTATCGCAAGTGTACTAGGAAATCAATGATATACTTTAAAATGGAGATACAATATCGGAACTCATGCAAACACTTGTATTTATAGAGTGTTGGGAAGGCATGGGGTTCCCGCTCCCCAATGAGCCGCCAAAGGGTTCTTATAGCTTCAATTTATACTATATTGATAATTTTGGTTTGAGTCAATGAATAGTTTACTTGTGATATATAATTTTTCTCTTACTATTGAGGATTGAAACGGAGAGGTGGGATGTGCTAATTATAGTTGAATTCTCTATTGGATTCTACCGGATGTGGCCTTAATTTATTATGAATTGGAATAAACCTTATATTTTGATTTCTCTTTCTTACATTTATTCTCTATTTTGTTGTGTTTGAACACATAACCCTAACATAGTTTTCACAGCATAATTGCCTACGATTAGTTCTTAAACAATTTTAATCATGCCTTCACATCTTCGTATCTTCATGTCACCATGACTTCTCATCTCCATGTGGTTGCTAAATTTCGGTAAATGCTTAGCTTCCTAACTCTATCTACAGTTACAAGAAGTTACAACAACACTTATCCACAAGAAGCTTAGGTAGTGCATGGGAACATTTTTGTTCCTCTATTCTTTTGTTCTTTTGGTTCTCAACAAAAAAAGAACAGAAATCTGTTTGGGTAAGGTTAACTAATTTTTCTATTCCCTATAATAGAAAAATAACTGGGAATAGATCTGGAAAATAAATAAGAAGTAAAAAAAAAAGAAAAAAAGGTAAGCTTATTGTTCTTGAGAACAATTTCTAAAAATAAGCCTTTTTTTTTTTCTCGTTTTCTTTTCTTTTTCTTTCTTGCCGCTCCCCGTAGGTTGCCATTCGCCGGCTAGTCATCTCTCACCCTTGTCGGTTGTCACCGCCACTTTGCCGTTATTGCTACCAACCGCTGACGCTCGTTGCGGCCAACCCGCCGCCGACCTTTGGCTAGCGGCGGTTGTCAATGGCGACAGTGGGCCTTGGGTGGCGGGTGGATGGCGTGACGATGATCAAAAGTGTTCCTTTTTTTTTTTTTTTTTTTTTTTTTTTTTTTTTTTTGTGTATTGTACCAAACACATTTCTATTCTTTTTTTATTCTAATAATAAAAATTTTATATAGTTACTAAACTCGTTGTTTTACTTAGAAATTATTCCGAGGAAGAAAATAATTATTTCCGAAAAGAAATTGCTCCCCTAGACAGAGATGTTATCATTTGCACCCTTAAATGTCAAAAAATATTACTGCTCAATAGTTATACATAGGAATAAGCATGAGTCCAGGGGTATAATCAGGAATTTCTATTAAAACCTACCTGTTCTAGGTTCCCACCATTATTGATCCGATTCTTAATTCCAAAAAAAAAAAAAATAGAAACGTTACTATGTAGTTTGGTTCTCGATTCTTGGGTAAGAACAAAATTGTGAATCGAAGAGCTAACTAGGAACTAGGAATTGATGAAGTGGAATGAGTATATGTGGTTCAACTTAATTTAAAATTATTATTAAGTGATTAACTATGTTGTTTCTTTTGATTTCGGGTGATTAAACTTTGGAGACATTTTTTTTATGGACAATAGATTGCTAAAATTCTATAATTTAAGTTTTATATTACGTGTTATGAACTTTTGATTACTTATTTTATTTTGTGTGTTCATCTGTTTATGGATTGTTGTTATTGACAAATGGAAATTTTTATTGTTACATTCACTTTCATTTTGCTTAATTATAAATAAAATAAAAAAGAAGAAAGAAATGAAACAAAAATTGACAGCATTATCTCTCCTTTCCATGACTTGCGATAAATCTATTAAAATCTTAGGATAAAATTGGATATATGTGACATGTACGTAGTATCTTAATATTTTTTTTATGATACGAAATTAGTTTAGAGTGAAATGTGATGAGAATGTATCAATTTGAGATTTTTTATGATATTGATTTGATAAGTAATGATTTATGAATCGCTAGATTTTAACATGGACTTTTTTTTAAAATTAATTTTCTGTTTGGAAATTTTGTGGTGCCCCTTTCTCGAATTCCCACTCAGCTTTTCATTTTCCAAGTTGCTATCCATTGAAGCAAACAACTTCAACGACCACGTGGGAGATTTGGGATTCAGATAGAATCAAGAAAACCCCCAGGAGCATATCTCGAGTGGAGTTCTGAATTTTCCTATTCTCAGATTTCATTTTTTTTCATCTAATCTCGATTGCATATCTTGATTAGAGAATTTCAAAGATTGATTCACTTTGAAGCTAGCAAATGATTGATGGACATGTCGAGAGTTTCATGCGATGTCTACACGTTCATTTTATCATTCTCTTGGATAGATATCACTCGGGCCCCACGGATCATTTTATATATATCGGGCCTGGATTTATGTTTATGTTGGAAAAAGATTGGTTGTGAGAGTTAAGTTCTTGTTTTTGCTATCTCTAGGACAGGGAGGAGAGGTTGTTGTTGCATCTCTGTAGGAGGAGGCAGATCTCTGAATTTTCTGAAGGAAACCATCAATGAGGTGGGGGATGAAGATGGGGTGTGTGGTTTGCCTTGCAAATTGCAATGACTTCGTCTTGAATGGGCCTAGCTGTTGAATTGATTTGATTGAGTGAAATTGGATAGGATCAAGATAGGATAGTATTCCACTTGAATCAAAATGTTAAGGATATTAAATTTGACATGTCAACAAGATTACTAAAATATGTGACTAATCGTAAGTAGATAGATAAGGAAGTAGATTATGTTCAAATTTAGAAACCCAACTAGTTCACGGCATTATTTTGCGATTTGATTTTGGGCATACGAAATTTAGACTCGATAGTTTTGTATTTCTAAAGTACCTATAATATAATGAAAAAACACTATTGAATACTAACTGAATGAGAGATATGTATTATATTATGATATCTTGGGGAATATGATATAGTTATTCCAACACACAATATATGCTCAAGGTAGTATTGTGATTGGAACATACATCTTGAAAGAGTACAATATTGGCGCCTTGGATTATAGATCAAAGAGAAAGTAATTTCTTCAAGCATTTCCCATCGAGTCATTCAATGTCAAATTAATAGCCTGTCTTTGATGAAATCGAAAGCAGGAGAGATGAAAACACAAAATACCACTCCACGGAAACACACAAAAAAAAATGTCGCAATGGCTATTACACCATGTCATGGTTCTTAAAGTTGGCTATTTTGGAGCAGGCGTGCCGTGTTCTACAGGTCGACAACATGGCCTATCATAAGTATTTCAAGTGGGCACCATGGATAGTCATGCTTTTCAATTTGTATTGCTAATTTAGTGGGGGAAACAAGAAGATGCAACATGTGCGTTGACTGTTGATAAAAATGGGAACTTCTGCTCGTTGTCTATTGTTCTTAACTAGCAGTCCACCAAGATTGGGCTTTCTCCGCTAAAGCAGCTCTTTAAGCCCATGTGAAATAGAAGATGTGATGTTTCAGCCCTTTCAGGTTGTCCTCCTGCTACTCTCCATATAAGCAACAAAAGATCTCTGTTCTCTATCACCGCCAAAACAAAGGGATAGAAATTGTACGTAATTAAGTGGTTTTCACTTATTGTATACTTCATGTTCTCTGCTCACATATTTTAGTTTCTGGTGGATGGATACTTCGGATTGAGTTTATGTAAAAGTTTCTTTTTCTTTCTTTGGGTGAAAAAATGAGTTTACATAAGTTGATGACATAGTAGAAGAGGAGCAATGCCACATAAAACTGTATGTGCTATCGAGGTTAGTGAAGAAGGCAAGTAATTATAGGCAAAACTAGAAGGCAGCAGATGCATTTCTCATTAATTTCAAGGATTAATTTGGTTTATTGGCAGAATGACTTCGTCTTAGGCAAAACAAATGCAACCCAGTTCAAAGCTAATTCTAGATGGAGACTTCCAAAGTAAATTTCTGTTTGATGTTTTTTCCTTTTTGTTTTTCAGATTTCTGTCCTTTTCTAGATTTTTACAATATATGATTTTGACTATGACCTTTTATATTATAATTATTACATAAGAAACCACATTGGCATTTATCTTTCATGGAAGAACCAATTTGAACATAAAAAATAGCTTAGAGATCTGATTACACAAAGAAATGTTGAGAAATCTTATTGAACATTTTGCAACAGTTCAAGGACTGCCGATAGCATATCCCTTGTCGTGACCAAATTTTCCAGTAAACGATCTAGTGTTTGGCTAATAGATTACCAAGCCTAAACTTAGCTTGGGCTCTCTCAAGCTCATACCAATTCGTGACTTAAGTTCAAATTTCTTAACATGCAAATTGATTTTATCTAGGAGTCGTCACTAATCAGTTTACGGTAGGTCGATTAGACACCTAAGTAAAATAATGGGATGATTATTTTACTTTTACGAATCAGAGACCTTGGGTATGGGGACTTAGTTACATTAGATTTCTCTAATGCCCTTTCGGTACCATTTCTTTTATTTTCAAAAATGTTTTGGTAGGTAGTTTGGATTGATTTTAAATCTAATTCCCTAACATGTAAGGTGATCATACAGGTACGCAAACTACCAATTTAACACCCAAGAAAGTGATGAATAAATTACAGAACTTAGCTCAAAGTAACGAAAGCATTTGCAATGTTAAATCAGAATTCACATAAACAGCCCTAGATATGATTTCTAATTAACATGTAATTGTTTGTTTGTTTGTTTTTTTTTTCACTTATTTAATGAAAATAATGTAATATGCAATACAATATAAATAAATGACCTAATTCTAATGACATGTAATGGACCTAACAACAATCACTAGATGTCATGCGTTTCTTGAATCTAATCCTAATGACATGCACATACCATTTTTTATTTTTTACTTAAAAGAATGCAATTTATCCTAAAAAGTAAAACTAATTTATCCTAAGACATTTTTGTATTTTTCATGAAATTCGAAATCAGGTAAAATGTGAAAATTTATCTAACTAGATTAAGATTCTATTCAACTTGTATTAGGAATTAGATTAAGTCAAATCCTAATCTAAACTAAAATATTATCTTAACCTAAATAATCCTAAAATGCAATCTATCTAAGAAAATATCTAAACTTATAATTAAAAAAAAATATCTAGAAGTAAATTAAGTGCAATTTTACCCTAATATGCAATGACGTACAAAAGATGCCATAATTCTACATGACATATGTATGATGATTTTTTTGTGTTTTTCCTTTTTTCCTTTTTTTTCGTAATTAATAATTGCCAAATAATTAAACATGCAATCCAAGTTTTTAAAAAAAAAAAAAACTAGTAACCTAAATTAATTGATTTGATTTTTTTTTAATTTTTGATTTTTTACTTTTTATTTTTTCGAAATAAAATTTCTATTCTAAATATGCAATCCCTAGAACAAGAAATAAACCTAATTCTAGCCTACATTTTTTGGATTTTTTAAGAAAATAAAATTAACTTAAATGGCACGACAAAGAAATCAAAGCAAAATATCCAAATTGACAAACCGTATCTCGCATATGAGATTGGATTGGTCAATTTTACATAAACCACTTAATCAAATATCGGTACGGAGATCGGATTGACAATTTTAAAAAATGATTATGCGAGTCGGATTTTTAAAATGGATCGACAATCACAAATTTCCGAGGCTATTTCGTGTCGAACATCTTATTATTACATCAAGGAATAATTATACTAAAAAGAACAAGTAAAATAAAATAAAATAAATAGAAAACTACCTAATGTGATTTCCTTTTTTTTTTTTTTTTGCCTTTT
This sequence comes from Eucalyptus lansdowneana, assembly GCA_017140395.1. Classification (NCBI taxonomy): domain Eukaryota; kingdom Viridiplantae; phylum Streptophyta; class Magnoliopsida; order Myrtales; family Myrtaceae; genus Eucalyptus; species Eucalyptus lansdowneana. The sequence continues at coordinate 48,618,107 of CM029485.1, forward strand.
TTGCTTTTTCACCCACGACTTGGCAAATTCGTGGTGGGTCACCGTCGGTCGCCGGTCGTCGGAGCTCCGGCGAGGAGGACCAACAGCGAGCGGATCGGCGGCGAGCGATGGCGTCGCGAGGAGCGAGTCACGGGTGACGTCGCGGGTCAGTCGGAATAGTACGACCGGAGCAGGAACAGCAGCTTGAAGAGAAGCAAGGCCCGATCCAGCAGCAAATCGGCGCTGGGCGGTCACGGACGCGGGGCGGCTTGGTGAGCGTCACGGGCAGAGATCTCCGGGTGCAGGCATCGATCGAAAGCGGAGGACTCGCTGAAACAGATCACGGGCGAAGGCGGGGCAGCGTTGCTGCGTGTGGGCGGCTCGGAGACGCGACGTCGGCAGAAGCGATGGCAAATGCAGCGACGGAGTTTGTGGGTGAGGCGGAGCTCCGGTGTCGCGGATCGGGCAAAGGTAGAGCGACGGTGACAGGGGCGTCGTTGCTTCGAGTTGAAGCGGCGTCAAGGTCTAGAGGTGCGCGATGGTGGCTTAGTCGCCAAGTCGCACGGCGCTGCTGCTCCGGTGCAGCAGCTCGTCACGGGTCGTCGGTGCGACGCTCCTGTGGGTCGCTCGGAGAACGAGGCAAGGTGGGCTTGTGGACGCGAGATCTACGGGTCGCGGGTCGTCGGCGAGGTGGAGCAGAAGCCGGTAGACACTGGGCGATCGTGGACGGATCAGGGCAGGAGTGGCTCGGACGTCGAGTCGCGCGGCGGTCGCGGTTTCCGGCAAGAGAGGGCAGAGCAGGAGTTGGGTGGTCCGGTGTGACGAGACGACGGCGTCCGGCGAGCAACGGTTGAAGCTCGGGCAGATGGCAGCAAGCACGCCGGAGAAGATGAACAGCGTTCTTCTTCTTTTCTTTTTTTCAATTTTTCCTCTCTCCTCCTGCCTATCTCACGTCCCACTCACCGGTCTCTCTCTGCTACCTTCGTATTTTCTGCAACACTAAATTTGCAGAAGGAAAAAGTGAAGACCTTCTCCTCCCACAAACCCTAAAAACCGAAGGACCTCTCTCTTTGCTTGTGCTCGGTATTTTCTTTCTTCTGGCAATCGAGAGGAAAACCCCTATTGTGTGGCCCCTCAAAATCCTATGCATATTAATTTATTTATAGGTCACGGATTATGATTTTTAATTTTCCAAAATCATATCCATAAAAATTCTTTTCCAAACACAATATTTGCTTTTGAATTAAAAATCTCACAAAAGATAAATCCGTAAAATCTCCCAAAGATCTGAGCCGGCCTAATTTTTTTTTCGTGGGCTTAGCCAACTCAAAGAAATTAAAGTTTTCAAGATCAATTGAACCCATCCGCCTCCGGCTCAATATAAATATAAATTAAAAATAAATGTACCTAAAACTATATGTTATGTAATTAACTATTTTTTCGAGGATAAAATTAACCACTAATTTTTAATACGATAAAAACTAGTGGCCACCAAAATTTAGATGTCGACATCCTCTTTCTTTTTTTGTGCATGCAATATGGCTCATCAATCAACTCACGCAAGGTCGGCATTATCAAGAACTATTTCTGGCATGGTATTTTCTAAAGCTTTGAAACTTTCTTAACTACTTGCCAACACTACTGGTTTTTGTAAGATACTTTGCATTTAAAATTTTTTTCACACTGAAATGATAGAAAAGTAGACGATGATATCCTTGTTAGTGACAGAGCAGTAGCTCCACATTTTCTGTATTCATTCAGCTAACTTTGACATGCAAACAAATACGAATATAAAATAAAATCACGATTCAAACTAGTCCTTAAATTGCTCCTTTACAATCACGAATTAGAACAACTCCTGATGTTTTCATTCGTGATCAGAAGCCATGCCGCAACCTTGAATTTCGCGTAACGTGTTTTTGCCTTGCATCTTCAACAGATATTACCCAAACATAGTTTCATAAGCACATGTTGATTGTAAGTCTCCAAAAAGAAAAATGGAAGAACATTCGCAGACACTTCAACTTTACCTTGATTTCTTTTATCATGAACTCGATGTTTGAGGCTCAGTCTTGGCCGAGCTCGAACCCCTGTCCGTCCCTGATCTTAAACTTGTGCCCATTTCAGTTGCGCCCCTTCCTAAACTCAAAGTCTTTCCCCTTCCTGAATTCACAGTTGCACCCTTTTCTGAGGTTAACCCTCTGCCCCTTCCTATACTCGAAGTCGTGCTACTTCGTGGATTTGAAGAACCTTTGTCCGCCCCTGATCTTAAACTTGCGCCCATTTCAGTTGTGCCCCTTCCTAGACTCACAGTCGTGCCCTTTATTGAAGTTGAACCTCTGCCCCTTCCTCTACTCAAAGTCGAGCTGCTTCGAGAACGAGACGCTATGCCCCTTCTTGAACTTGAACTTGTGTCCATATTAGTAGTGTCCCTTCTTGAACTTGAACCTCTACCCCTTCCTGAACTCAAAATGGCGTCCCGTCCTGAAGTCAAAGTCGGGCTGCTTTGTGACATTAAAGATATGCTCCTTCCTGAATTTGATGCCTTGCCTTTATCTGAAGTGGAAGCTGCGTCCCTACCCAACCTCAAACCTTCGCTGTTTTTTGAACTTGAAGCTATACCCCTTCCTCTACCTCTTTCTGCAGGATCCGTTCCTGGATTTGAACTACTTTTGGTCCCACTTCCTCTGCCTGTTTTTGTAGGCGTTCGGTTGGCCTCCACAATTCTATCTCTCTTCACCTGGACCATGTTGAAATTCCACATTAGTTTTGGGGACTGCACAATTAAGATACTGCAAACATTCATTACTTACAGAATAAAGGTCCCCTTCATCCTCAACTTCAGTTGTAGCTTTGCAGGCGCTCTCATGATGTTCAACTCCTTCGCCCCTTTGCCAACTCGACCGAACATCATTTTGGTCGACAGGTTCCCCACTCTCGTCCTTCTCCTTTCTATTTTCCGTACTCGTCGTTTTCCCTCCTTTGACATCGCCGGAGTGCCCAACCCTTTCGTCCTTCATTTGGCGTCCATTCCCTGAGGCCTTAAAACATTCAGCATTGCCTTCCTCTGATTGGAAATCATCAATGGAGGAACTGCCATCAGTTTCGCTTTCATTCACAGACGCAAAGTCCCAGTCTGCATGGGGACAATAGGCCCAGTCTTCATCAGGACCTGAGTCCGACTCTTCATCAGGACTTGAAACGTCCCTTTCGGCCTCATCCTGAATATGGGAATGGAAAGCAGATTCGAATCAAGAGCAGATGATTAGCTCAACATGCTTTGTTCCACTAGAATTTGGATGATTTAATTATTAAATTGATTTATTAACTTTCCTTCTTTAAAATTTATTATCGTTTGCTCTAATCATTCCATACCATGCCCAGTAAAGCCAAAAAAAAAAAAAAGAGGAGTAAGTCTTGCTATCCTAACTCCGCATCAAGTTCTATTTCTGGTTCTAACTTTAATACCGTTATTTTTAGTGAACTTAACCTTCATCTTATATTCACTTCAATTACAATAATCTACTCTTTTTAAATAATTTTACGTACTTCACGACTACTATCATATAATTGTTATATATTTATTTCAGTTATAATAATGATTATTATTATTATTATTATTTTTTTTTTTTTTTTGCATTTTGGAACTAAAAAGGAGTTCTATTTCTACTTTTTGTATTCGTATGAAAAATCCCTAACCACGGGACACATTGTTTTAAATCAGTCTAAAAAAGTCTGTATGTTCGTTGTATTCTTTCTTAATGTAAAGTAATATGCTTCAAAATCAAGTAGTGTCTCTTTTCATCCATAAGTTGCATTTTCTAGTGAAATAATATGTTTCTCATATAGAAGTTACATCCTAATATAATATATGACTAGTTGTTCAGGCAATATGCGCTACGATTTACTTTGAAATAATCATGTAATATAAAAAAGATGACAATCCTACATATCCGCGACCTGCAGTGGTGCTAAAAAGGCATTGTTAGCTACTCAAGCCCACTGGTGGCCGAAAATACAAAGCGAGTCAAGTCCACTATATATGCATGCACCGGCAAAACAGTACATAAATGTGACTCCAGTTATCGCTCAAGCTACAAATGGATAGATCAGCTCTGAATTAAATTGCATAAACATTCTAACAAAATTATTAAAGAAAGAGTTAAAACAAACATTCTAAGTATCTTTACTCAAGAGGCCAACACAACAAATTCATAGGAGGTGGATCGTCATAATATCAAACATATATACCATGAATTAACTGCCCTTTGTTCATCATTTATGACTGAATTAGTATTAGAATGCCAGTGTAAATAAAACTTTCCGGTAATTGCTTCTCCACTCTTTATTTGAAGATTGTAACTACTCACTTTCTGTATAAATGGAAACATTAGTTACTTTTGAATCATTATTTTGTTTTTCTATATCCCACGTTCACTAGAAAATCCTTTGGAAACAAAACATAAATGCATTTAACAGAGTATAAATTTTTACTCTGATTTAGTGATAAAATAAATAATCTCTATATAAAAAGGTTGAATCTACAAATCACAAAAATGTAAAGACATAAAACATAAAAACATAATATATATATATATACACACACACAAACACATTTGACTATGTGCTCATTGATGGCCAAAAATGGAAAGCTAGTCAAGTCCACTGTATATGCATTCACCAGCAAAACAACAAATAAATGCATAACACAGTTTTTGATTGATCAGCAAGTAAATGGATTAGCCCTATATTAAATTGCATAAATAGTCTAACAGAAATAACAAAGAACAAGGCAAAACAAACGTTACAATTATGCTCACTTGAGAGGAAAACAACATATTTATAAGAGATTAATTATCATGATATCAACATACATACCACAAATTATCTGCCTTCATCCGCTTTCCCATGTGGCGACACTTGGTAGAATCCAACGAGTTCCTTTTTTTTTTTTTTTTGTACAGCTATGAATTGGACATTAATTTCTCCATAGCACATTAATGAAATAATCGAATTCAATAGTCCATAATTACTTTTATTACATGTACGATATTATATTTGTGCATTAATTATGCCTATTGCAAAATTAAAAAAAAAAAATAGTTGCAAAGAAAGCATATAATGTTTTTGAAATCAATAATTTATGATCTATTATCGACCATGTTATCTGTGAAAGCAATTTTGATTAATTTAATATTTAGAGTGATTATATTAGTTTGCTTGCAATACTAAAGACCTAAGACTATCCAACACCCAAAAAAGGAAGAAGAGATGAATGACTAATGTAAGGGAACAAATTAGCCACCTAAGACATTACGGTGCAACGAAAAAATGGCAACTTTGAAAAGGCGGATATTATGTCGCTAAAGAAAGGAGGATATTCCCAAAAAGGAATTGAACTGAAGTCCCACACATCAATGAAGAAGATATCGCACCTTGCTTGATGTATTCCGAAGAATCTCCTCTCTATAACGATTCAAAAACATTCCCCCTTCAGAATCTCTGATTGAGTTTCCACACTTCGCTATATAGAGCACGCAATCATCTGGTATTTTTGTGAGAGATACATCAACAAACCTTTTCAATGACCTGCACTTTGTAACCCCCAAGGTTTTTAGAGACTTTAACTCGTCAAGACCCTCAACATTAGTAAGTACCTCGCACGAGTAAATAGCCAATCTCTTCAAGTTCTTCAAGTATGATAACCCACTTATTCTCGTCAGAGATTTGCAATGATTAACGGTCAAGCCTTTCAATGATTTCGAGAGACCCTTAACTTGTATCTCAACTAGCTTTGGACATCCTAACACACGGACTTGCCATAGCTTCGTTAGTCCCAAAGAAATGGATAGTCCCTGAAGCCGTCCACAATCCTGTACCGTGAAATTCTCCAGTCTGGGAAGTCCCGTGAGTAGAATGTCTTCCACTTCACACGAATAGAGCCCTAAAGTAGACAAATTTCTCCAACTGCAGTCAGAGGATGGGAATTGCACGAGGGGTTTTAAGTCTAGGTTTGTCAAAACAAGCTCTTCTAGATGAGAAAGAGAAGCCAACTCTGGAGGTGCAGGGACATCTAGTAGATTTAAATCTAACTTTTCCACTCTAGATAACCTTCCAATCCACCTCAAATTGCATCCCATGACTAGGGTTGATTTCTTTGTATACATAGAGCCATCACCTAGTTGCAGTTCAACCAAATTGGTAAGGTTCGATAGATTAGGGACTGAGCGCAATGATTTAGATACAAGAAGTAGACGGGTCAAACTAGTGGGAAGCTCCGGCAATTCTTGAATCTCATGACACTGGCTTAAGTCTAGGGTTTGGAGGTGATGAAGCATGTTGATTGTCCCTAGAATTATGCAAATACCGGTGTTCGCTAAATTTAGGATTTTTAAAGATGACAATTCTCCAATTCCAATAGGAATTTCACCATTCATTCCCTCATGAAAAGAGAGATCCGGCTCTCCAAGATTTACCGGCATGCTTATGCCACTAAGTGATTGCCAAACATCCAAAACATAACGTGTCTTTTGTGCGAAACGTAAGATGCGTAATGATTTTAACTTTCCAATGAAGTTGGGAATTTCCCTTATGCTCGTATCTGATAAGTCTAACTCTATCAATGAGGTTAAATTCCCAAGAGAGCTTGGAAGTTCTTCTATTAACCCCATATTTGATAAGTCTAACTCTATCAATGAGGTTAAATTCCCAAGTGAGCTCGGAAGTTCCAATAAAAAAGAGCATCTGCACAATGAGAAGCGCTTAAGCTTCACTAGTGTCCCCACTTCTTCAGGCAATTTTATGAGAAACTCACAATTCACAATCTCTAACTTAATCAACGACCGTAGATCTCTAATGAACTCCGCCTATCCAACACCAGAAAGCAAAGAAAATAAATCAGCCACCTAAGAAATTACGGTGCAATAAAATAAATGGCAACTTTAAAAGGGGCGGATATTGTGTGGCTAAAGAAAGGAGGATATTTGACCTAAAATGGAATTACACAAAAGTCCCACACATTAATGAAGAAGGTGTCGCACCTGAACAATCAACTCTCTATAAAGCTTCAGGGGCTTTTCTGGTGTAACGCCACAACTGCTGATATAGTCTCCACAGCTAGTTATATAGACAAGGCAATTATCTGGTATTTTTGTGCAAGATGTATCAATCAACCTTCCCGGTGACATATTCGTTTTGACCTGCAAGGATTTCAGGTACTCTAGCTCATCAAGGCCCTCAACCTCAGTAAGTACACGGCAGTCTTCGATACTCAATCTCTTCAAGTTCTTCAAGTATGATAACCCACTTACTCTTGTCAGAGTTCTGCACCTAGCAACTCCCAAGATTTCCAATGATTCCGAAAGATCTGTAACTCGTATCTCAACTAGCTCTTCACAACATGATACATGCGCTTCTCGTAGCTTCCGTAATTCCAAAGGAATGAATAATCTCTGAAGTCGTATACAATTTTCGATATATAAGTTTTCCAATCGTGGAAATCCCTCGAGTGGAATGTCTTCCACTTCACACGTTTCTATACTTATAGACAACAAACACCTCCAATTGCAAGCGGAGGACGGAAGCTGCATGAGGGGTTTTAAGTCTAGGCCTCCCAATCTAAGGACTTCCAGATGAGGAAGAGAAACCAACTCTGGAGGTGCAAGGATGTTACACAGAAGTAACTCTAACTTTTTCAGTTTAAGTAAATTCTCAATCCCCCTTAACTTGCATCCTGTAAGTGGTTTTGAATTTATTCTAGGAAATTTGCATTTATTCAGTAGCAGTTCCTCCAAACTAGTAAGATCCGACAAATTAGGGACCAAGAGCAATGATTCAGATTGAATACGTAGACAGGTCAAACTCGTGGGAAGTTTCGGCAACCCTTGAATCTCATGACAATCCGATAAATCGAGCATTTGGAGGTGATGAAGCATGTCGATTGTGCTTGGAATTCTGCAAATACCTGTGCCTGCTAAATTTAGGATTTTTAAAGATGACAATTCTCCTATTCCAGCAGTAATTTTACCTGTCATTCCTATATGGTTGGAGAGATTCAGCTCTTCAAGTTTTACCAACATGCTGATGTCACTAGGGAAATGCCAAGCATGATACTTCGTAAATGCATTATTAATATAATGTCTTGTGGAACGCAAGACGCGTAATGATTTTAACTTTCCAATGGAGTTGGGAAGTTCCCATATGCCCGTATTCGATAAGTCCAACTCTTCCAATGAGGTTAAATTCCCAAGTGAGCTTGGGAGCTCTGTCAACCAAGAACAATTCCGCAATGAGAGGCGCTGAAGCTTCCCGAGGGCCCCCACTTCTTCAGGCAAATCAGTAAGAGCCATGCACAATTCAATCTCTAAATTAATTAACAATTGTAGTTTTCCAATGAAGTCCGGAATTGTTGTTATGCCATCACAAGCGATAAGAGATAGAACTTTCAACTTCCGTGCCCCCTGTAAAAATGGATGACATGTTATGTGTGAGAACCAATGTAGAGTAACACTGAGACCATTAGACTAGAATTAAAACATGTGATTTACCTTGATCAAGTCCCATACTTTTGAATCATTTTCGAAGGAATTAAAGCCAAGTTTGATAACAACAAGATTATCAAAATACATATTGTTTGCCTTGAAATAAAAACAAGATTCCCAAGAAATCCATTTCAACTTTGAATGACACTTTGCAAAGTCCCCAGCAAAAGTTCCACTGCATAATTTGAGGAATCTTAGGTTTGGAAACCTTTGAAATTCTTCATTTGTAATCTCTATGAAGCCATCACGTCCAATCTGAAGAGCTTGAACCTTATCCTTCCTCTGCAAGTCAAATTTTGTAATTCTGTAAAGAAGTTTGTCAACTTCCAACTACCATGTTTGGCAACTTGAATGGGAATGAGAAAAAGGATGAACAATATAAATCAAGCAGGAATCCTTTATCTTAGGATATAAAACCTCTATTTGAAAATTGGATGTTTCTTACTTACCTCTTCGGTTCCCATGATTTCGATGGCCTCTTTTGTAATCCACAACCTGCTCCGCTTTCCAGGTTCACTTGGACTTTCTTGACGAACGATCTGCCTTCCCATGTCTATAAGTTGATCGTGCATCCACAACTTATCATCATCCAATATCTTTATCAAGCACCGACTGGTAAGGACATCAATTCCTCTATTGGGATAAAATCCTAAATCGTCCCACATGTAAATTCCATCAGTCTTCTTCTTATTGAAAAAGAAGCATGCTATATCGAGAAAAATTTGTTGCTGATATTCGTCTAGTTCTTCATAGCTAATCCTCAACGTCTTTAGAATCTCTTCTTCAGGTACATTCCTTAACTTGATCATAGTCTCTTTCCAAAATGCTTTGTCTTTCCCATTAAGTAACGAACCTATCACTTTAACAGCCAAAGGAAGCCCTCCTGTACTTGAGACAATTTGCTTGGAAAGCCAATGATAATCATCCGAAGGAAAGTTTTTTCTAAAGGCATGCCAACAAAAAAGCTCAAGTGCGAGAGCATCATCCATCTTAAGCATCTCATACTCTATAATTTTACCTATAAATTCTTGACCTTGCAAAATAGCCTTGTTTCTCGTTGTAATAATTATTCTAGATCCTGAATGTAATGAATTGTTTCCTATTAGTTTCTCAATGTGGTCTTTATTATCAGCATCATCTAGAACCACAAGAACCTTCTTAGTGCCGAGCACTTCTCCAATCCTCCTCATTCCTTTTTCACTATCCTTGACTCCTTCTGCAGATCCAGAATCAACAATGTCAGACAGTAGTTTTTTCTGCAGTCGAACTATGCCATATTCAGTCAACATGCTTTCTCGAACGTCATTAAGGAAGCTACAACACTTTCCAAAGTGGAAAGACAGTTCATTGAAGACAACTTTGGCAACAGTTGTTTTACCAATGCCACCCATTCCATAAATTCCAATGAGCTGCACATCGCGACGGTTGACATCTAATAACTCTATCAAGTGCTTTACCTGATCATCAAGTCCGACTAAATGTTCAGGCACTAATTTTTGTTTCAGCTCCAGCTTCTTCAAAACCCTTTCAACAACCAATTTGACAATCATTGCTTGGCTGCTATGTACAAAAGCGTTTTCATCAGTTGACTAGATCTACCCACGCATCACACTTCGGATTGTCAAAACTCTAACTTGAATAAATTGAAGCACATAAAAAACGAGATATAAGTACACCGAATGATAAGTATGGGCTAATTTAGCAAGATTCACTTGACATGTTTTTCATATGTAGGTCATAGAAATGTCTGAAGACTATAGTATTAGCTTACGCAGTAGCCAGAGTTACCAAGTGGTGGATACTATATCGTGCATCAACAAAAATTCGACATTTGTAGCTAAGCCCAGAAAAACTTTCAGCACTTGTAACAGGAGAATCATGAAGACAAATGCAGCGCCGTACATTGAATATTGTAGTTTGCTCTCGCTTCTATCGAATATTGAGACATGATTTTGCTTTTACCAAACCTTGGTTTCCTTGTGTAATCATAGACAAAGCAGAGGATGTAAAGTTGAATGAGAGCAGCGCTGGAGGTAGTTTTCAATACTTCCCATTGCAAAAAGAACAAAAGAAATCACTCGACAGGATACACCATATCCCATGCAACAAAAAGAAAAGAAGAAACAGGTAAGGGTCTTGAAAGAGTAATTACCTTCGATCTTTTTTTACGTTCCATCCCTTGATTTCAGCTACCTCTGCAAGAGCCCTTCTCCATGCCTTGACTTCGTCAGGAAACTTCTTCTCATGTTCCAGTAAAGCATCGCCATATAGTGGAGTCTTAAACTTAACGTCCTCAGGTTCCACATGAAAAAAGATCGGAAGGATACTTTTTTGACCCTCTGAAAGAGACACATTGTCTGTTATGTGCGCAAGCTCACGGAGACACCATTTGCTAGAAGCATAAGTCACGGAGAAGATGGGTATGTAAATTATGGAATTGTTGATAGCATGTAGAAGGTTCCCACCAATCACTTCGCCGGTGCGGAGTTCTTCTTCGTCCCTAAACACGCGAACTCCCGCATCTACCAAGCCGTGGTAGATGAAGTCTGTGAATCCATGACGAGTGTCGGGCCCTCTGAAACTTAGAAACACTTGGTACTCACCTCCCATTGCTTGCACAGCGTCACTACTCGATCCAGTCTCCAAGTTTGCCATAGCTAGGAAGCTTATTACTTCCGGATCTCTCTCTCCCCTGTAGAAAAAAGAAGTTGGCGTGGCGCGGCCTAGCTTAAGAAATGAGCGGAGGCTTTCGAGGCAAGTGGGTGCCAATACCTAGCAAAACTTGGTCGGTTCACTTCAAAGTCAAATTTTTCTCGTCTGATTGCCCACCCAACGTTCTGCATTAAAAATGTAGATACCGGTGAAGGTGCGCAAGACCTTCTGAACAAGTTTCGAAATTTTAAAAGACTCATAGGGAGACACCTATAAAATATTCCTCTTTATTTTCTCCTTAGTAAAAGGATCTAATCCCTAAACTGTCGAGAAATCTTCAATCATGCCTGTAACTTTTTGGATGCAATCAGGTTCCTAAATAATATACCTTTTCTCGATCAATTTAAAAACAAATTATGGGGCAATCTTAATGAAAAGAAAATTTGTTTTCAAATTTATAAAAATAAAAATCTGATAAAAGACAGTAATCTAAAAAGTTTGTTTCTAAACGTTTTTTCTTTCAGAAAACACTTCAAATTAAAAGCGGGCCTATATATTTATTTATTTATTTATTTATGGATGTTGAATTGTTTAGGAAAAAACATTGGGCCAAGTTACCTGCGGCCAACTTTGAGCCCAACCTCGGAGCCTACTTCCAGCTTCGCCGCCGGCAGAGTTGTCCGCGCCGCGGCTCGGCTGACACCGCTGCGTGTCCAGGCCGAGCCGCCCCTCCTTTTCCGAGACGGAACGCTCAGATCTGCGGACGAGAAGAAGAGGAACGAGCTGTTATCGCAAGTAACGGGCCGTTCACAGATCTGAGCACTCAGATCGTCGCTAGGAACGATGGCGGCGGCTTGTTACTCACGCCGACGTCCGAGGGGTGGGCGCGGAGGTTGGAGCTCAGATCTGCGGAGGAGAGGCCGTCCGTGGCTGACCGCAGCTTTGCGTCTTCAGATGTGTGGACTAGCAGCTCTATCGGCCAAGGCACAGCCGCCGGGACGACGGAGGGGTGGACGCAGCAGTCCGCCGTCGCTCAACAACCAGATCTGGATTCCATTGCCGGGCGAAGTGGTGGGCGGAGATAGAGAAAGAAACAGAGACAGAGACAGTGAGAGATATCATATTCTTCAAATAAATTTCACCTGACATATTTCAAAACCCTTCGTCCTTTCTTTTCTTTTTCTTTTTTGAAAAAAAGGTCTGTCTCTCCATCTAAAATAATCTTTAATGCACTTATTTGTTCCCGTAATACGGATTATGATATGGAGAAATTCTGCTTATAGTTTGGGAATTTTGGCAACCCCGAATTCAGTGGATTCATTTCCTTTTTTATTTAAATTTAATTTTTAATATGCTTTAAATAAATATCTCGTCTGTTAGTTTCATTTAGATATAAGATACAACATCTACTTTATGTATAGTTTTCGCATGCTAAATATCCTAATTTAAAAATATTAAGTAGAGGCTTTGTCACATGCTTCGGATCTTTGCCGCGGAAAATTATATGCACTCGCCACTGATTTGATGGGTACATCTAATATATGTTAAGCACCTCTAACGACCACGTGGAGATTGGGATTCGGATAGGATCAGGAAAACCCCCGGGGGCATATCCTGAGTGGAGTTTTGAGTTTTGCCATTGTCAGATCTCTTTTTTCTTTTTTTAATATAAATCGATTGCATATCTTGATTAGAGAGTCTAATGCTTGATTGACTTTGAAACTAAAAAAATGATTGATGGACATGTCGAAAGTTTCATATGATGTTGTCACACGTGGGGATTTTGTCTTGTATAGATATCACGTGGGCCCCACGTATCATTTTGTATATTGGGCTTGGATTTTAGTTTATGGGCCTGTTTGATTAGAACTTGAGAACGTTGTCGAAAAACGCAAATCGCTGGGTGAAGGAGTTTTCCAAAACGCAAATATCGTTTGGTAAAATTTGTATTGAAATATAACTTTGGCCAAAATATCATTTGGTAAAATTTGTATTTGTAAATTACTTTTATTAAATTTAAAAAAACAAAAAAAAATTCTATATTTCCTTTTTGAAATCAAGCCACGGACCCGCCGGATCCGGCAATGGACTGTTGGATCCGCGGCCGGATGGCGTGATCTGGCCGCCTAGGTCGTTACCGGCGGCGCGATGGCCAAATCAGCGCCTGGGTTGCACGACCCCAAGCGACCAGCGACGATCGCGCGACCCGGCGACGGCGGCGACGCCACGAGCCCAGCGGCCGTCGCCTGGGTCGCGCGACCTCAGGCGGCCGTCGCCTGGGTCGCGCGACCTCAGGCGGCCGTCGCCTAGGGTCGTGCGATCCACGCGACCGACGCCTAGGTCGCGAGATCCTAGCGTCGCCTGGGGTCCGGCGACCCCAGGCAACGGTCGCTGGGGTCGGGCAACCCTCAGGCGACGGTCGCCGGTGCGCGCCATCCTTTCGCCGGTGGTCGTCAGCCTTCGATCAGCAACTTGGAGAGGTTGGAGAAGATGAACAGTAACCAAGCTACTTGCATTCTCAGGATGCAACTTGCCAATGCACCTCAAGAGCTCCATTGGGCTAAAGGCCTTTAGACTCCTTTGGAGATGCAATTGCATCTTGCCAAAGTCGCGCAAAAATACGAACCAAACGCGTTTGCATTTGGCCAAAGGACTTTAGAATCCAAATGAGCATTCGCAATGCTGAACCAAACAGGCCCTATGTTGGAAAAAGATAGGTTGGGAGAGTTTAGTTTTTATTTTTGGGGTAGGAATAGTATATGTGCAAATACTTTTGTTCGGCCTCCCTTGACTGTTAAAACTTTTTTTTTTCGCTTATTTGAGTATCATAAATTTGAAAAATCAATCACTTAAGTCACTTCCAATTTGCCCCATCGAAAAAGCTAATGTGACTACCGGAAAATATTTTTTAAATATATTAAATATTTTTATTATATTTTTGAATTTTTTATTTTTGTCTTTTCTTCTTTAGGGTCCACGAGGGTCACTAACGATCCTTGCCAACCACAACTGCCTTGCCCTTGGCCATGAAGGCCCTGGGCAAGGCCATCACTTTGGGCGACATCCAACTTTGGGTGGTCATGAGCAACATCGCCTAGAGTAGACGAGGGTCGTCGCTGCCTGGCCTAGAGCCTTTGTAGCAAGGGCGAGGTGGCACTTGCCCAGATATGACTATGAAGGCCCTAGGTAAGGCCATTGGGGCCTCGTCAACTACTAGCAAGGCCACAATAGCCCTTGCCTGCTCTAGGTGGTGTTGCTTATGGTTGGTGAGGGCCCTCGTAATGTCACCCAAGGCCTTTACGATCGAAGGCGAGTGAAAAGAAAAAGGTTTTGACACTAAAAAAAAAAAAAAAGAAAAAAAGAGGAGCAAAATACAAATAAAACTAAAAAATTAAAAAAAAAAATCACGTAGGACATTTGACCGAAATTAATAGTCAAGTGATCGATTTTTCTCTAATGTGACACTCAGGTGAGTGAAAAAAAAAAGATTTTGATATTCAAGTGAGCACCGTGTGAAAGTTTTGGCACTACTGTTCTTATGCCCTTGTTTTTGCAATCTCCAAGACTGGGAGGAGAGATGTTGCTGTCGCATCTTTGCAGGAGGGGTCCAGATCTTTGAATTTTCTGAAGGAAACCATCAATGAGGTGGGGGATGGGGAAGAGGATGGAGCGTGTGGTTTGCCTTGCAAATTGCAGTGACTTTATCTTGAACGGACTTAGTTGTGAAATCGATTTGATTGAGTGAGATGGAATAGGATTAAGATAGGATGGTGTGCATTTCGAATCAAAATGTTAAGGATATTGAATTGGACCCGTCAAAGACAAGATTACTAAAATATGTGACTAATCGTAAGTAGATGGATAAGGAAGTGGATTATGTTCAAATTTAGAAGTCCAACTGGTTTGAGGTATTATTTGGTGAATTGATAGCTTTGTATTTCTAAAGTACCTATAATATAATGGAAAAACACTGTTGAATACCAACCAAATGAGTGATATGTATCATGTTATGATATTTTCGGGAATATGATATAGTTATTCTGACATATGGTATTTGCTCAAAATAGTATTGTGACTAGAACATACATCTTGAAAGAGAACTATATTGTCGCTTTGGACTGTAGATCAAAGAGAAATTAATTTCTAGAAGTGTTTCCATCGAGCCATTCAATTTCAAATTAATAACCTATCTTTAAAGAAATCGAGAGCAGGAGGGATGAACTTCACTCGGCAAGTGATAATTGACCAAAATATCACTCGACACAAACGCACAAAAGAAATGTCATTATGTAAATTTAATGCGAACCTCTCGGTGAGTTGAAAGTTGGCTATTACACCATTCCATGGTTCTTAAAGTTGGCTATTTTGGAGCTGGCGTGCTATGCTCTACAGGTCGACAACTTGGTCTATCATAAGTATTCCAAGTGGGCACCATGGATAGTCATGCTTTTCAATTTGTATTGGTAATATAGAAGAGGGAGAAGGAAGGGGGAAGGGGGTAGATCCGTTAAATGGGTGGGTCGAGTCATAAATGGTCCAACCCAAATTGACCCATTTAACCCGTTTTACGACTCATTTATTGCAATGCAAAATTTTGTATCCATCCGACCCATACCCGACCAATTTAACTAAACTTAAGAAAGCTTATTATATATATATATATATATATATATATATATGGTATTGCTAAAATAGTTTTATACAACACAAATTTAATGGACAATTTTTATAATTTTTAAAATAATTATTTAAAAAATTGAATTTTAATTATTTTTTTATTTTTTAAATATAATTTTCTTTTTTTATTTTTTGTCGGCCGACCACAAGCGAGCTTGAGCTCGCAAGATTGGTGAGGCTCGAGCCTTGCTGGACGTTGGCGAGTCCTCCGCCTCGCTAGATCTAACAAGCTCGAGGCTCGCCAATGTCAGGCGAGTCCTCCGCCTCGCCAGATCTAGCGAGCTCGAGGCTCGCCGGCGTCAGGCAAGCTCGAGCTCGCCCCTTGCTAGATCTGGCAAGGCTCGAGCCTTGCTGCACATCATGAGGCCTTTGCCTTGCCAAATCTGGCGAGCTCGAGGCTCGCCGGCATCAAGGGAGCTCGAGCTCTCCCTCGCCCGGGTCGACGAGCTCGAGCTTTCTCGATGCGGTGAGCTTGAGGCTCAGGTCGTCGTCAACCATCGCCGTGTTAGCGACCGGAGGAAGAAGAAAAGAAAAAAAAAAAGAAGAAAGAAGAAAGAAAATAAAATAAAAATAAAAATAATTTTGATTTTTATAAAAAAAAAAACTATTTTTGTAAAATTAAAGAGAGAAAAGAGATATTGTGAGATATTGGGTGACAATGGATTCTAAATCCAACCTATTTAAGATCCACTTAAGACCCACTTAAAACTCACTTATCAAAGTCTTTAATTGTTAAACCCATTTAACTGCCTTTTGTCAAAAACAAGTGACCCATTTTGACACCTCTAGGGGGTGCTCTAGGGGGTGGGGGAACTTCTGCTCGTTGTACGTTGTGTATTGGACCGAAGAACTGTTCATGCGGAGTCGCGGACAGGCTAATTGAAGCACTTGGGTTCTTAACTAGCAGTCCAACAAGATTGGGCTTTCTCTGCTAAAGCAGCTGTTCAAGCCCATGAAGCATGGAAGATCCCATGTTTCAGACATGGACTTTCTTTCAGGTTGTCCTAATACTTTCAATATAAGCAATAATAATAAATAAATAAAAAAGATCTCTATCATCCCCAAAATAAAGGGATAGAAAATGTATGAAATTAAGTGGTTGTTACTACCCAGAATTCAATGGTCTCTGCTCACATATTTTAGTTTCTCCTGGTGAGATAATCCCAATCGAGTTTCTGTAAAAGTCTCATTTTCTTTCTTTGGGTGAAAAAATGAGTTTACATAAGTTGATGGCATAACATGAAGAGGAGTAACGCCACATCGAACCGTATGTGCTATGGTGGACAGTCTGTTGAAAAAAACCGTAGGGCATAATCTCCAGCTTCTCCTGAAAGCTTCTTGTGCGAGAGGAGAGGATCGAGGCGAGCGAAGAATGCAACCATCTAATTATAGGCAAAATAAGGAGTAGACAAATGCATTTCTCATGAATTTCGTGAATTGATTTGCTCCATTGCAGAAGTTCGTCTTCAGGCAAAAACGAAAGCAATCAGGTTCAAAACTACTTTTAGATGGAGACCCATGCATTTCTCCAAATTGAATTTCTGTTTGATGTTTCTTTTTCATTTTACATAATTTCGTTCTTTTCTAGATTTTTATTTTTTGAATTTTGAAAAAAATTCTTATATTATAATTGCCACATAAGAGGCCACATCGACATTAATGGTCAC
This sequence comes from Eucalyptus lansdowneana, assembly GCA_017140395.1. Taxonomy (NCBI): domain Eukaryota; kingdom Viridiplantae; phylum Streptophyta; class Magnoliopsida; order Myrtales; family Myrtaceae; genus Eucalyptus; species Eucalyptus lansdowneana. Next base: position 48,635,622 of record CM029485.1, read on the forward strand.
GTCAGTATCTATATTTATTGGAAGGACCAACTCAAACGAAAAAAAAAAAGTTTAGGGATCAAATTATGTAAAGAAATGTTGAGAGATCATATTAAATATTTTGCAAAGATTCGAGATCTTTGAATTTCTTATTCCTTTTTCTCTTTTCCGTGCATATGGTGGGGCACGTCAATCAACTCACACAAGGTTGATAGTCTGTGCATCGCACGGAATTATCATGAACTATTTTAGGCATGACATTTTCTGGAACTTTGAAGCTTTGATTACTGCTTGTAAACACTACTCATTGTTGCTGGGAAGACATTTCGCATTAAAACATTTCTTACACACTGAAACAATAGGAAAGCTTCCCATGAGATCCTTATTAGTAACAGAGCAGTAGCTTCACATTTTCTGTATTCATTCACCTAACAAATCATGACAAGCAGAATATCAACAAGGAACCCGATTCAAACTAGTCCTAAAATTGCTCCTTCACAAATCTTGAGTTAGAACAACTCCTGTGATGTTTTCGTTCACGATATTAACCATGCCGCAACCTTGAATTCATAGTAACGTGTTTCCACCTTGCATCTGCAACAGAAATTACCCAAACATAGTTTCCTAAGCACATGTTGGTTTTGAGACTCACTTAAAAAAATAGAAGAACATTCGAGGAAACTCGAACTTCACCATGACAAATTGGTCTTGAGTCTCCCCTTCTTGAACTTGAACCTCCACCCCTTCCTGAACTTGAAATAGGTACCCTTCCAGAAATCAAAGCCTTTTCATTTCTTGAACTTGAAGCTGTGCCCATTCCTGGACAAAAAGCCCGTGTCATCTTGTGCACTTGGAACCTTTACCGCTTCTTGAACTCAAACCTGTGCCCCTTCCTGAACGGAAAGTTGTGCCCTTTCCTGAATGGACCTCTATTTCATCCTGAACTCAAAAGTCGTGCCCCTTCTTGAATCCACATCTGTCCTGTCTTGGGAACTCGAACCTGTGTTCCTTCCTGTATTGAAAGCCACGCTCTTTCCTTAATTTGAAGCCGTGCCTCTTCCTGAACTCAAGGCCATGCCACTTCTGGAACTCAAATCTCTACCCCTTCCTGAGCTCGTCGCTATGCCCCCTCGTAGATTTGAAGCTATGCTCTTTCCTCTGCTTTCATTAGCTGGACACTTCCCTGAGCTCGAACAACCTCTAGCTCCACCTCCTCTGCCTCTATTTGCAGTTACTTGGTCAGTCACGACAGTCCTATCCCTCTTCATCTGGACCATATTAATCTTCCTGTAAGTATATATACGTTTGGAGTCTATTTGCTAGTAACAGGTACGGAGAACTCAATTCCATCTCATCATTCTCAATATGACGTGATCTGCATTGAAAGTTTAGAGAAGACAACGACAATATTCGTATCGAGAAAGTAGTCTTTTGCTGATTTGTAAGCTTTTCTTTGAAGCAAGCATGATATTGAACTTCCAAATTAATACAACGGGCTAATTGAACCAATGGAAAATTTAGAGATGGCGTTGAATGTTTGTTAAAAGTTCAAGACCTAATTGCACCAATTAAAAATTCAAGAACGAAGTTACATATTGAAGAAATGTTCGAAAATTAGTAGTGTCCTTATATCTCATTATATCTATAAAAAAGAAACACATCGAGACCCACTAGACTACAAATCCGATTGTTTTTGCTTATTCCCTCCTAAGATTGGATTATTGTTCCGCCATGGAGTTCCCTCTCCCTCAAGTGTAGCTCATGATTGAACGCATTTCTGAAATTAGTTGACGCTCGCTTTATGTGTTTTGGCCCCTAGTGTCTCTTCGCAGGTTATGGGGTAAAAAAGAAACAATTCTTGTTAGTTGACCTGCACGTGGAAAGGTTAACTCCGAACCATATCGCATTAACATTCTAACGCAAAATTGAAAGGAGTGCAAAAACAAATCCTAATTTCAGGAGCAATATGAATGGATTCATAGGACAGACCCAGAATACGCATAAATTAACGCAAATTTGATGGAAGAAAATGTCCGCACCTTGTCTGACTTGGATCCCAAGCGTGATGTTTCGCGAAGAATCTTCTCTATCTAGTTCTTCAAAGAGACTGAAATTGCCCGAATCTTTGATAAACTCTCCGCGCGCACTCTCGTATTTTGACGCGGCAATAATCTGGTATATTTGTGAGAGACACATCGATCAACCTTTCCAATGACTCGGCATTGCATGGCTCCCAAGAATTCCAGGAACTCTAGTTTGTCAAGGTCCCCGGCATCATTTAATCCATCAAACTCTTCCGGTTCTTCGAGTTTGACAGCCCAGCTGATCTACCTGGAGAAGCGCAGCCACGAGCGCTGATACATTCTAAAGTTTCCAGAGCACCCACAATCACGAATGGATAAAGTCAGACGAATTTCTCGAATCTCAAGTTGGAGCTGAAGGACCCTGCCGAGCGAGAGCATATCAAACAGAGGACCGGGAGCTGTACAAGGGGTCGTAGGTCTAGTTTAGAGAGAGTAAGCTTTTCCACATGCGAAAGAGAACCCGATGCTGTCGGCGGCGCAGCGACGATCATTGGGTTTGATGCCTTTGCACAAATCAGAGAGTCCTGCACAACCTATATGAAATATAATAATAACTCCGTTTTACGCCAAAAAAGACTGAATTTTTGCTTAGTCGAGCGCAACGACAGTCTCTAAGAGAAAAGGACTTGAAAACGTGCCACTAGGTGTTGTGATACAAAGAACATCTTAAAGAGTAGCTTTGTCCGAGAATTGCACCAGAGAAACCCGAAAAAGAAAAGAAGATTATCAATATAAGAACTGAAGCACGAGTCTAAACTCTTATGAACATGTATGAGTATGCGTTCTTGACTCGTCTCTCGTTTTTCATCTATATATTTTTGAAGTGTGACTCAAATGGTCTGATTTTGACCCTTTTAAATTTCTAGGTCATGAAGAATGTGCCAACAGTCGGATAGTATTCAAGAGAGAACAAGATGCGTACGACTTTTACAATAACAAATGCCGAAAAGGTAGGGCTCAATGAGATTAATTCACATAGAGCTTGACCTTTCACTAAGTTTTTATGCACAGAATGACAAACTCCTCCCACTAGGTCAAGCCCACCACAACAGAGGTCACCACCACTTGAAAGTTCACAAATAGATGGTCACTTTAAAAATAGTAATAAAAAAAAAAAACACTCTGGAGACGTGTCAGCAGCCCCTTTCTTGGAGACAGCGGATTGGTCAATCGAATCCGCGTCCCATGACCACTTGTTGGTTTTAAGTCTCCCTAATAAAAATGTAGGAAAATTCAAGGAAAATAGAATTTTACCTTGACCCGTTGAGTCTCCCCGGAAAAGTCCTTGGTGTCGCCCCCAAAGAATGAAGAACGTGGATACCTACTAAACATGTCATATTACCTTAGATCTTCCGCTTGCTTCAGGGCTCGTTCGTGCCTGCCGTATTGTTCTTATCATGATTTCGATGTCTTAGACTCAGTCTTGGCCAAGCTTGAACCCTTGTCCATCCCTGATCTTAAACTCGTGCCCATTTTAGCCATGCCCCTTTCGGAACAAATTCGTCCTCCTTCCTGAGCTCACAGTTGCACCCCTTCCCGAGGTTGAACCTCTGCTCCTTCCTGTACTTTAAGTCACGCTACTTCGTGGACTTGAAGAACCTTTGTCCGTACCGGATGTCAAGCTCATGCCCGTTTTCGTTGCACCCCTTCCTAAACTCAAAGTTGTGTCCATTCTTGAACTCGAAGTTGGTCCCTTTCCTAATCTGCCCCTTTCTGTACTCATAGTTGCGCTGTTTCGTGAACTTGAAGCTATATGCCCCTTCCTAGACTTGAACTTGCGCCCATTTCAGTTGTGCCCCATTCTTGATCATGAACCTTTACCTCTTTGTAAACTCAAAGCCCTGACCCTTCCTGAACTCAAAGTTGCGCCCTTTTCTGAGGATGAACCTCCGCCCCTTCCAAAACTCAAAGTCACTCTGCTTCGGGAACTTGAAGCTATGCCTCTCCCTGAATTTGATGCCATGCCCTTTCCTAAAGTAGAAGCTGTGTCCGTACCCGACCTCGAAGCACTGCTGTTTCTTGAAGTTGAAGTCATACCTCTTGCTTTGCCTCTTTCTGCGAGGTCCCTTCCTGGGCTTGAAGCACATCTAGTCCCACTTCCTCTGCCTGTATCACTCTTCACCTGACCCACGTTGAAGTTCCACATTAGTTTCGATGGCTGCATAATTTATTTTATTTTATTTTATTTTTTGGAATGTAAGGACTGCACAACGTAAATAATGCAAATATTCAATACTTACATAAGAAAGGTCCCCTTCATCCTTTTAGCTTTGCAGGAGATCTCATGATGTTCATCTCCTTCGCACCTTTGGCAACTCGACCGAACATCATTTTGATCAGCAAGTTCCCCACTCTCATCCTTTTCCTTCTTTCTATTTTCCATAAACGTCGTTTTCCCTCCATTGACATAGCCAGAGTGCCCAATCCTTTTATCCCTCATTTGCCTCCTATTTCCCGTGGCCTCAAAACATTCGAAATTGCCTGGCTTTGATTGGAAATCATCAACGGAAGAGGTGCCATCATTTTCTCTTTCACTCCACAGACGCAGTGTCAGTCTTCATCGGGACTTGAAACGTCCCGCTCAGGCCCATCCTCGTCAGAATACACATCAGTCTTCACTGCCCATTCGTCCCTCAACATCTTCATCATCTCGTCATCGTATTCTCCCTCCCACTCACTATCAACCCCTCCCTCGACGTGCAGATGAATTGATCTTCTTTTAGATGCTAGCTGCACCATTCCCTTCACTTGCTCATCACTCTTGATCTCTGTGAGCAAGTTGCAGTATTCACCAGGTCTCTCGTACCACATTCTCTTCAAACGAAAACCGAAACCTTTAACGTCAGCAATCAGTCCTTTATATGTCACTGAATCAGGAGTGACATTTTTGTTTTCCCTCTTTATTCCACCAAAACAGTGCGACCACTTACTAGGCTTCTTTACTCCAAGGTGGAATATGATTGTGAAGGGATGCTCCAACTGTGATTTAACAAGTTCAATGAGAGAGCCAAACAACATATGTATTAGTTATATATTAAATCCTTATGCTTATCTACCTAAAATCTAATAGGATACAGACATCATCCATTAGTTAGAGACAGGTCTAGGATTAAGTACTCTGATGTCCAGTGTAATATTAGTAACACTTATTTGATTTTTCTTTTATTATCTAATTTTGAACTTTTAATAAGTATGTGATGTAAATTTGAATTAAACATCAAATAAGTTAGATAATTATCTATCTGGGAGTACTATCTTATCACAGATTCCCTCTTTAAGGGGGAAAGGGCATTAGAATGCCAATGTAAGTGAGACTTTCCAGCAGTGGCTTCTATACTCTTGATTTAAGGATTGTAACTACTAACTTTCTATATGAATGGAAACATTAGTTAATTTTTAAATCATTATATCCCACATTCACTAGACAATCCTTTGGAAACAAGACATAAATGCACTAACAGGTTGAAGCTACAAATCACAAAATGTAAATATATAAATCATAATATATATAAATTCAATTGTTTTGTGTTTTGCAACTAAAAAAAGGTTTTGTTTTCTACCTTTCGAATGAAAAATCCATAACCAGGGGACACATTGTGTCAAATCATTTTATGCAAGTCTATCGGTTGCTGTGTATTTTCTTAATCTAAAGTCATATGCTTCAAAATTAATTGGTGTCTTTTTAAATCGCACGTTTAAGTAAAATAATATGTTCACTTGTATAGAAGTTACATTGAGACATGACATATGACTATTTGTTCGAGCAACATGTGCTTTAATTTACTTAGAAATAATCGTGTAGTATGCAAAAGTTATGAATCTGCATGATAGCAATATGCTATAGAGCTAAAAAGGCATAGTTGACTAGTCAGGCCCACCGGTGGCTAAAAATAGAAAACTAATCAAGCCCACTGTAAATGCATGCACCAGCAAAACAACAAATACATGTGGGGGACAGCTAATGCTTACTTTGCAGGTGGTTATATTAGCTCTAAATTAAATTGCATAAACAGTCTAATAACATTAATAAAGAAAGAAGCAAAACAAACATTCAAATGATTTTTACTCAAAAGACCAACAATAAATTCATAGGAGATGGATCATTATGATTTCAAACATATATACCGCAAAGTATTTGTCCCTTGTTCATCATTCATTTTTTCTCGTGTGGCGTCTGGTACCAGAATCTACTGAGTTCTTTTTTCTCTTCTTTTGTACAGCCATGATCAAATCAGTGGACATTAATTTCTCCACAACTCATCGATGCAACAATCGAATCAAATAATCCATAATTACCACTATTATATGTATAATTTCAAACGACTTTACTGGCAATATAACGAACCAAAATTATCCAACAGCAATAACTCAAGTTGAAATAAACTAGGGAAAAAAAAACGTGCAACCTAAGTAATTGAAGTATAACAGAAGCTGGGAACCCCAAAAGAGAGAGGAAAGATTGCTTTAGGAACCGCCAATGTCCAACAACAAAAAAGGAAATAGAGATGGATGACTAATGTAAGGAAACAAATCAGCCACCTAAGAAAATTACGGTGCAACAAAAAATTGGCAACTTTTAAAAGGGTGGATATTGTGTGGCTAAAGAAAGGAGGATATTTGACTATAAAAGGAGTTAAATCAAAGTACCACACATTAATGAAGAACATGTCGCACCTTGCACAGAAGAGTCCCCTCTATGTACCTCTTCAAGAACATTCTCCCAACAGGTCCACCAGAAGCTTTGATGAAGTCTCCGCACTCCCTTATATTGACTACGCAAGCATCTGGTATATATGTGCAAGATGCATTAATCAAACTTCCCAGTGACGGGCACCTGAGGACGTCCAAGGATTTTAGAGACTCGAGCTCATCCAGGCCCTCAACACGTAGAAGTACTTCGCACCATCGGATTTCCAATCTCTCCAGGTTCTTCAAGTATGATAACCCACCTATTCTTCTCAGAGATTCACATTTTTGAATGCTCAAGTGTTCCAATGATTTTGAAAGACCCACAACTTGTAGCTTAACTAGTTTTGGACAATGTGTCACCAACATATGCCGTAGTTTCGTTAGTTCCGAACCAATGGAAAACCTCTTAAGCAATTCACAATTGTGGACAGCTATCTCCTCCAGTTTTGGAAGTCCATCTAGCGGAATGTCTTCCACTTTACACCAGTTGATCTCTAAATTCGACAAATTTCTGAATCTCAAGTGGGAGGACGGAAGCTGCATGAGGGATTTTAGGTCTAGGCCCTCTAATTCAAGAAATTTCAGGTGAGAAAGAGAAGCCAATTCTAGAGGCACGGGGACATCTAGCAAATTTAAATTCAAATTTTCCAGTCTAGATAACCTCCCAATCCACCTTAAACTGCATCCTGTGATTAGGTGTAATCCACTGCCCTCCAGAGAGCCATCACGTAGTTGCAATGTAACCAAATTAGTAAGGCTTGACAGATTGGGGACTAAGCGTAATGATACAGATTTAAGAAGTAAATGGGTCAAACTTGTGGGAAGCTCTGGCAATTCTTCAATTCTATCACAAGACAATAAATTGAGTGTTTGGAGGTGATGAAGCATGTTGATTGTCCTTGGAATTTTGCAAATACCGGTGCGTTCTAAATTTAGGATTCTTAAAGATGACAATGCTCCGATTTCAATAGGAATTTCACCTGTCATTCCACGTTGCATAGAGAGATCCAGCTCTTTAAGATTTATCAAAGTGCTAATGCCACTAGGAAACTGCTGAACATGAATAGAGTCATTTGTATTTGCAAAATGCAAGATGTTTAACGATTTTAACTTTTCAATGGACTCGGGAAGTTTACTTATGCTTGTACCAGATAAGTCTAACTCTATCAATGAGGTTAAATTCCCAAGTGAGTCTGGAAGCTCTCTCAACCCATAACATCCCCTCAATGAGAAGTGCTCAAGTTTCACTAGTGCCCCAATATCTTCAGGCATATTTGCAAGACCTTTGCAATTTACAATCTTTAACTTAAACAACGACCGTAGATCTCCAATGAAGCTTTCAATTCGCTTTAAATTGTTGCAATATGCAAGAGTCAACCTCTCTAAACCCAAGCACTTAGAGAAGTCTGGAATTGTTGTTATGCCTTGACACCAAGAAAGATATAGAACTTTCAAATTCCGTGCCCTCTGTAAAAATGGACGGCATGTCAAGTGTAAGAACCAATGCATAGAAACACTAGGACCATTAGACTAGAATTAAATAATATAGTTTACCTTGATCAAATCCCATGCTTTTGAATCATTAGCAAAGCGATTTTCACCAAGTTTAAAAACAACAAGATGATCCAAATACATATGGTTTGCCCTAAAATCTTGAAGAGGAGGTCGCCAAGAAATCCATGTCAACTTTGAACAGCACTTTGTGAAGTACCCAACATCCCTAGAATCGGGAAGAGGTGGACAAGAAATCCATCTTGATTTTGAACGATACTTTGCAAAGTACCCAACATCCCTAGAATCCTGAAAAGGAGGTTGCCAAGAAATCCATCTCAACTTTGAAGGACACTTTGCGAAGTCCCCAGCATAAATTCCATTACGTAACTTGAGGAATCTTAGGTTTGGTAACCTTTCAAACTCTCCATTTGTGATCTCTATGGAGCTATCCATTTCATCTATCTGAAGTGCTTGAACATTGTCCTTCCTCTACAAGTAAAATTTTGCAATTTTGTGAAGAAGTTCGTCAACTTCCAAATGCTATGTTTTATAAATTGAATGGGAACTAAAAAAATGATAAGCATCCTAAATCAAATAGAATCCTTTATCCTAGAATATACAACTACAATTTAAAAATAGGACATTTCTTACTTACCTCTTCAGTTTTAATGATTTCACGGGCCTCTTTTGCGATCCACAACCTACTTCGCTTGCCAAGGTCACTTAAGCTTTCTTGATGGACGATATGCCTTCCCATGTCTATGAGTTGATCGTGCATCCAGAACTTATCATTGTCCAATATCTTTATCAAGCACCTATTGGTAAGGACTTCAATTCCTCTCATAGGAAAAAATTTACAATCGTCCCACATGTAAATTGCATCAGTCTTCTTCTCATTGACAAAGAAGCACGCTATATCGAGAAAAATTTCTTGCTGACGTTTGTTTAGGTCATCATAGCTAATCTTCAACTTCTTTAGAATCTCTTCCTCAGGTACATTCCTTAATTTGATGACAGTCTCTTTCCAAAATGCTTTGTCTTTCCCATTAAGTAGCGAACCTATCACTTCAACAGCCAAAGGAAGCCCTCCCGTACTTGAGACAATCTCATTGGAAAGCGCATCATAACCATCCAAAGGAAAGTCTCTATCAAAGGCGTGGCAACAAAAAAGTTGAAGTGCAAGAGCATCATCCATCTTAAGCATCTCATACAGTATAATTTTACTTTTAAATCCCTTATCTTGCAGGATAGTCTTGTTTCTCGTTGTAATAATTATTCTAGATCCTGAATGTAATGAATTGTTTCCTATTAGTTTCTCAATGTGGTCTTTACTATCAGCATCATCAAGAACCACAAGAACCTTCTTTGTGCCAAGTATTTCTCCAATTTTCCTCATTCCTTGTTCACTATCCTTGACTCCTTCTGCACATCTAGAATCAACAATGTTAGAGTTTTTTCTGCAATTGGACTATGCCGTCCTTGGTCGACATGCTTTCTCGAACGTCCTCAAGAAAGCTACAACACTTTCCAAAGTGCAAAGATAGTTCATTGAAGACCACTTTGGCAACTGTCGTTTTACCAATGCCACCCATTCCATAAATTCCAATGAGTCGCACATCGCAATGGTTGACATCTAATAGCTTTGTCAAGTGCTTTACCCGATCATCAAGTCCGAGCAAATGTTTAGTCAATGATTTTTGTTTTAGCTCCAGTTTCTCCAAAACCTTTTTAACAACCAATTTGATAGTCGAGGCTTGGCTGCAATAAACAAAAGCGCTTTCATTAGTTGACTAGATTTACCCACGCATCACACTTTGGATTGTCAAAACTTTAACTTCAATAAATTGAAGTACATTACGAACGAGATCTAAGTAAATTGAATTATCAGTATAGGCTAATTTAGTAGAATTCACTTGATATATTTTTCATATGTAATTATAGAAATGTCTGAATACTATGGTACTGGCTTGCACGATAGCCAAAGTTATTAAATGGCTATTATATCGTGCATGAACAAAATTTCAACATTTATAGCTAAGCCTAATAAAAATTTCAGCACTTGTAACGGGAGAATCATGAAGACAAATGCAGCGTTTTCATTGAAATTGTAGTTTGCTCTCGCTTCTATTGAATAATGAGACATGATTTTGCTTCAACAAATCTTACTTTCCCTATGTAATCTTTAGACAAAGCAGAAGATGTAAAGCTGAATGAGAGCAGCATTGGAGGTAGTTTTCAATACTTTCCCGTTACAAAAAGAATAAAAGAAACCATTTGACAGGGTACATCGTACTCCATACAACAAAAAGAAAAGAAGAAATAGGTAAAGAGTCTTAAAAGAATAATTACCTTTGATCCTCTTTCACCTTCCATCCCTTGATTTTAGCTACCTCTGCAAGAGCCTTTCTCCATGCCTTGACTTCGTCAGGAAACTTGGTTGCGTGTTCCAATAAAGCTTCGCTATATAGTGGAGTCTTAAGCTTAACGTCCTCAGGTTCGACATGAAAAAAAATGGGAAATATACTTTTTCTATTCTCTAATTGAGACGCGTTGTCTACCATGTGCGCAAGCTCACGAAGACACCATGTGCTAGAAGTATAAGTCCGAGAGAAGATGGGTATATAAATTATGGAGTTGTTGATAGCACGTAGAAGGTTCCCACCAATCACTTCACCGACGTGGAGTTCCTCTTCGTCCTTGAATACGCGGACTCCCGCATCTACCATGCCATGATAGAGGAAGTCCGTGAATCCATGGCGAGTGTCCGGTCCTCTGAAATTCAAGAACACTTGGTACTCACCTCCCAATGCTCGTGCAGCGTCACCACTCGATCCAGCCTCTGAGTTCACCATAGCTAGTAAGCTTATTACTTCCGGATCTCTCTCTCTCTCTCTCTCTCATGAAGAGAAATGCTTGGATGTGCCGTGGCCCAGCTTTTAAGAAATGAGCGGAGGCTTTCGAGGCAAGCAAGCGCCAAATACCTAACAAGCGATTGCCCACCTAGCGTTGTGCATAAGCAGACACCCATGAAGGTGCGCAAGACCTTCGTCTATGCCCCCCTAGTGTTGTGCATAAGCAAAGTAGACACCCGTGAAGGTGCGCAAGACCTTCGTCTATGCCCCCCTAGTGTTGTGCATAAGCAAAGTAGACACCCGTGAAGGTGCGCAAGACCTTCGTCTATGCCGCCCTAGCGTTGTGCATAAGCAAAGTAGACACCCGTGAAGGTGCGCAAGACCTTCGACCAAAAAATAAGAAAAAGGTACACAAGACTTTTTTGACTAGTTTAGAAATTTTAAAAGACTTATTGCAAGACCATAAAGGCTTGGGATGATCGGTTCCCGATTCGGTTTAGTTCCAAGGTTAAACCGGGAAAATCGGTTCCCAAAATTGAGAACCGTGGACTGAACCAATCCATCAGTTCTGTCCAATCTAACAAAATCGCCACTTTTTTTTTTTTTTCACTAATCACTAAAGAACAACCATGCTCCGGACCGATCAATTTAAATCGATTCATGGGTTATCCAATAAAACTACTCACACATGTCTTCACATGCAAAATATTCAAACTTCACACATGTTTTAACATGCAAAATATTAAAACTCCACTTGTATGAATATCAATCACATTTTATGGGTTCCACGCATGAAAGCTATGAACAACTTAGCTAAAGGTTGTGATTGGCTTAGGTTTTATAGACAATCTCTCTTCTATGCTTTGAATGTTTAGTCGATGTGGGACTCTTTGAGGCCTGAAATGCCTTGTCTTTTGCAAGTGAGGGGAGCAAGAGAGAGAGTGTGAGCATGAGGAACTCTTGGAGTCTCGTCCCACATCAAGTAAAAGATTAAACTAATAAATAAGTTTTCTCTATAAATAAAAAATAACAAGAAGAGTTTTGGTGGTTCCTTGGCCACATAAGAGGTTTCTATCTTAATCGCATTCTGATTGCAATAAGTTTTATGTATAATATATATAACATTCATATATTATATATGTTTATTATATATATAAATTGTATATAAAAAATTTGGTCCAATTTGGTCGGTCCGATTCCCCGGTTCCAAGATTAAAAATCGAGAACCAGATCTTGGAACCAAAAATTGAACCAACCGGCCGCCCATTCCAAGATTAGGAACTTGGAATTAGGAATTGGGACGACTCGGATCGACGAAGGAACCACTCAAAATTGCACATCCCTAATAAAGGCCCACCTATAAAAAAAAATTCCTCTTTATATTCTCCTTAATAAAAGCATCTAATCCCTAAACTGCCGATAAATCTTCGATCTTGCCTGTAACTTTTTGTTTTTGGGTGCACTTAGGTTCCTAAATAATATACTTTTTTTCGATCAGTTTAAAAGGAAAATTGTGGGGCAATCATTATAAATAAAAAAAAATTCAAATTAAAAAAAAATCTGATAAAAGACATAAGTCTTAAAAATTTGTTTCTTAACGTTTTTTCTGTCGGAAAAACACTCAAATTAAAAGCGGGCTATATATATATTTGTTTATCATTTAGAAAAAAATTGGGCCAAATTACCTGCGGCCACCTTTGAGCCCATCCACGGAGCCGACTTCCGGCGTCGCCGCATCTCCACTGACACCGCTGCATGTCCAGGCCGAGCCGCCCCTCCATATCCAAGACGGAACGCTCAGATCTGTGGACGAGAAGAAGAGGAACGAGCTGTCATCGCAAGTAATGAGCCGTTCATAAACTGAGAGCTCAGATCGTCGCTAGGAACGACGGCGGCGGCTTATTACTCACGCCGACGTCCGAGGGGTGGGCGTGGAGATTGGAGCTCAGGTCTGCGGAGGAGAGGCCGTCCGTGGCTGACCGCCGCTTTGCGTCTCCAGATCTGTGGACTAGCAGCTCTATCGGCCAAGGCACAGCCGCCGGGAGGACGTAGGGGTGGACGCGGCAGTCCGCCGTCGCTCAACAGCCGGATCTGGATTCCATTGCCGGGCGAAGTGGTGGCCGAAGAGAGAGAGACAGAGAGAGAGGGAGAGAAATCATATTTTCATTTTTTTTATTTCAAATAAATTCCACCTGTCATTTTTGAAAACCCTTCGTCCTTTTTTTTTTTCTTTTCTTTTTAGAAAAAAGGTCTCTCTCTCTCCATCTAAAATAATCTTTAATGCACTTATTTGTTCTCATAATACGGATTATGTTATGGAGAAATTCTGTTTATAGTTTAAGAATTTTGGCAACCCAGAACTTAGTGGATTCTCCTTTCCTTTTTTTATTTAAATTTTAAATTTTAGTATGCTTCAAATGAATAAGATTTGACATCTACTTTATGTATAATTCTTGCATGCTAAATGCCCTAATGTAAAAATGTCAAGTAGAGGCTTTTTCACATGCTACGGATCCTTCCCGTGGAAAATTATATGCACTTACCACTGATTTTATAAGTACATCTCGTACATGTCAAACACCTCCAACGACCACGTGGAGATTGGCGTTCAGATAGAATCAAGAAAACCCCCAAGAGGCATATCTCGAGTGGGGTTTTGAGTTCTGCTATTGTCAGATCTCTCTCTCTCTCTCTCTCTCTCTCTCTTTTTAATCTAAATCTCCATTGCGAGAAAATATTCAGTGGTTAGTGCGCGCCACGTCATCTGCTGACCTGGTGCGCACTAACCAATGAAATACCGCCACGTGTCCCCGAGCGGGACCCGCCGGAAAAAGGATGGCGCTGATTTTTGATCGGCTCGGCTCGGCTCCACCGCATAAGAAAAGACGGTCAGCGTATTCCTCCCGCTAAAATTTTTTTCTCTCTCCTCACTCAAATTTGCTAGGTTTTTTCTCTCTCCTCTCTCGCTCTCTCACTCTTCCCTCCCTCTCTTTCTCTCTCCGACGAACAGGACGCGACCTCCCGCCTCTCCGTGCCCTCCCTCTTTCCGACCGGCGAACCACCGCCAAGCAACCGACGAACTACCGCACCGGACCGGCGAGAGGACCGCGACCTCCCCCTCTCTCTCGCCCTCCCTCTTTCCGACGGCGAACCACCGCACGGACCGGCGAGAGGATCGCGAGCAACCGACGAACCACCGCACGGATCGGCGAGAGGACCGCGACCTCCTCTCTCTCTCGCCCTCCCTCTTTCCGACCGGGCGAACCACCGCGAGCAAATCGACCGTGGTTTGCCTGTTTTTTTTTTTTTTTTTTTTTGGGGGGGATTTTTTTTTTTAAAGGCCGAGGGGTTGGGCTTCTTTGTTTGTGCGACGACGGAGAAGGCGATCATCGAAAGGAGAAGCACACGGAAGAGGAGATCGATGAGGACGAGGAAGTCATCTACAAAATCGAAGTTCCGGCGAACGGTGACCGTGAAGCGATTCGGCATTCGGTTAGATGTTGTGTGTTTCGGATGGGTTTGGAGCTGTTTCGCGAGTCGTGGGTGAATTTTGGTTCGGGGGTTTAAGATGCTAGTGTCCGACTTCGGATGGGTTAAAGTCTTTGCGGACCATGTTGCTTGTAATGGCTATCGAGATTTGTGTGGTTCGATCTTTTCTTTGATGTTTTGATGTTGCCGAAGGTTTTTTTGTTATCTTTTCGGTCGATCAATGTGAAGGACCAATTGCATGTAATTAGAGACTTCATAAACACATTACCACCGAAAAGGCTCGGCTTTTGAGTAGTCCATGTGATGTAGCATTTATAGTGTGCGTTGAGGCATTTCTTACTTATGTGTTAATAGTTTCTTTTAATAGTCTCGAAAGATTGGTACAAGTTAGGACATCTTTTCACCACTTTGTGAAGAATTCTAGTTGTATGGGTAAGCGGGTTGATATTCTCGACCCTTGGGATTCCCGGTTCATGATAATGGTCCCGAAAGGGGTTGATCTTGAATTTAGTTTATGTTCAACATTTTGTCATGCTAGATGGGTCAATCCCCAAATTTTATAGGTATTATCGTCGGCAAGAAACGTAACAAGCCTTTTCAGATTTGGTCACAGGTTGTGATATTGACTCCTTAATGCTGTTGGCTTTAATGCTGTTGGCTTTATTTTGAATCATGTCATCTAGAAACTTCATTAGTTAGTTATAAGTCAAGTTTTTCAAAGAGATGACGGGTTTATCATCATTTTAGTACGTATTGGTAATTAATGATTATTCTTCTTGATAAATTCGTGCATGTACTTGTAGAAATGACTATACTATTATAATAATAATGTATCCTCTGGGAAATGCCTGAGATACGACTTGCTTTGCCTCGAAGGGCTTGCTCAGGCCCTACGTGTATTCAATAAGCAGGAGGAGACACCTCAATACAGTCTCTTCATAACATCAGCAGGGGATCAATGCTTAAGATGGATGTAAAACCAGAGGTACTGATATGTGAGGATTGATCTGTCTAGATTGATCTATGCTGGAATCATTTATTACTTGAGTGACCATTTATGTGTTGCAGACCTCACAAGTCCGTCCATACGTTGTTTCTGCTGTCTTAAGAGGGATAACATTTGATGAAGCCAGTTATAACAGCTTCATTGATCTTCAAGACAAGCTCCATCAGAACATTTGCCGGTATTAATTTTTGGATCTTTAACATGCAGCATAATACCTGTTTTCCTTCTCTATTTCAAGACTTCAGGTTTGAGAGGGAGTGGCGGGAGGACAACACATTTTTGGGAAGCTTTTACTGTGTTCATTTGAATCTTAAACGTAAAGAAGAGCGACTGTGATCTTACATTGAGATGCAACGTCCTATATGGCTTGTCCAGAGCAATGGTTTTAAAAAATTTCCAGCATGCAGCCAATTGTCTTTGCAAGCGTGCATTTTAGTGTGATACAATAATGTTACTTTATAAATTAAAGATGTGAGGGAAGCATTATTTATTTATTTATTTATTTTTTAAATAAGTCATGGCTTCACTGTTGCTTATGCTCTATGTGCTCAGTAGTGGCCATATATATTATTACCCTTAGGAGGGCTTTAAATTGTGAGAAATGCCTGGATGTGAAGAGAGGACTCCGCTGAGTTGTTTTGAATAATTTGGTGAAGTGGTGATGATAGATATGTTGCTTGAACTAGTTTTCATTCTCGAGATCTATATTCAATTTGATATTTTATTTGCATGTAATAGATGCCCAGCCCCCCAATCCCTCCACTTAGTACATCAGATGCTTGTGCTTATGCTAGATCCTCAAAATGTTCTGCTTGGATTGACATGCTCGGATTCTCTCGATATTTTGGCGAAGAACACTGGTTGCAATTGGGACTCTGACTTGGATACGCTAGAAGGCCCCTTCAGCTATGAGGTGTGTGTTTGAACTAATCGCCTAAACTAGAATCTAAAATGAAGAATTCTGCACATGTCCTACTATCCTCGCTTGAAGCTAAGGCCCAGCTAGAACTTAAATGGAAGATTTTCAGATTGCTGGCATAATGGATCTTGTCATGATAGAGTGATATCCGGGCTGGAAGCTTGTGCTCACCTATTTTTTCCTTTTTTTCTCTCTATATATTTAAATGCCTGAAGGATTCCCTCTTGAAGCTTCTTTGTACCCCACACTTTGCCTCAGCATCTATTACATGTTTTCGAGGAGTTGCAGCTAGCTAGACAAGCTTTGACCAGTTCAAGTTTTGTCATCCTCTGAACTTGTCCCAGAGGATGGTATTACTATATATATCCGAGATACTCTGTTTTGATCCCAAAAATTCGTAGTATTATGTTTCGCTATCAGGAGTGCTCATCTACTAGATAAAGCATAGACGAAAACAGACATGACAAGGAATTGCACATTTGGTTTAGCTTAATATGTATGAGTTATATATTTGCTACAGCTAAATGTTTCTTCTTAATATGTATGAGTTATATATCTGCTACGGCTAAATGTTTCTTAGAGCAAAATATGATAAAATGTTACGAGAAGTGCAGCGTATCACCGACTCATGTTCCTTTTCCTTTGGTCTCAGGCTTTGCCACCTTCCGATAAGTTTCGTCCCCTTGAAGCAGGAATAAAGATTGTATTTTTCTGTTCATGCATGTGCCATGAGTCGATCGTAGTGAAGATCTATGTATTTGTAAGGATTTTGTTAATTGTTCTCTAGGGGCAATTCTTAAGTAGTTGATTAAGAAATTTTTATGGTTTTCAATTGGATGCACAGATTGTTCTTGTGGTATTTGTAATTTTTTCTTTGGAAAGTGAATCATATTAAATAAGTATGCTTAACAAGTGCCCTTTTGTTAACAAAGTGCTCTAAGGAGACTTACTAAGTAACTAAAAAGGAAATTTTGTAGTTTCCAATGCATTAGCATGTTATTTCTAATTACTATTTTGCAAAGTGAATTATTCCAAATTAAGTATGCTTAACATGTCAATGCCACTTTTGAGTTCATGAGATTGCTTTCATTTATATATTTGTTTTGTTTTCTCTACCAACTATGATTGATGTGTTGGCTGATCGCGCCTTAGTTTCTGTTCGATATTAGGTGAAGAACTTCGCAGCTGATGAACTAATGGAATTTTATAAGGTGGGTCCTCAATAGCTGCTCATTTTAATGGTCTTTTTATAACTGTCATATTTGTTTTGTTACATATATCTTCTGCTTGGAACTTGCTTATTCAAAGTGTGCTAGTTGATATCTTCCGTAAATGAAGAATTACGTAATAGTTCCTCATTTTTGCCATGTTATTTTACCTGTTTTTCGCTACTTTGTTGCAGTCAGATTTGAAATTGAAGAAGTTCTTGCACATAATAGAGAACTCTTGTGTTCCCTCGTTATCTATGATTCAAAGAGGTATCTTGGTTTCTTCATACACTCTTCTTTGTAATGTGAGTTCCATGTATAAATATGAAGTGTGTATATTGATGTTAAGGGAAAATAATAAATAACCACTAAAATGTAATGACATGTTGACTTAGTTTTGATTCAACCATTGCCACTTAAGTCATTAATATTGCAACCTTGAGTTATTTGGGGGTTGATCGATGCATTGGGTTCAATTTGCAAAGAGAAAATAATCTAGGCCTTCAAGCATCTTCTGCCACATTAAGCCACTAAGTGCTTGGTCTCGTTTATGAGTTGAAGTGAGATCAATTGTTCTGTTTAGGTGTCACTAGTGTTCTCAAAAGCACTGGAGTTGCCTGGGCAGGCACCCAATTTGGCGACTTCAAAAGCACCTCAAGTAAGGCTGGTCATTCTCTGAGGCATTCCCTCAAGGAAAAAGATGAAATTAGGTCATGTTCTTTGACCCTTTTTGTTCCTTTCTCTAAACAAAACTGAGAAAGGAGGTATATTATTTTAGTAAAAGGGCGAAGTTTTTAGAAAAGCAGCTGTCGACTCTACATTAGCACAGTCGGAGACTTCGAGCCTAGTCTTATGCCTATAACATTACTTTTAAGAGAGCCGGGAAAAAGGTGAAAATGTGTAGTCTTCTATACATCGTTGCTTTTCTTTGAACATTGTCTTTCCTATGTACACCTTCATACCGAACTTAGCAGTCCATTCTTTATTTCATCTCTCTCTCCACCGATTGCTAGGTACCATATTGGGAAAAATAACTTTTGCATGCGGTGTCACAAAATTTGATATGGGAAAGCAAGTGCCTAATGTCAATAAGAAAGATGCTATAATGTAGTACAAAAATTAATTTTTCTGGAATATCATTTCATGACTTCAGATCTACCTTGCTAATACATTCTTTGGGTTCATTTAAAGAAAAGGTTAAAAAATTTCTTGCTAAAGGATTCATCCCAAACTTTTAATGTAACATGTCCCTTATTTTAGGCTAGGGCCTTGCTTGACAACAAGTGGATGATATTTTCTTTTTCGACGTCCCGAATAATTAGAAATGATACAGTTGATTGCTTCATAAATTCTTGATTAGCTGTGGACTGATGTTTATTGGTAATGTATTAATTAGGCAACAGCCAATTATGGTTGACCATTAATTTGTTTATCCCGTTTGAACGGGGTCAGCTTTTAAAAAGATTGGTTTCGAATTTTTTTGCACATGGGGTTCTAATCTAGCTCATTCGGGTCCAATGATATTTGGTTACTCCAAGTAGCGGATAGATTACACTGTTGCCATTGGCTTCACAATTTTGGTTCCCATTGAATATGCTGAATGTGAACAAATTGTAGTTATTATTTAGCTGTCATAGCCAAACGGTGTGGGCAAAGTGATGCTTCATCCACTTTTGGGTGTCTTGCAATCAACAATTTACAGATATTTGTGATGTATAGTCGATTGATTAGTGAGCATCTACATTGACTGAAATGATACAGTTGACTAACCTTCTTATCACTAAAAAGGCTAATTTTTTACTCCATGCGTAAGCTGTCAGGCTGTCTCTGCCGCCAATTATCAATGGTGCACATCCGGCAAAAACTTTAAAGACGAAAAATGTTCTCATTGAATGTACTGCGACGGACTTAACAAAGGCTAAGATAGTTGTAAATACAATGGTGAGCATACTCAATTGTTTGTCCTTTTCTCTACACCCATCCTTCTGTATAGAGGACTAATGCGGGCAAGTGTTTTCCTTTAAGTGACAATCTTCTCAGCATACCGTGGGAACAAGTATGAAGTTGAACCAGTTGAAGTGATATACTTTAATGGGGAGTCATTTGTTTATCCTGATTTGTCCCTATACAATATGGAAGTGTCCTTAGCTTATGTCAACGATTCAATTGGAGTTGCCTTGAAAGCTGAAGAGGTATTGTGAATATTCATTTCAAGCTGGAGTTTAAATGTTCGCATTAGGTGGATGTGAGCTTATATTAGAGTTGGTTGGTTATATTATTCTCTCATCAGTTGAGTTAAATTTTTTGTTCGCCATTTGCTATTGTGCTTTTTTGTTGCTACAATGATATCTAACAATGATCTTGTTTTATTTATTGGGTGGCCATCTCTCTTGCTCGCTCTCTCTCTATCTCTCACTTGAAGGGTGTGCGGTGGTTGCCTTTGTATCTCTCACGGTTGCGCGTGAGATGGAGAATCAATTACGGCGGTCTTAAGTGACCATTGCGATGGAGACAACCGCCACCATGGGGGTCGTTGTGGTGTTGGTGTCGCCCGCCATCGAGGAGGACGTTGCTGTTGTCCTAGAGTTTCGGGGCAGTCATTAGGTCTAGGTTTTCTTTTTGTTTGTTTGATTTCTTTTATAATCCTAGTATTTTATATTGTAATTTTTCAGTAATTTATATTAGAAAGCATCCGTAGTACGTATGATTGATTATATGTGAAATGAGTCATCGGATAAGTGATTTGATATAAAGAAGTTCGAGGATTGTAATTTTCAATCCCTCATTTTGTTCCATCTAACTTCATGTTGCCCTCGGTCAAGCACAAATGCTTGATCCTATTTTAGAAGAGAGATCTCGATCCGAGATTGCCGACTTTGTTTTGTTCAGATAGAGATAAGGGTAAAAAGGGAGTCTCAATGATAACAACGTAAGAAGAGAAAACGAAAGAGAAGACCTATTTGATTTTCTTTAGATATTCACCGAAGAAAAAGAAAGAAAAATTAAAGGGAATCGATCACTTTGTATTCGATTTGAGCAGAGAAAAGGAAAAAACCGTTCGGGCTAGGACAAAGAAAGAGGAAAAACTCAAATGATTTTGTCCCCTCAACAGTCCTTCCTATCCAACGGGAGACCAAACCATTGCTGAATTTAGAGGCGTGTCACCATCGCCGCCACGGGCGGTGGTAGGTGGCAACCACTGGTAGAGAGGGCTGAAATGCGGCAACATATCATGCTTAAGAGGTTTTGGATTTCCCTTTCTTGCGTTTTTCTGCTTAACCAAATCATGAACCCACTTAGGCAAAGCAACTGCTATAATCATATAGGCTAATCATGGGTGTGGTTCTGGGGGAATTTACATAAAAAACTCAGATCTACTCAAAATCAGCAATTTTCTCTTGTTTATGATCTGTATGCACTAATTCGAAACAAGGAGGGAGGTGGATTTCCGCTACACTGCATTGACTCGAGTCTAATGCGCGGTGCTGTACCGAACAAGATCCATAGAAGAGCTGTATATCAGGTCGTGACCACGCAACCTGTTTTTCTGGGTTCATCATGAACAATCACATAAAATTTCCTCCATCTAGGACATGCCCAAGCAATCTTCAAAGTAATCTGAAAAGAAGGGTGGTTTTTGCCTGTCTTCCCCGATACCCTGAGTAAACACCAAATATGAAATGGATAGCTATATGTACATTCCAAAGATTGATCCCAGCAATTATAACTATCTACATATCCTCTCTCCTGAAACCCCCCGGCAAAGAGAGGGAAGCAATGAGTTTGAACATGCTGTACACTTGATAAAAATAGACAACTTTACAGTGGCAAGAATTGCAGCTAAGAACTTCCATAGGCAGTATCGGGGACAATTGACCAAGCTGTACGGCACTAATATGGTGATGACCACTCCAGCTTCTGATACATGTCTGCGAGTGCGTTATAAAGGATGGCGTGAGCTGGCGGCCTCGCAACGAACCAGGTAGTATGTCCAATGCATTTATAGACCGGCTGCCATAAAATCAGCAATTTTCTCTTGTCTGCATTGTCACAAAGTGGCCTTGAAGGGAGCATCCAACAAAAGCACCTGCCAATTATTTTATGAAAAAGTTGAGAACAATTAAAGACCTTCAGAAAGCGGAACGAGCCCCATAGACTGCTGGCAATGAAATGATAGGAAAATGAGAAATACAAATTCTAGACCTCTCCAACTTTTTGCTATGAGCGTCTCAATTTAAGTAGGATCTATGACGAATCAAGCTCAGTGTTCTCTCAAATGATTGCTTATTCAAAAATATCCCTGTAGAAGCTTTCTCAACTAATGTCTCTCCCTTTTCCCCTTTCTTTGGCACTAAGAAATGGGCAACAAAAAAGCTTCTCAAGAAATGCTCTTTGTAGAAACTTTTTCAACCAATGATCTAATGAAAACAGCTTCACATAGCTTGAAAAGGTAAAGAGTATCATCATGTTATTGAATATATAAATAGCATTTGTGCAAGAGCATCTTAAGTAATCGGAGAATAGTCTTTTACATGACTGCCTAAGGACGTATACCCATGCCATACAAGCTAGACTACATAGCTCACCTCAGCAAGAGAGACAAATGAGGAAGAAAGAAAGTCGTAGAACAAGATCCTTTGCAAAATGAGCAGTTTTTCTACGTCCCGAGACTGTTATTGCATCCACTTAGGACTTAATAAAATAGAGAAATTACTATCACACTAAAACGGTTAATATCATAGGATACTATCCATGTTTTTTTGCATAGCAATGGATACATACCCCAAAAATCAGTCCAGAGGACAACTCCACAGTTTAAAAGGAAAAATGGCTATATAGATATGAGTACCTTTACTGCAGCTGTACGTATAACAAGCAGCACAGCCACCATCCCCCACTCGTACATCAGCTTCAGCAGCCCTTCCAATGGGACCAACTGCTGCACTCAAACCAGCCCCAACTGAAAAATGAGCAGTACCACCAAATGTCTTCACAGCCTCAGTTGTTCTCAACACTATAACGAAGTCTGTCAATTCTCCTCCAGCCTGCAATCACCGTTGACTGGTTACTATTGACTGGAATAAGGATATCTCTACATAAAAATATAACACAAAATCAAACATTTCTTGCAGGGATAATCTTTTCATTTATGTATTTGATTTTTACTATTATTGTTGTTATCATTTCGGAAGGAAGGGGAATCGACTAAAGATTTCTTTAGTTGATTTTTATGTTTTATGCAAGACTTCTTTGCTCGAGCTTAAGCCACACAAGCAGAAGCTATTAATGCGATAGACATGTTAACAGAAAGGGAGCAATTATAAGTAACACAAGGGCAATCTCTGGCTCAGGGACTTCTCCCACTTCCACAAAAAAGCAAAACACAAATTCAGAGAAAGGGAACAGAGATGCAGAAAGGAACTTGAAAACTCAATGGCAACATGGTAATCAAACAAAAAGTCCAAATCTCATCCTGAGAAATACTGTTGTTAGATTGAGTTCCAGAAAGGAGAAACAAATGGCACATTCCATGAAATAGAAGGATGACAGACCAGACATTTACAAAGGAAAATTCTCACAGAGACCATGGAAATGAAGCAGACAATACGTCAAGCATTCCGGATGGAGTAAAAAATCAAATTGGTGTTTATTATCTAAACAATCATTTTGAGCACGTTGATTCACGTGGTTAATCTGCAGACTACATGAAAGCCAAAAACACTTGTTGGTTCCGACGCTTGGCCCTTAAGGTTGATGAAATCAAAATCCAGGGATACGATAAAACGAGCCTACCTGTGCTCCCCACCCTATTCCACATGAAGAAATTGCAGAAGGTGGAGACCATGAGCCGTCTTCCCTACGAGCAACCACAAGGCCGGTTCCAATATAGTAGATTACCATCATACCAACTTTCACAACAGTAATTATTGCAAGGCCTTTTGCTTGTCGTAAAATGGCATCAGGAATTGCCTTCTCAAGTTTTAGTGAACCCACCTGAGCAATCAGAATGCATCATATAATAAGCTTAATAACCACACGAGAAGTGCAAGAGAACCTAATTTTAATGCCAAAGTATAAAAAAAGGGAAGAAAAATTCTTAATTACTTTATCTTGTACCAATAATACAAAAAACTCTTAAGGAATCGTTTTACAAAGATCTTAAACATATCTAAAGTTAAATCACCGCTTCACCGACGATAATGAGAAAATGGCCTCCCTTGTCAAAGGTTAAGTCCACTATAGAGAGCATTTATTTTTCAAGTAGCAACAGCAATACTAGCCAACTGTTCTAAGAAATACATAGATGGAATTATTAAGTAGACAGTATCATCTGAACCTTGCCCCTACCTTACTATAACCTCGGATTGCGTTTGTTGCCTTGTAAATCTCATGTTCCATTGATTGTCCCCATGGAAAATTGATCCAGGATCTCAACGTACTAAGGTCTGTCAGATCTTGGGTCGGAAACTGAGAAGCGTGGCTTACTTGATCCATTAGGTAAGGTTGGACAGACTCAAGCCGCACGCAGCAGACATCACACACCCTCTAGGGATCACTAACCCGGAACTTTACAGGCAACAGAGAAGGCGTTGAACCAAATCAACGTACCTCCTGAGCTTCTTAGAAGCAAGATCATAGGCTTCACCGCCACCGTTAGCCCCATCAACCTTCGCAGCCTCGACCCAGCCGTCATCCGACGATCCAGGCTCCTCCTTGTCGCCGGACCCGTCGGCTATCTCCGCGGACCCATCTCCGGGGAGTCAATGAGCACGTCAGCGAGGAACCTATCGCAGAACTCCTGGCTCGAATCAGCCCTAATCCCGCCACCGACAACTCCGCCGTCCTCGTCGTCCTTCATCAGGATGTTCTCGATCTCGTCGAACCACGAGAGCCCCGAGTCTGGAGACGACGACGACGCGTTCGTCAAGGAGCAAGCGCGATGGCGCGCCGGCCTCGTGGAGGTCGCCGAAGAAGCCGCCGAGGTTGATGTGAGACATCACGTCGTCCTCCATATGCAACCCGCATCCACCATCGAACACTAAGGACACTAAGGGAAAAAAAGAACAAAACAAAAAAAAAAAGGGGAAAAGAAGATGAAGGCGACGATGGGAGATCTCTACAAAAACATCTGATTTGCTCGCGGTGGTTCGCCGGTCGGAAAGAGGGAGGGCAGAGAGAGAGGGAGGTCGCGGTCCTCTCGCCAGTCCCGTGCAGTGGTTCGTCGGTTGCTCGCGGTCCTCTCGCCGGTCACGTGCGGTGGTTCGCCGGTCGGAAGAGGGAGGGCGAGAGAGAGAGGGGAGGTCGCGGTCCTCTCGCCGATCCGGGCGGTAGTTCGTCGGTTGTCGGCGGTGGTTCGCCGGTCGGAAAGAAGGAGGGCACGCAGAGACGGGAGGTCGCGCCCCGTTTCGTCGGAGAGAGAAAGAGAGAGGGAGGGAAGAGTGAGAGAGGCGAGAGAGGAGAGAGAGAGAAAAACCCAGCAAATTTGAGTGAGGAGAGAGAAAAATTTTGAGCGGGAGGAATACGCGACCGTCTTTTCTTATGCGGTGGAGCCGAGTTGAGCCGATCAAAAATCAGCGCCATCCTTTTTCCAGCGGGTCCCGCTCGGGGACACGTGGCGGTATTTCATTGGTTATTGCGCACCAGGTCAGCGGATGACATGGCGCGCACTAACCACTGAATATTTTCTCCTCGATTGCATATCTTGTTTAGAGAGAGTCCAATACTCGATTGACTTTGAAGCTAACAAATGATTAATGGACATGTTGAGAGTTTCATGTGATGTTACACATAGGGATTTTATCATTCTCTCGTATAGACATCAAAATGAACCTTATTTTAAATAAGGATCCAAAATGGTTATATTTATTTAAAATAAAGGCCTAACTTTCTGATAGTCAGTGACATTTTCATCATTTTTTTCCATCATTTTTCCTTTTTTTCTTTTTTCTTTCCTTTTTTCTGGTTCTTCATTTCTCACCAATGGCCACCCAAGCACTGGCGATGCCTACAAAGGGCTAGATGAAAGTTGCCCTCACCCGATCCAATGAGGAATGGACTCGTTTGGGTGAGGGGACCCTCGCCTTGGGAGAGGCTACACCTCGCGGCTGTCAATGAGGTCTGGCAAGGACAGCCTCGCCAGCAACTGATGAGAGCTCGTCGACCGTTGGTAAGGGCTAACAAGGGCCTACAAGCCCTCACTTGTAGTAAGCGAGGCCACTCTCGCTAGATCTAACAAGGGTTGGCTTGCAAGCAAGGGCTTGACGGCCCTTGCCTGTTGCCGACAATGGTCGTTGAGTCATTGCTAGCCCTAAATGAGGGCTTGTAGGCCTTCGTCCATTACCATCGAGTGCTTACAGGCCCTCCTCGGCCCTTAGGAGCGGCCGACGAGGGTCGCAAAGCCCTCGCCAGCCCTCGTCGACCCTTCCCAATGGCCGGTGAGGGTTGCCGAGCTCTTATCAACCTTCGCCAGCGGTTGCTGGCCGATGCCAAAAAAAAAAAAAAAAGATAAAAAAAAAAAGAAAAGAAGATTTGGACAAAAACGCCCTGGACCAGTCGGAAAATTTAGCCGCTTGGCGACTAGTGAGGTAAAGCCCTTATTTGAAACAATCATAGTCACTTCGGATCATTGTTTAAAATAAGATCCATTTCAAATCTTATTTAAGAAAATGATGGCATTTTGGGTCATTTTTTCGAATTTTGTCTTTTGTTAATGTTGGAAAAAGATTGGTTGGGAGAGTTCAGTTCTTGTTTTTAGTCGAACAATACAAGTGCTAATACTTTTGTACGATGCTTATTTGAGTGCTAATTTTTTTTTATTACTCGCTTAAGTGCTACATATTTAAAAAAAAAGATCGGGCTTGAGTGCCACTTGATTTGCCATACTGGAAAAGCTAACATGGCCATGTGGAAAAATATTTTTAATATTTTTCTTATTATATTTTTTGAATTTTTATTTTTATTTTTTGCCTTTATTTATTTCTTTTTTCTTTAGGGTCGATGAGGATTACCGGCAACCCTCACTAGCTGTAGCTATCTCACCCTCGCCTGCTCTGAGCGGCTCCAAGCTATGGGAGGCCACAAGTGCCATTAACCAAGGCGGGCGAGGGTTGTCGCGGCCTTGCCCAGGGTCTTTGCAGCTAGGGCAAGGCGGCTCCTGCCTATATCTAGTTACGAAGGCCCTGGATTAACCACTAGCGAGGCCGCAACAACCGTTGCTTGCTCTAGGTGGTGTCACCTATGGCCGCTCAACGACTGGCAAGGGCCCTTGTGGTGTTGCCCACGACCTTCGCAACAGAGGGTGAGGCGGCCATGACTAGTGAGGGTCACTAGTGACCCCCATCGGCCATAAAGAAAAAAATACACATAAAAATAATAAAAAAACTCCACGTAAGACATTTGGCCAAAATTGGTATTCAAGTAATTAATTTTTCTCCAATATGTCACTCAAATGAGAAAAAAAAAATCGAGCATTCAAGTGAATATCTTACAAAGTTCTGACATTCCTACTGTTTTTATGACATTCTTTTTGCCATCTCCAAGGCTGGGAGGAGAGAGGCTGTTGTTGCATCTTTGCTGGAGGAGGGGGCAAATCTCTAAAAAATTTTAAGGAAAGTATCAATAAGGTGGGGGATGAAGATGGAGCGTCTGGTTTGCCTTGGAAATTGCAATGCCTTAATCTAGAATAGGCCTAGATATCAAATCGATTTGATTGAGTAAGATGGAATAGGATTAAGATAGGATGGTGTTCATTTTGAAGTGTTAAGGATATTGAATTTAACATGTCAAAAACAAGATTACTAAAATATGTGACTAATCGTAAGTAGATGGATAGGGAAGTGGATTATGTTTACAATTAGAAACCCAACTAGTTTAACGTATTATTTTGTAACTGATAACAAGCATACAAAATTTAGAATTGATAGCTTTGTATTTCTAAAGTACCTATAATATAATATAAAAAAATATTAAATACCAACTGAATGAAAGATACGCAACATGTTATGATATCTTGGGAAATATAATATAGTTATTCTGACATATAATATTTGCTCAAAATAGTATTGTGACTAGAATATATGTCTTGAAAGAGAACAATAGTGGCACTTTGGACTATAGATCAAAGGGAAAGTAGGAGTTTTTCATCAAGTCATTTGATTTCGAAATTAATAATCCATCTTTGATGAAATCGAGAGTAGGAGAGATGATCCTCACTGGACATGTGATGATCGACCAAAATACCACTGGGTGCAAACGCACAAAAGAAATTTCACATGTAAATTCAATGCGGGAGAGAGAAGGAGGAGAGAGAAAGAGGAAAGGGCGTGGGGCGCGGGGCCACGCGTGGGGGAGGGAGGGGGAGGGACGCGCCATCGTTCTTAAAGTTAGCCATTTCGGAATTGACGTAGCGTGCTCGACGAATCGTCAAGTGGACGCCACGGAGAGTCAAGCTTTTTCAGTTTGTATTGCTAATTTAGGGGGTCAAACAAGAAGATGCATCATGGGCTTTGACTGTTGATAAAAATGGGAACTTCTGCCCGTTGGACGTTGTGTATACCGAAGAACTATTTATGTGGACGGGCTAATTGAAGCACTTGGGTTCTTAACTAGTAGTCCAACAAAATTGGGCTTTCTCTGCTAAAGCAGCTCTTGAAGCCCAAGTGGCATGGAAGATTACATGTTTCAGAGATGGACTTTCTTTCAGGCTGTCCTCCTTCTTCTCTCCATATGAGCAACAAAAGATCTCTATTCTCCATCACCGCCAAAAAAAAGGGATAGAAATTGTATGTAATTAAGTGGTTTTCACTTACTATATACTTCATGTCCTCTGCTCATATATTTTAGTTTCTGGTGGTGAGATACTTCAGATTGAGTTTATGTAAAAGTGTCCTTGTCTTTCTTTGTGTGAAAAAATGAGTTTACATAAGTCGATGACAAAGTAGAAGAGGAATAATGTCACATAAAACTGTATGTGCTATCCAGGCGAAAGAAGAATGCAACAGTCTAATTATAGGCAAAACTAGAAGGCAGCAAATGCATTTCTCATGAATTTCGTGGATTAATTTGGTTTGTTGGCAGAATGACTTCATCTTAGGCAAAACGAAGGCAACCTAGTTCAAAATTAGAGGTGTCAAAAATGGGTCTTAATCCCATATATGACTCATTTAAATTATAAATGGATCATACATGAGTCATTTACATTTTGAAGTGAGTCATATATTGGTTATTTACATTTTGAAGAGACTAGTTAAATGGGTCTTAAATGGGTTAAACTTAAAAACCCATTTTTAACCCAAGCCTCACACTCTCGCTTTCCCCCTTTAACTTTATAAATAAATAAATAAATATATATATACATATATTTTTTTTAATAAAAATCGAAATTAGAATTATTTTTTATATTTCTTTTTCTTTTTTCTTTCCTTTTTTTTTTTTTTTTTTTTTCTTTGTCCTACTTAGCCGATGGCCAGCACAAGGACACGGTGACAGGTGGGCGACAAGGCTCGAGCTCACCAAATCTGGCAAGACTCAAGCTTGCTGGCATTGGGCAAGACTTAAGTTTGCTAGTGTTGAGCAAGCTCGATTTAGTCAGCCTCGCCGACAATTGGCGAGGCTTGAGCCTCACTAATCTGGCAAGATTCAAGCTTGCTGGTGTTGGGCGAGCTCAATCTCATCGACAATTGGCGAGACACAAGCCTTGATGATCTAACGAGCTTGGAGCTCGTTGGCATAGGGTGAGCTCCTACTCACCTACGGTCGGTCCCTAGTTGTCTTCATGGCCGATGGCCGGTTGAAGAAGAAGAAAAAGAAAATAGAAAATAGAAAAAGAAAAAAAAATTGACAATTCGATTTTAAAAAATAATTTTAAAAAATTAAAAAATCAATTTAAAAAAATTAAAATTTTGATCTTTTTAAAATAATTTTTATATAAATTATAAAAATTGTCCACTAAATTTGTGTTGCATTAAAGTGTTTTAGCAATACCATTTTTTTTTAAAAAAATCATAGGAAATAAGCTTTCTTAGGTTTAATTAAAGGCTTTTCACATTTTTTATTTTATTTACTAATTTTTTATTGTTTAATTTAATTTTAAATTTGATGTAAAGTTTTTATTCAAGTGACATATATGTGAAGAGCTTCAAGTGAATTAAATGGTTGAGAGTGGATTAACCTAAATTAAGTTAAATATTAATGTGTTTCGGTAATATGGGTCGGGTCGGGTCATCAAATTTACATTGCATGAAAATGGATTAAAACGAGTTAAATAGGTCAATATGAGTCGGAACATTTTCGACCCAATCCCACCCACTCATTTGACGGCCCTAGTCAAAACTAATTCTAGATGGAGATTTCCAAAGTAAATTTCTCTTTGATGTTTTTTCTTGTTCATTTTTCAAATTCTGTCCTATTCTAGATTTTTACAATATAAAATTTTGACAGCAACCTTTATATTATAATTGCCACATAAGATACCACATTGGCATTTATCTTTCATGGAAGGACCAACTCGAATGTAAAAGATAGTACAGAGGAGAAAGAAGAATGGAGGATAAAAGAAAAGAAAAAAAGAGAAAATAAAAATTTAAAAAAATTAGAAAAATCTCATAAAATTATACGTCACAAAAAAAAAAAATTGAGGATCATATCAAATGCATTCATGTTCCTTTTATATACTGAGAATAAAATTTTTATGTAATTACTAAATACATTCGCATGCTCAGAAACTTGTCTAAGAAATATAAATGGAAAAAACTAATTCCGAACAAAAATTATTCACATGAGCAGAGTTGTTACTAAATGCACAATTAATTTTTTTTGTGTAATTTTGACAAGATAGAAGTTGGAAAGTTGAATGAGAGATGGCAATTTTCAGTACTTTCCGTTACAAGAGGAATAAAAGAAATCATTTGAGAGGGCAACATCATACATCATACAACAAAAAAAAAATAAGAAATAGGTAGGGGTCTTACCTTTGGTCCTTTTCACGTTCCATCCCTTGATTTCATCAACCTTTGCAAGAGCCTTTCTTCATGCCTCAACTTCGTTAGGAAACTTGCTCGTGTATTCTAGTAAAGTATCGCTATTTTGTGGAGTCTTAAGTTTAACATCCTCACGTTCCACATCGAGAAAAATAAGAATGATACTTTTTTTACCCTCTAACTTAGATGTGTCGTTTACTATGCGTGCAAACTCACAGGGGCACCACTTGTTGGAAGTATAAGTCCAAAAGATGATGGGTATGTAGATTGTGGATTTGTTGATAGCACGTAGAAGGCTCCCACCAATCACTTCACCCATGCAGAGTTCGTCTCTGTCCCTTAATACGTGGACTCCGGCATCTACTAAGCCATGGTAGAGGAAGTCCGTGAATCCATGATGAGTGTTAGGTCATTTGAAATTCAGGAACACTTGATACTCACCTCTCAATGCTCGTGAAGCGTCACTCCTTGATCCATCCTCGGAGTTCGCCATAGCTAGTGAGCTTGTTTACTTACGGATCTCTCTATCCCCCTAAAGAGAAGAGGTGGGCGTGGCGTGACCTAGCTTTAGAAATGAGCGTAGGCTTTCGAGGCAAGCGAGTGCCAATACCGAACAAAACTTGGTCGGCCCACTTGAAAGTCAAATTTATTTGTCCATGGCCACCAAGCGTTGTGCACAAGCAGAGTGGAATCCCGGGCAGGGGCGCAAAACTTCGACCGGAAAAAAGAGAGTACAGGATGTGGTCCTTTTTGACGGTAAAGGACTCATTCGGACCTTAAAGGCCTACCGATAAAAAATTCCTCCTTATATTCTCCTTAATGAAGGCATCGAATCCGGTCGACCCAAAAAAAAAACAGGAAGCATCGAATCCCTAAATGAAGGCATCGAATCCCGTCGACTAAGAAAAACAGAAAGCATCGAATCCCTAAACAGCCGAGAAATCTTCGATCATGCATGTACCTTTTTTATTCTGTGCAATTAGGTTCCTAAATAATATACTTTTTTTCAATTAGTTTTAAAATAAAAAAATGGGGCAATCATGAAAATTGTTTTCAAATTGAAAGAACTAAGAATCTGATAAAAGACAGCATTCTAAAACATTTTCTTTCAGAAATACACTTATATATTAATTTATTTATTTACGGATGTTGGATTATTTATAAAAAAAAAAAAATTGCGCCAAATCACCTGCGGCCACTTTTGAGCCCAACCTCGGAGCCTCCGTCCGGCGTCGGCACTGGCAGAGTCGTCCGCGCCGTGTCCAGGCCGAGCCGCCCCTCCGTGTCCACGACGGAATGCTCAGATCTGTGGACGAGAAGAAGACGAACGAGCTGTCCTCGCAAGTGACGAGCCGTTCACAGATCTGAGGGGTCAGATCATCGCTAGGAACGACGACGACGGCTTATTACTCACGCCGACGTCCAAGGGGTGGGCGTGGAGGTTGGCGCTCAGATCTGCGGAGGAGAGGCCGTCCTTGGCTGACCACCGCTTTGCGTCTCCAGATCTGTGGACGAGCGGCTCGCGGCCAAGGCACGGCCGCCGGGACGACGGAGGGGGTGGACGTTGAGGTCGTCCTGGACGCGGCACTCCGCCGTCGCTCGACAACCAGATCTGGACTCCATTGCCGGGCGAAGTGGTGACCAGGAAAAAAGAGAGAGAAAAATCGTATTTACATTTTTTTTATTTCAAATAAATTCCACTTGTCATTTTTTAACCCATAGTCCTTTCCTTTTTTTCTTTTTTTAAAAGGTTTCTAACGATCTAAGTAACAGTTAGATTATTATTATGAAAATACCTCAAATTGATACAAATACGACAAATTTACTTCAAATTACTTTTTTGACTACTAAAATTTCCAATTTGATACACATATGACCAATTTTACCTCAATCTAACTTTTTTGATCACGATCACAAATTCTAAATCGGCACATTTGTGGTAAATTTATCTTTCATTATTTTTCTTCACAAATAGGAATGAATGATAGAATTCTAAACTAATATACCAATATATCCATCAACTGTTATGTCTTCACAAATAGGAATGAATGATAGAATTCTAAACTAATATACCAATATATCCATCAATGTTATGTGTCATCTAACTTAACAATTTAGTAATAAAATTTAACATAAACTAACAAAGTTTTAATTTGTCATGAATGTAATAATTTGTGTTTTTATAATATTAACCCTAATCGTTAATACACGAATTTGTTTTTGTAATATGGAATCTACGGATTATGATATAGGGTTCTTGGTTTGGGATTTCTTATACTCCTTAACCTTTATGTGTGTTCTTTTATGTCGTGTCCGGCTCTTTGGACACCAACTACTGTCAATCGGGTTAATTTATTCCTTTACATGTTTGAAAAACTATGAAGGAGTGTATTTTTTTTTTTGGGGGACAGAATAAAGGAGTTTACTTGAGCACGTTTAATGCCATCTACCCATAAAAATGAATGCGTTTTGAACATTTTCAGCACTTTCCGATTTACACTTACCTATGTAGATGTCATAATCACAAGGCTTTAGTAGGGGAAATTATTGTACTAGGTGATGAATGTCTAATTGAGGAACGATCATTTAAGGCGTTGTTGTTTTGGACCGTCATGAATGTCCTTTATCTTCTTTACATTATTCTCTGTTCGTAATGGTGACTTGCCAACTCAGTCAGCTAACAATTTTTATTTTTATTTTAAGTGCACACGTCACACAGCAAAGTGGACTATACATGTATAATTATATATATGTTAGTATTGTTTGTTCCCGTGTTTTGGTGTCAACCACTTACTTTTAAATGAAGTGCCCGACACTTTTCTTTTTAGTCATAAAGGCATATGCTGCCATTAAGATTAATTTTTAATTTTTTCCTTTTTGGCTTGATTAGATACGTACAACATTCTTAGAATAGAGAATCCACCTTCTTAAAATCTTATAAAACACTCTATAGATGACTCTATAGTTAAATAACCTCATAATCAGCCATTTTTGACCTTATGTTTGGCATATGTTTGCAAAGAATATTAAAGTTGTTGGAATATAATATATAAAAATAACATGATCTTGCAATTTACGTCAACGCTGCTTAACTCTAGAAAAATAAATTAGAAATAATAAGGACATCAGAATTTTACATGGTTTGATCTGAGTATCGGTACCTCACGTTCACAAGAAAAACCAAAAGTAGTGAATTCACTATAATCGAAGAATTAAAGTTTACAATTGCTCACATGCTTGAGTGTTTCAACACCTAGATTTAATCCAAAACTCAAAATATTTATAAATAAACAACTCATTTGGATATAAATTTACGACACAAAATTACCGCGCATTCAAATTTTAAACAAAACGCTCTACGTACATCAAAATCAAGAACTCCGTTTGTCTTTTGGTTCGCGTACGTGCAAATTCGCATTCTTCTTTGCTTGATCGTGCGGCGCTCTTCTGGACGCTCAGGGCCTGTTTGGCAACTTGCCAAACAGTGCCAGATTCTGATTTTTTGTTCTCAGAATCAGTTTGGGACGAGAATTGCGTTTTGTAAACTTTTTGTTCCTGGGAACAAATTGGTTCCGGGAACGATTTTGGACAAGATTTGAGAATAAAAAAAAAAAATTGATTCTACGTCTGAGAATCAGAAAAAGAATCAAAACGGTAAAACCCTTGTTCTTCTCTTTTAACATCTCGGTTGCCGTTCGCTATCGCCCGCTACTGTCCACTGCCGGTCACCGGTCCGCCGCTAGTCGCCGGTCCGGCGAGGTCGCCGGAGGCTCGCCAGGCCAGGGCGAGGTCCGGCAAGCTCGTCGGAGGCAAGCCTCGCTGGCAGCTGGGCGAGGCTCGGCCTCGCCAGATTGGGTGAGGTCGAGCCTCGTTGGTGGCTGGGCGAGCCTCACCCAGCAGCCGGTGAGGCTTGCCCGGCCACCGCGAGGCCAAGCCTCGCCCAATTGCTACGACAAAGAAGAAGAATAATAGGAAAAAAAGAGGAAAAAAAAAAAGGAAAAAAGAAAAGAAAAAAGTAAAAAAGTAAAGAAATTATTTAAAATTTATTTAAAAATCAAAAAGAAATTAATTTGGAACAAAATCAATTAATACGATACCAAACGCAATTCTATTTTGTAATCAAAAAAATTTGAACGATTCTACAAACGTATTTTTTTACTCGAGAATCGATTCTAGGGAACAGAATCAAAAATAATAATTTCTAGTTAGAATTAGGCTCGGGAAGAGAATTGTTACCAAACGCGCCCTCAAACTGTGCGGCTCACTCTTCTACGTAGGGCTTCAGCGGCTCTTTCGGACAAAAAAAAGAAGACCCGTTTTATATGTGTGCCCAGAGAACAACTTTGTCTTTGGGCCCACGGTCTGATTCCTTTTTCAATGGGAATTCGTATCTGCAGGGGAAGAAGAAAAATTTTCTTTTTCTTTTATTCTCCCTTAAAGATAAATAGATAATAAAATATATAGTGTGCCCTTACTTTTTTTTTCTTTTATCGACAAAACATATCTTCCTTTTTTTTTTTTTTATGTAAACCTTCAAGGAGTCTAACAAAGCTTCTTCAATTGATTGAAAACATTCAAGACCCAAAAAAAATTTTGAATTTCTTTTCTTATGCGTAATCTTGAATATTATCTTTACGATCAAATCATAAAATTTTTTATCCAAGCAAATCGCGTTTTGCAAAAGCGCCAAACTCAAGATATAATTTAAAAAAAGGTGATAGAGGGAAGTAAAATAAGAAATTAGGCATGTGTTATATTGTATTACCCTAGTTAACAAGAGTACATGAAGTCACACAAACTTGACATTTTTTTTTGTGGTAGATTTAATTTGTAAGATAATTTGATATAAGTTGAAGATATTGTTTTATAATAGTAATTTATTTATGCACACAATTAGTTCTCCTCTCGATATTGAAGGGCACACAACAATAGTCATGTTAGTGCGAGAATCTTTCTAAAAAAACTAAGAAATTTTTTTTTTGGTCTGGTCTATGGTAGAAACAAAGTTTGAACGCCTCATTGAGCTTTAATTATAAAGTGTGGAGTTCATCTCTATATGCGCTTCAAGCATGTTCTGCCTTCGCACGTATTTACAAGTTTTTGCACGTGCTGTGGATTAACGTTAAATTTGAAGAAGTTTACTAGATTGACACTTCTTAATTATAATGTAAAAGTTTAGCTTATTAGACAATTTTAGAACAAGTAACTTAGTAGCAGCACCAATGCTAATAATAATAATAATAACAACAACAACGTAAAACATAGACCGATTTTTTGTGTTGCTTTCTTAGTCTTTTGGTCCACCTCCAAAATCAAATATGGAGCTGGGGGGGGGGGGGGGGGTATTATTATATGTTACTTTAAGAGAATGGGAGATTATTGTACTAGGTGATGGACGTTTAAATGAGGAACGATTATTTAAGGCACTGTTGTCTTGGACCGTCATGAATGTGCTTTATCTTCTTTAGAATCTTTTCTGGTTGTAATGGTCTGACATGCCAACTCATTCAGCAACAATTTTTCTTTTTACTTTAAGTTCACGCTGGGTGAACTATACATGTATGATTATATATATTTTAGTAATGTTTCTTCTCGTGTTTTGGTGTTAACCACTTAACGAAGACCGAAGATTACTTTAAAATGAAGTGCCCCAAAGTTTTCAACAAATTCAATTTTTTAAGTTCCTTAGAAGAACATAAAGGCAAATATGCTAAAGATAAATTTTTATTTTTTTGGCTTGACTAGATATTTGGAACCCCACAGGTCCAAGGTTGCATTTCCTAGAAATGAATCGAGGTCCCACCTTCTTAGAATCACATATAACGTTCTATAGTCTATTTGGTAACACTTTTATTTTAAAAAACGAGTTTTTTTTTTCTATTTCTATTCTTTAGAATATTTTTTTTCATAAAAAAACGTGTTTGGTAATAATATAAAATTTCTATTTTCAGAATGAAAAAGAATAAAAATGTGTTCGGTACGAATCATAATTTTTTTTAATGTAGTATTTATTTTAATTTTAAATAATTTTTTAGAAGTTATTTTTCTTTTTTTCTTTTCTTCGTCGTCGACAAACTACCGCTAGTCATCAACATCACCCGCCATTGATTGCCGACAACGACCATAGTCATCGCAAGTAGCAAGCGAAAGGTGGAGGGCAATAGTTGGCGGTCAGCGACTGAGGCGGATGAGAGTGAGTGGCCTTGAGCAATAAGGAAGAAGAATAAAAGAAAAAAAAGAAAAGACAAAATAGACTTATTTCTAAAATTATTCTTGAAAGTAATAAGTTACTTTTTTGTACTTCTTGTTTATATTTTAAATCTATTTCCCGACAACTTTTCTTTTCCGGGTTCTAGGGAATAGAAAAAATTAGTTGGACGTTATCAAACTTGATTTATGTTCTTCTTTTTTTTTTTTTTTTTTTTTTTTTTTTTTTTTTTTTTGAGAACAAAAGAATAGAAAAGCAAAGAAACGAGTAAACGTTAACAAACAAACCCAAGATGACTCTATAGTTAAATAATCTCATAAGTAGCCACTGTCAACCTTAAATTTGGCATATGTTCAGCAAATGTTGGCAAAGAATATCAAGGTGATAGAGGGAAGTAAAATAAAAAATCAAACATATATTATATTGTATTACCCTAGTTAACAAGAGTGCATGAAGTCTCACAAACTCGATATATATATATATATATATATATATATATATTTTGTGGTAGATTTAATTTGTAAGATAGTTTGATGTAAGTTGAAGATATTGTTTTACAATAATAAATTATTTATGCAAATGATTAGTTGAGCCAGATAGACTGCAAGTTGCAGTCTAGTTCACACCCAATAATGAGCTGAAAATCCTCTCAATATTGATGGGCACGCTGCAATTGCCATGTCAGTGCCGGAATCTTTCTCAGAAAAATAAGATAAATTTTTTTCTGGTCTGGTCTAGGGTAGAAACAAAGTTTGGACGCCTCATTGAACTTTGATTATAAAGTGCGGAGTTTATCAGTCTACGCGCTTCATGCATGTTCTGCCTTTTGCACGTATTTGCAGCTGTGGATTGCTATTCACATTAATCTCATTTCCACTCCGTCACTCTATCTTACCTCCTCTGTTGAAGAGGTCAAAAACACAACGGATTGGCTACTTTGGACCGACGTAATTGACCTGGTATCGACATGGGTCACACTCAATGACTATTTATAAACTCAAAAATGTAGTGGTCGTAACTGAAATTTCCATTATGGCGCCTCGCCGGCCAACGCGTAGGGATTCTTTCGTTGACTACACCGGGGAGCTACATTCTCTGCAACACCAATGTTAACCAACTCTTTAACTGTAATGTTCCCATGGATTCTTGGGCTAGCTTTTTATTTTTTTGGGAAAAAAGAATGTGTTTTTATTTCCTAATTGAGAAAGTGACATTTATTGCATATGTATATGTACTGGATCTTGTCATTTGACCGAGCATATTCAATTCGACTAAGATGGGGCTCCATGGTGGCTAGTGGTCTGGTTTCTCAGAATTGTCAAAGCTCAGTCCTCCCAGCGAAAACAGATATTAAAGATGAGGACCTAAATTTCATGACACAGAGAAGATATTATTCAGGGTTAGTGGATTGGGTCCAAAGAGGTTTTTTTCTTTTCTTATTTTTCTTGGGGCAACTTGAACTGATTTCATCTGTTAAATGGACTAGGCGTCGATAGTTCAAAAGCCACAAGCAGGCTTGATCCTCGGACAGTATGGACATGTCTATTAAACTAGTCGAACCGCCAAACCAATTCTTTTTGATCTAATAATTTTTAGTAAGCGTTCTTGGGAACTTATTACAGCATTGTCATTCTTTGCTTGACATCTACTTTTACTTTCTTCTTTTGAAGGATGGATTGATAATCTTCATTGACCCGGCTTACCACAATTATAATGATCAATGTCTTTTCTTGATTCGGATCTTCCCTTGGATCTATCATGGTTGTAGGAGTGTTGAGATTTACTTCTCCGGTCCACGCTCTAAGACAAGTTGTGGTTTAGATAAGTCGGACACTTTTCTCCCATGCCTCATACTCAAGCAAGCTAGATTTCGCTACATCCAACTTTGCTTTTCTGTTAGTGATGATAACATGAGAGTTGTCATGAGCGTCCCATAACTATCTGGAAGCAAACTAAGGAAGAACGATGCTTGTAGCTCATCATTTATCAAGCTTTGCAACTCATTCAAGAGATCCGCCATTGGAGTGCCCTCTTGATATTTCATAGCAACAAGCTTCTTGATACCGTTAAGCTTGTTGTTTTTGCCAGTTTCCTCTCATACAACACTTAAAAGTTTCTTCCAAAGTGTTTTTTTTTCTCTCGGCAATTTCATTCTCCACACGGTGATAAACATTGTCATCCAACTATTTCCTAATGAGACCTACACGTTGCCTATTTAGCAACCATCATTGTTGATGGATTTAAAAGATGGGCTTAAGGCCCATCCGCTCAAGTTGGGCCCAAAAAGGCCCGGCCCACGGGAAAAGGGCCCGTGGAAGGGGAGAGGTATAAAAGGGAGGAGAGAGAGAGAGAAAAAAAAAAAAACGTTTTGGCAAATTCAGCGTACGTCTTCTCCCGCGCGTTCTCTCTTCCTCCAAAAAGAACAGTAAGTTCAAGGCACTGTTTTCTCCCCTTCAAGACGCCATCGGATCGAACAGGGCCAGTTTTTCTTCCTCTTCCGCATTGGTGTTTAATCTGTGGCTAACAAGGTACGCTCGAATCTGTGGTGTGCTTTACGATCGGTGATGCGTGTTTTCCCGGGCTTCGTCTTCCGCATTGATTTAGAGGTTCGATTCGGTGTCGAATCCGGTTTTCGGGGATCCGTTATTCCCAACAATTGTCGATTAGTGTAGTTAGGCTTAGCCTTGGCACTCTGTATGGACCATGCATTTCCTTGCAATAAAGAAAATGAAGAATCTTGCCTTTCCATGCTCTGTAGTTGGCTGATACCTCCATACTTCACCTAGGAGTAGTCACAAACACCTAGTGTTCACCAAACCTCGTCACCCTCTCTGTAATGCGCAAGTGCAACCGAAGGTTAAGCTTGAAATGGAGCTGTGGGAGTCATGTTCGAGCATAGAACATGGGATCACTTGATTTTGCAAGTTATACAGAGTTTAATTAAGCTTTCCTGCTCAACTCTACTATCGGTTTTAGCTGTATATTTTCTGTAGTCATTTCCAACTGTAAGTCAGTTGGGCGATTGTCTGGCAAACGCTAACATAGTTCAACTTAGTCTTGCGATGGTAGCCATCCGTCGCTAGTAAACATCAAAGTTGCTGAGCACTTGAATGTCTGTTTACATATGAGGAAGACGATTTTCCATTCTTCGAGTAAATAGACCATTGAAAAAAGGCCAATTAGGAAGGATCACGCACCAGCAGTGGCAGCGCTTAAGAATTTGATGCAGAGATGCCATTTGCTTCTTCGGTCGACCTTCATATTTTTGGGTTGGATGTCTTTGATCTCACCTTTCATCCATCCTCTATCTTTTCTTTTCGGTCATATGACAATCATGGAATCTTTCTCTTCAATCACTCATTCTCTTATGGGTCATCAATTACTCCTCTTCGAGAGACATCAACTTTTCCTTCCTTACATTTGCAGGTGAGGTCACTTACCCATATTATGACACAAAACGATGATCAAACCT
This sequence comes from Eucalyptus lansdowneana, assembly GCA_017140395.1. NCBI lineage: Eukaryota > Viridiplantae > Streptophyta > Magnoliopsida > Myrtales > Myrtaceae > Eucalyptus > Eucalyptus lansdowneana. The sequence continues at coordinate 48,675,999 of CM029485.1, forward strand.
TGGTATGGATCCAATCCATGTGTCTCTAATTCTGTAGAGTTGTTGCTTATGATTGATCCCTTCTAAGTTCCAGTGACATCCTATGATTATTGCAATAGGCTGGATGGCTATGAGGAGATTGCAACTGGTCTACAGGAAGATGTACAGTCTCCTCGTTCTAGCTTCTTCCCGGCCCAATGCATGTAAAATTTGATGCATTTGTTCATTAACTAGTTCTTGTGTGAGCATGATTCTGTGAGTTAGTCTTCGTAAAGCAAATTCTTGCGGGAATTCAACAGTTTCTATAAATTGCTGGGACTAGAAATTGGGCTGTGCGAGTCGTGTTCGAGCATAGTGCCTGTGACAACTTGATTTTGCAAGCTACAGAGAGTTTGGTTAAGCTTGTGCTCGACTCTATTGTCGGTTTTAGCTGCATATCTTCCGAACTAATTTCAGAGCAAATTTGCAAATGCAAGTCCGTTTTATGATTGCCTTGCAACCACAAACACAGCTGATATCAGTCTTGCAACGGTAGCCATCCGATGTTAGTAACTACTAAAATTGCTTAGCACTTGGATGTCTGTTTACGTATGAGAAAGACATTTCTCCATTCTTGAAGTAAATAGACCTTTGAAAAAGGTCCGAAGGATCACGCACTAGCAATGGCAATGCTTAAGCATTTGACACAGAGATGTCATTGGCTTCTTCATTCATCCTACCGGTCTACCTATTCATTCTCCCTGCCCAAGATATAAATGTGGAGGAGGTTTTGGTTTTCTTGTTGGGTTGACGGCAAAATCATTCAATGGCCAAGGAGTGTTTCTAAAGTCTTTAGGGTGCAATTTCGAAGAAGAAACAGTGTCAACCCATCATGAGGATGATGGTGGTTCGATGGAAGTTGTAATCATAGCTATCAATGCACAACTGAAACGTGTGATACAAGAAAGTTAAAGAAAGGTAATTCCAGATTGAAGACAATATTGGTTGTGCTGAGTGTGTGATGAGTGTTCCCAGTTATTTCAGTTCACGTGTCAGAAGGCTGAAGGGAAGGATGTGCTGAGTCTGCCATAGACTACGTTAGTAGACATTGTTTTGTGGTTGGGTAGGTATGAACAGTTGTAATACATACTTTAATCGTGGACATGTTTTGCATAAATAAAATTCATTGAGCATTTTCCACATAGTTGCTGGACTTGCATGCGTGTTGACTTGCAGGTTTCTCCATGTCATACCAGATTGAGCCTAAGTTGGAAACCGCTATAATGGAGCTTGTACTGTGTTAAAAATGAGAGTATATTGCTTGCCCAAATTACTGAGCTTGCAGCAGCATGTGTTCGCTAGAGAGTAGTCTTACATCATCAAATATGGTATAACTAGGAGGATAAGGCCAAGCGAGCAATGTTGTGTTCAGCAATGAGGCAGAGGAAGCACAAAACATATTTCATTGCAATAAGAGAGGGATCACAAAGATAGTCATGTTAGTGGCTAAAAGCTGCACATTTGCAAGCAATAATACATCATAACTATATTATCAATCCAACCATTCTAGTTCACTGAACCTAGAATCCCCCAACCCCCTGGTGGAAAAAAAAGAAAAAAAAGAAAAGAAAAAGCCACACCACTCCATTGATCCCACAATCCAGTCAAGCATCCTAAGTGACCATCAATCCATAAGCACGATATCAGTTGTCCCTCCGCCTGGCACTTCTTATAGGATTGACTTGCTTGCTGTCATTCTTTTCCCTTTTTCTGGATGGGCCTACTGCTTCAACGGGAAGTGCTGCTTCTTCAACCGGTGGTTGTATTTTTGCTGCTTGTCTTCTTGTCCTTCTTGTAACACGTCGGGGAATGTCACTCCCTTGGCCACAAGTCGAGTTCTTTGTTGGGGTGTTGGTGTGGCTTGCATGATCGTCGTCTCTCTGCCTTTTACCCTGTTTTGCACTTGCACTCTTAAAGCTGACATGACTAGATTTCATGATGAGCCAAAAAAGCCAGTAAAAACTGAAACTCAAACAAAACCATTACTTATAGTCCCATCCACATGCGTCAATATAGTCTCTTTAGCAGCATTAGCAAACACAGATAAATTATAAAAAAGACAACGGCAACATTCTTGGAGAGATCACAATGAAATATCTACTTTTAGACTGTTTTTTTTGCCTTCAATGTACACCTAACATGAGCGCTCTGTGTCGTTTCTGCTGCAAAATCTCGAAATAGCTAATCTCTACTTCTGGACTTTGATGTCGTTGAGTGGAAATTGGGGACTGTGATGGCAAACTAGGGTTCAGCAAATTGGGGGAGTTGATTGGGGATTTTTATGGCTTTAGTCAATTTTTTTGGCGATATGTCTCATGTTCTGTTTCTAACTTTAATTCCATTATTTTAGTGAACTTAATCCTTCATCTTATGTTCACTTTAACAACAATAATCTACTCTTTTGTAATAATTTTATGTACTTCACGTGCTGCTATCTTTTAATTGTTAGATATTTATTTCAATTATAATACTGATACAAATTCAATTTTTTTTTGCATTTTGGAACTAAAAAGAAAGTTTGATTTTCTACTTTTCGTATTCGTATGAAAATTCCCTAACCACGGGAAACATTGTTTTAAATCAGTCTAAGAAAGTCTGTATGTTGTATTCTATCCAAATGTAAAATAATATGCTTCAAAATCAATTAGTGTCTCTTTTCGTCCATAAGTTGCATTTTTAGTGAAATAATTTATTTGCTCATATAAAAGTTACATCCTGATATAATATATAACTATTTGTTCAAGCAATATGCGCTTAGATTTACTTTGAAATAATCATGTACTATAAAAATATGACAATCCTGCGTGTTCGCGATTTGCAGTGGTGCTAAAAATGCATTGACAGTTACTCAAGCCCACTGGTAGCCGAAAATACAAAGCGAGTTGAGCCCACTATATATGCATGCACCGGCAAAGCAATACATAAATGTGACTCACAGTTATCGCTTAAACTACAAGTGGATAGATCAGCTCTGAATTAAATTGCATAAACATTCCAACAAAATTATTAAAGAAAGAGGCGAAACGAACATTCTAAGTATCTTTACTCAAGAGGCCAACACAACAAATTCATAGGAGGTGGATCATCATAATATCAAATATATATACCACAAATTAACTACCCTTCGATCATTACTTATGATTGAAGTAGTATTATAACGCTCGTGTAATAAAACTTTCTGGTAGTTGCTTCTCCGCTCTTTACTGAAGATTGTAACTACTCGCTTTCTATATGAATGGATACATTAGTTAATTTTTGAATCATTATTTTTTTTTTCTATATCCCACATTCACTAGACAATCCTTTGGAAACAAGACATAAATGCATTTAACAGAGTAGAAATTTTTACTCTAGATAAAATAAATAATCTAGATATAAAAAGGTTGAATTTACAAATCACAAAAATGTAAAGACATAAAACATAAAAAACAAACCATAATATGTATTTTTTTTTTTACTCTAAACATAATATGTATTTACATATATACATATGACCTACGTGCTCATTGGTGGCCAAAAATGGAAAGCTAGTCAAGTCCACTGTATGTGCATGCACCGGCAAAACAATAGATAAATGCGTAACGCAGTTTTTGATTAATGTGCAAGTAAATGGATTAGCCCTATATTAAATTGCATAAATTAGTCTAACAGGAATAACAAAGAAGGCAAAACAAACATTACAATTATGCTTAGTTGAGAGGGAAACAACGAATTTACAAGAGATCAATTATCATAATATCAACATATATGCCACAACTTCTCTGCCTTCATTCGCTTTCCCATGTGGCAACAATTGGTAGAATCTAATGAGTTCTTTTTTTTAATTTTCTTTTATACAGCTATGAATTGGACAGTAATTTCTCCATAGCACATTAATGAGATAATTGAATTAAATAGTCCATAATTACCTTTATTACATGCACGATATCATATTTGTGCATTAATTATGCCTATTGCAAAACTTAAAAAAGAAATAGTTGCAAAGGAATCATATAATGTTTTTGAAATCGATAATTTATGATCTATTATCTAGCATGTTATCTATGAAAGCAATTTTGATTAATTTAATATTAGAGTGATTATATTAGTTTGCTAGCAAAACTAAAGAACTAAGACTATCCAACACCCAAAAATGAAGAAGAGATGAGTGACTAATGTAAGGAAACAAATCAACCACCTAAGACATTAGCGTGCAACCAAAAAATGGCAACTTTGAAAAGGCAGATATGTCGCTAAAGAAAGGAGGATATTTGGCCTAAAAGGAAGCATGCAAAAGTCCACACACTGACGAAGAAGATGCCGTACCTGAAGAATGTCTTCTTTATAAAGCTTCTGGGGCAGCGTTCCTTCTAAACAACCAAAATCTTTGATATGGTCTTCACAACAACTTATATAGGCGCGGCAATTATCTGGTATTTTTGTGCAAGATGCTTCAATCAACCTTCCCAGTGATGAGCACATTTCAACCTCCGAGTATTTCAGAGATTCTAGCTTGTCAAGGCCCTCAACATTAGTAAGTACATGGCAGCCATGGATTTTCAAACTCTTTAGGTTCTTCAAGTATAACAACCCACTTATTCTTGCCAAAGATTCGCAATGACAAATGTCCAAGATTTTCAATGATTCTGAAAGATCCACAACTCGTATCTCAACTAGCTCTTGACACCATAATACACTCACTCGTTGTAGCTTCAGTAATTTCGAAAGAATGAATAATCTCTGAAGCTGCATACAAGAATGGACATTTAATTCTTCCAGTTGTGGAAGTCCCTCGAGTAAAATGTCTTCCACTTCACAATGAGTGATTGATAGAGTCTGCAAATACTTCCAATTGCTGGTGGAGGACGGAAGCTGCATGAGGGTTTTTAAGTCTAGGCCTTCCAAATTAAGGAATTCTAGATGAGGAAGATAAGCCAACTCTAAAGGTCCAAGGACGCCAAGCAGACGTAACGTTAACTTTTTCAGTTTAGACAACCCCTCAATCCAACATAAATTGCATCCTGTGATCAGTTTTGATCTCTCTCCAGAAAATTTAAAATTACTTAGTAGCAATTCATCCAACCTAGTAGATACGACAAATCAGGAACTGAGAGCAATGATTCAGATTGAATACGTAGACAAGTCAAACTTGTGGGAAATTTTGGCAACTCTTGAATTTCATGACAATCCAATAAGTCAACCATTTGGAGGTGACAAAGCATGTCGATTTTCCTAGAATTCGGCAAATACTGGTGGATTTTAAATTTAGGATTTTTAAAGATGACAATCCTTCAATTGCATAAGGAATTTCATCTTTCATTCCTTTATGCCCAGAGAGATCTAGCTCTTCAAGATTTATCAACATGCTGATGCCTCTAGGTAAATGCCAAGCATGATTCTCCCTATGGAGGCATAATTGTTTTGACTTTCCAATGGAGTTAGGAAGAGTCTACCCATATTGTACAGCGAAACGGAGGATACATAATGATTTTAACTTTCCAATGGAGTTGGGAAGTTCCCTTATGCTTGTACCCGATAAGTCCAACTTTTTCAATGAGGTTAAATTCCCAAGTGAACTCGGGAGCTCTCTCAACATTAGAACATCCTTGCAATGACAAGCACTCAAGCTTTCCTAGTGCCCCCACTTCATCAGGCAAATCAGTAAGATCCCAGCACCTTTCAATCTCTAACTCAATTAAGGATTGTAGTTTTCCGATGAAACTTTCAATTCTCTTTAAACTTGTGCATTTTGCAATAGTCAACCTCTCTAATGCCAAGCACTTAGAGAAGTTCGGGATTGTCGTTATACCCTTACACCTCCTGAGAGATAGAAGTTTCAACTTCCGTGCCCCCTGTAAAAAGGATGGCATGTCAAGTGTAAGAACCAATGCATAGTAACAATGGGACCATTAGACTAGAATCAAAACATGTGATTTACCTTGATCAAGTCCCATACTTTTGAATCATCTCCAAAGGAATTGGAAACAACTTTGAAAACAACAAGATCATTGAAATAGACATTGTTTGCCGAGAAATCAAGTATCAAAGGCAAAGGGCTGTGCAAAGAAATCCATTTCAACTTTGAATGACACCTTGCAAAGTCCCCTAAAAAAGTTACCAAATTTAACTTGAGGAATCTTAGGTTTGGAAACTTTTCAAACACTTCATTTGTCATATGTATAAACCTTCTATAATTATCAGGAGATCCTTTTATCTCGAGTGCTTCAACTTCGTTCTTCCTCTGCAAGTGAAATTTTCCAATGGTGTGAATAAGTTAGTCAACTTCCAACCACTATGGTTTACAATCTTGAATGGATAAGAAACAAAATGATAAACATCCTAAATCAAGTAGGAATCATTTATCTCAGAATATACAACATCTATTTGAAAATTGGACATTCCTTACTTACCTCTTCGGTTCTTATTATTTCAAGGGCTTCTTTTGCAATCCACACCCTACTTCGCTTGCTAGGGTCATTTGGACTTTCTTGATGGACGATTCGCCTTCCCATGTCTCTGAGTTGATCGTGCATCCAGAACTTATCATCTTCCAATACCTTTATTAAGCACCTACTAGTAAGGACATCAATTCCTCTTACTGGATAAAAATCACAATCGGCCCACATGTAAATTGCATCGTTCTTCTTCTCATTGAAAAAGAAGCATGCTATATCAAGAAAAATTTGTTGGTGATGTTCATTTAGGTCGTCATAGCTAATCTTCAACTTCTCTAGAATCTCTTCCTCAGATACATTCCTTAACTTGATCATAGTCTCTTCCCAAAATGCTTTGTCTTTCTTATTAAGTAACGAACCTATCACTTCAACAGCCAAAGGAAGGCCTCCCGTCCTTGAGACAATCTCACTAGAAAGCGCATGATAATCATCCGAAGGAAAGGTTTTTCCAAAGGCATGCCAACAAAAAAGCTCAAGTGAAGAAGCATCATCCATCTCAAGCATCTCATATGGTATAATTTCATCTTTAAATTCCTGACCTTGCAAAATAGTATGGTTTCTCGTTGTAATAATTATTCTAGATCCTAAATGTAATGAATTGTTTCCTATTAGTCTCTTAATATGGTCTTTATTATCAGCATTATCTAGAACCACAAGGACCTTCTTAGTTTTGAGTACTTCTCCAATCCTCCTCATTCCTTGTTCAATATCCTGGACTTTTTCTGCAAATCCAGAATCAACAATGTCAGACAGTAGTTTTTTCTGCAATTGGACTATGCCATCCTCGGTCGACATCTTATCTCGAACATTCTCAAGAAAATTAGAACACTTTCCAAAGTGGGAAAGTAGTTCATTGAAGACAACTTTGGCAATGGTTGTTTTACCAATGCCGCCCATTCCATAAATTCCAATGAGCCGCACATTGCGATGGTTGACATCTAATAACTCTATCAAGTGCTTTACCCGATCATCAAGTCCGACTGAATGTTCAGGCACTAATCTTTGTTTCAGCTTCAGTTTCTCCAAAACCCTTTCAACAACCAATTTGACAATCATCGCTTGGCTGCCATATGCAAAAGCGCTTTCATTAGATGACTAGATCTACCCATGCATCACACTTCGGATAGTCAAAACTTTAACTTAAATAAATTGAAGCACATTAAGGACGAGATCCAAGTACACCAAAGAATTAGTATGGGCTAATTTAGCACAATTCACTTGATATGTTTTTCATATGTAGGTTATAGAAATGTCTGAAGACTATAGTATTCCCTTACGCAGTAGCCAAAGTAACCAAGTGGTGGATACTATATTGTGCATCAACAAATATTTGACATTTATAGCTAAGTCTAGAAAAACTTTCAGCACTTGTAACGGGAGAATCATGAAGAGAAATACAGCGCTGTACATTGAAGATTGTAGTTTGCTCTCGCTTCAATTGAATATTGAGACATGATTTTGCTTCACCAAACCTTAGTTTCCTTGGGTAATCATAGACAAAGCAAAGGATGTAAAGTTGAATGAGAGCAGCGTTGGAGGTAGTTTTCAATACTTCCCGTTACAAAAAGAATAAAATAAATCATTTAATAGGAAACGCTGTATTCCATACAACAAAAGGAAAAGAAGAAATAGGTAAGGGTCTTAAGAGAGTAATTACCTTTGATCCTTTGTTACGATCCGTCCCTTGATTTCATCTACCTTTACAAGAGCCTTTGTCCACGCCTCAACTTCATCGGGAAACAACTTCTTATGTTCCAGTAAAGTATCGCTATATATAGTGGAGTTTTAAGCTTAACATCCTCAGGTTGCACGTGAAAAAAAATGGGAAGGATACTTTTTTTACCCTCTGATTGAGACACTTTGATTATTATGTGTGCAAGCTCACGGAGACACCATTTACTGGAAGCATAATTCTGAGACAAGATGGGTATATAAATCATAGAGTTGTTGATAGCACGTAGAAGGTTCCCACCAATCACTTCGCCGATGCAGAGTTCTTCTTCGTCCCTAAATACGCGGACTCTTGCATCTACCAAGCCATGGTAGAGGAAGTCCGTGAATCCATGACGAGTGTCAAGTCCTCTGAAATTCAGAAACACTTGATACTCGCCCCCTGATGCTCGCGCAGCATCACTACTCGATCCAGCCGAGTTTGCCATAGCTAGGAAGCTGATTACTTCCGGATCTCTCTCTCCTTGTAGAGAAAAGTAGTGTGGCGTGGCCTAGCATAAAGTTTGCTTCTAAACGTTTTTTCTTTCAGAAAAAAACGCGCCTATATATTAGCACCTAAAAGTCGCTTACAAATTATATATATGTGCGCGCGCGCGCGTGTGTGCGCATATATATATAATTTTTTTTGGATGTTAAATTATCTAGAGAAGAATTGGGCCACATTACCTGCGGCGAACTTTGCGCCCAACCTCGGAGCCTACTTCCGGCGTCGCCGCCGGCAGAGTTGTCCGCGCCGCGTCTAGGCTGACGCCGCTGCCCAGGCTGAGCCGCCCCTCCGTGTCCAAGATGGAACGCTTCAGATCTGTGGACGAGAAGAAGAGGAACGAGCTGTCATCGCAAGTGACGAGCCGTTCACAGATCTGAGAGGTCAGATCGTCGCTAGCAAAGTCAGCGGCGGCTTGTTACTCACGCCGACGTCGGAGGGGTGGGCGTGGAAGTTGGAGCCCAGATCTGCGGAGGAGAGGCCGTCCGTGGCTGACCACCGCTTTGCGTCTCTAGGTCTGTGGACTAGCAGCTCTATCGGCCAAGGGACAGCCGCCGGGGCGACGGAGGGGTCGACGCGGCAGTCCGCCGTCGCTCTACAGCCAGAGCTGGATCCTACTGCCGGGCGAAGCGGTGCGCGAAAAGAGAGACAGAGAGAGACTGAGAGAGACAGAGAAATTCTGCTTAAAACCCTTCGTTGAGAGAGAGACAGAGACAGAGACAGATCAGATTCTTCAAATAAATTCCACCTGTCATTTTTGAAAACTCTTCGTCCTTTTCTCTTTTTTTTTTTCTTTTCTTTTTGGCAAAATGGTCTCTCTCTCCATCTAAAATAATCTTTAATGCACTTATTTGTTCTCGTAATGCGGATTATGATACATATTTTATGAATTTTGGCAACCCCGAATTTAGTGGATTCCTTGCTTTTTTTTATTTAAAATTTAAATTTTAGTATGCTTCAAATAAATATCTCGTCTGTTAGTTTCATTTTGTTTTTTTTTTTTGTTTTTGGTAGATCCTGTTGGATTCATTTAGATATAATAAATAACATTTGCTTTATGTATAATTTTCGCTAGAAGTGAGCATGGTTCGAATGGGCAATTTTATGGATACACCCAAGAATCGTGTAAGTTCCAAAAAATTGGAATAGAGAATTGACCATTAGTTCCATGAATCCACTCAATAATCGAACCACCAATCCAATCCAAATCTTGGGTAGGTCTATGGAACTAGTTCCATCAAGCTTCACGCATTTAGTGCAATATTTTCCGATAAACAAAGTAAAAAAAAAAAAAAAAAAACAAAGAACTTCTCTATTCTTAATTGCAAAATTAGTAAAAAGATTTGACTCATATTAAAAATTAAGAGTTGATGGGCGAGTTGATGAGCATTAAGCTTGATAGTCAAGGTCGTGAATGAGAGATAGAGAGACAACTCATACGAGATTTCTCACCGTCTAAATAGTCTTTGGATAATATCAGGAAAAAAACTCAAATTGATACAAATGTAACAATTTTATCTCAAATTCATTTTTTGAGTACAAAAAGTCTCAAATTAATACACACGTGACACTTTTTACTTCAATCTAATTTTTTTATAATAAAAAATCTCAAATAGGTACATTTGTGATAAATTTATCTTTCGTTAGTCTTTGTAAATTATATAAATACCGCGAAAAGTCACAAATCGGAATAGAGGATAAAACTATAAACTGTTATACCGATATACCAAGTCAACTAGCACATGTCATTCAATTCAACAATTTGATGGTTAAATTTAATGTAAACTAACGAAATTTTAATTTGTCACTAGTATAATAGTTTGGGATTTTTCATGGTATTAATCATAATCTTTAATGCACATTTTATGGATTATGATATAAGGTTATCCGTTTGGGATTTCTTATTCTTCTTTACCTTTATATGTGTTCTTTTATGTCGTGTCTGGACTCTTCGAACACCAACTAATTTCCATCGGGTTAATTTATTCCTTCACATGTTTACAAAAAAAAAAAATGTTAAGAAGTGTATTTTCTTTTTTATTTTTTTTGGGCGGAATAAAGGAGTTTATTTGAGCATGTTTAATACCAACTACCTATAAAAATGAATACTTTTTGAACATTTTCAACATTTTCCGATTTACACTTACCTATGTAGATGCCATAATCACAAGACTTAATGTCTCAAATCGAATACCCCTTTTTCGGTCATTATAGAGTAAACCAAATTGGTTTTTTGGAGAGGTCGAATAGAAAGAAAGTTCAACGATTGAAGTCAAAAGAAAAAAAAAAAAGATAGGTCGTGCTTTGGTTACTAGAGATGGAACTTTTCCTTGTTATTCTTATTAGTGTTGTCCTTCCAATTAATTATTAGTGGTGTCTTTTGATCGGGAGTTGTATTTATAGTAATATTTTGGTATTCGTGAAAGTGTTGCATCTTTTCATAAGACATTAATATATGTGTAGTTAATATTTCTTTCAATTTATTGTTGAACGAATAACTATGAGAAAATCTTTTATATTTAAGTCGCGTTCACCTAGACATATTTTAGATCTTTTATCAAAATTCTAGTTGACTTATTTTATGTTACCTTGAGTTTAAGAAGATGTTAGAAATAATTAGGAGATTTTTTTTTTAATCTTCCTTAATGGTGCATATCTATAATCGATTGTAATTGATATTATGACATCCTGTTATATTAGATGATCAGTTGTGATAGACATAGAAATTTACAATTCTCTTTTGTTCTTATCTTTGAGTACATGAAATTTAAAATCATTAGCATTATACTTCTTGAAAATCGATGTTTCTAAATCACATATAACATGGTCAAAAACTACTATTGAATCCAACTAAATAAAAGATATGCATCACATTATGATATCTAGAAAAATAGGATATAGTTATTCCGACACACAATATTGCTCAAGTTAGTATCGTGACTTATTTTGTTTTACAAAGCACAATATTGCCTCTTTGGAGTTAGATCAAAAGAAAGTGATTTATAAAAGTGTGTTCCATCAAGTCATTCAATTTCAGAACTGCATACTTTCTGTATAATTCGCACTTCTATTAAAATTATAAATGTAGATGTTGACGTGGCTGTTTATTGCTAACGTCCCACCTTAGGGGACAATTACAACAGAAAAAGTTGTTTTCAATATCTAACAAAATTATAAATTTGGGAAAAAAGTAAAAAATCAAGAGGAGTAAAGGAAGAAGGATAGTGCAGTCAGGCGTGTAAATATAAGAGTAATCATTAGTCATATTAACGTAAAATCTGAAAAAGTTGACTATTTTAACACTTCTTAATTATAACATAAAAGTTTAGCTTATAAGACAATTTTAGAACAAGTAACTTAGTAGCAGCGCCAATGCTGATAATAATAATAACAACAACGTAAAAAGTAGATCAATTTTTTGTGTTGCTCTCTGAGTCTTTTGGTTTGAACACCGGAAGATTAAAGTCCACCTTCAAAATCAAATATGGAGAGAAAGAAAGAGGACGTGGTGGGTGGGGGGTTTTGTTATTATATGTTACTTCAGTAGAATAGAAATTATTGTACTAGGTGATGGATGCTCACTCGAGGAACGATTATTTAAGGCGTTGTTGCCTTGAACCGTCATGAATGTCCTCTATCTTCTTTAGAATCTTTTCTAGTCGTAATGGTCTGACATGCCAACTTTTTCTTTTTGGTCGAGAACATACCAACTCATTCAGCAACAATGTTTCCTTTAAAATTCACAAGTTGCACATCAAAGTGTACTATATATATATATATATATATATATATATATATATATATATATACTGTCACGCCCCGATCCTCAGGCACGTACACATCCGTCTCACTTGGTCGATTTTATAATGCGATATCTCAAGACAATGTATCGCCTACTCTTTCATTTTTAAGCACATGTGGAAGCAGTTAAAATCCCAAGACAATAAAACGATGGGATAGAAAAGCAGGGCCATTTCATATCGAAATTTATAACCAAACTTTTATACAAACCACGAACCCTTTCATAACTATTCACATCAAAACGGAGATCTCAAAAGAAGACAGAAACTTAGACGAACTAGACCGTACTCAAGGCCTCTCTCAGAATTGTCTTCTTCTTCCAAAAATCCTTTTCTTCAGATCTCACCTCCGAGTTCTCCTTCTCGGATTCCTCCTCCTCAGCTCTTCAGCGGGGTCCTGAAATGGTTTTTCCCAAACTGGGATGAGACTATGTCTCAGCGAGTTCTACCCCACTAAGCCCGATTAGTAAACCATTATACTAAAGGCTGCCTAAACACGCATAGGGCAGAGGACTTACCTTGGCCTCTGATCCGACCTGCAAGTCAGTACAATTCACAATAAACACCCATTCAAACAAATCGAACCAGTCGATTACATGTCATACAATTCAATCCCCACTGTGGGATATTTAAAAGCTAGGCCACGTGCATTTTCCAGGACGACCTTCCAAGTCTCCGAGTTCACGTGCCTCAAACCTCGGACCCACGTGCATTCTCTAAGGCGACCTCTTCGCCAAGGTGGTACATCAAGCCACCGAGCCACGTGTCCTTTTTACAATGCCCGGTCCCCGTGCATTCTCTAAGGTACTCGCTTACCAAAGTGACGCATCAGATCACCGAGCCACGTGCCCTTTTAAATGCCATTCCGAATACAGACTCACGTGCATTCTCTAAGGTACTCGCTTACCAAAGTGACGCATCAGATTACCAAGCCACGTGTCCTTTTAGATGCCTGGGCCCACGTGCATTCTCTTAGGTGCTCTCTCACCAAAGTGATGCATCAATTCACCGAGCCCACGTGCCCTTTTAGATGCCAAACTCTGTCACCGAGCCACGTGCATTCTCCAGGACGACATACCGAGTCTCCGAGCCACGTGCATTCTCTCAGGCGACCTTTTTTGCCAATGTGACATATTCAACCACTGAACTCACGTGCATTCTCCAGGTGACATTCCAATTCACCGAGTCCACGTGTTCTCTTTCAAGTGGTTACCAATCTACTTTCAATACCGACAACCAATGCCCAACGATTTCTCAATCAAATAATTAAATCAACTCAACAAAGCATTATAAGGGCTGAATAACATACTTGGCCATTTACCAATCAACAATTCAATCTCAGTCAATTCCAATCAATTTATGGTAAATCCTTAAAATATCACAATTTATCCAATTCCATACAACGTGGAGCTCAAATAAATAAACGGACTGCGCCACGACGATTAGCACGAGATTTCGGTCGTCGGCCATCTAAATCTTAATTTCCAAAAAAATAAATAAATAATTAATTAATTTCGAAAATTAATTATTAATTACTAAAAATTCAATTTAGCTCAAAATAAAGCCTGATTAAATAAACGGACTTCGCCACGGTCATCAACATAATTTTCCGGTTCCAAGCCATCTCAGTTGAACTTTCGGAAAATAAAGAATTATTTAAATTTAATTCCGAAAATTAATATTTAAATACATAAAATTCCACTTAGGCCCGAAAAGCCTAATTGGAGCCCACCAAGGGTCGGGAAAAATTCCGAGACACTTCCAATAAATAGTAGACCACGTCTACTTGCTAATTACTCATTCAATTTATCTAATTGGCATCACAATTGGCTAATAATTGCTAATTTAATCTAATCTAACAACCTAAACATAATTAATTAAATCTAAACCAACCTTAAGCATAATTAGCCACTAATCCTGGATTAGTGAGATTACTCACCAAATCGCGCGCAAATCGGATCAATTCGACGGCGGCGACGCGAGGAACGATTGTTCCCAAAGCACGGCTCGGGTTCGGGGCCGGGAAACGGTCCAAAAGCGGGCCCGAAGATGCTGAAACCCACTCCGCGGGTTTGCTAGACGGAGCCGATTGGGGTTGCTTCGGCAGCTAGGGCGGCGAGGGGAAGCCGGCGGAGGGCGAGGGGGTCGCGGGGGTGGTTCGGCGGGGTTGGGCGGTGGCCGGAGGTGGCCGGAGATGGGCTGGTCGGTGCGGAACAAGGGTGAACAGCAGCTGGGTCGCGCGGCCTGGGCGTGCACGGACGGCGGGACGGCGGCGGGCGCACGGGCGCGGTGCGGCGGCGGGACGGTGGCGACGATGAGCCGCGCTGCTTCTTCTCCGGGCTTCTGGTTTGCACGCGAAGAAAAGAAGGAGAAGAAAGAAGCTGGTTCGGTCGAGCATGCGGAGGAAGAAGAAGAAAAAGAGAGAGAGAGAGAGAGAGAGAGAGAGAGAGAGAGAGAGAAGGGATAAGGGTTGACCGGTCAATAAAAGAGAGAGGGAAAGTGAGCGGTGGGGGGAATCGCACGAGGGGGAGGGGAGAGGAGAGAGGAGAGAGAAAGAAAAGAGAGAAAAAAGAAAGAAAAGAAAAGAGAGGGAGAGAGAGGAAAAAAGGAAAAAGGAAATACATCATTAAATAATTCAATTTTTCCTTTTCCTTTCAATTTTCTTTTGGTCTTCAAATTTTTCTTACGATAATTTCTTTATTGAAATTTCGGACTCGTCAATAAATTGACGAGCGATGAGACAGATCCTAAAAATAAGAATTATGACGCGTTTAAAATTCGATTCCCGAAATCGAGTTCAATTTCGTGGTTAAAAATCAATCGGACGTGATTTTAGCTCAATCAAACCAATTAGATAGCTTTTAGGGATTTTACGGCCGATACATCCCTTAACGACTTCACCAAATAGGTTAGTTAACTTGTGAGTGATCGACTCAGAGAAAAAGGGCCATAGGCACGTCGACAAAATGCCCATTTCACTTTATCGAAACGGGGTTGAATTTCAGGATGTCACAACTCTTCCCCTCTTATAAAAATTTCGTCCTCGAAATTTAAACCATTACACTTTGTTCAAAAAGGCGGGGGTACAACTGTCTCATCGATTATTCAGTCTCCCAAGTCGCTTCTTCAGCGCCGTGGTGTTGCCAGACCACTTTGACCAACGGAATGGTCTTTGTACGCAGAACTTGCTCTTTACGATCGATAATCTGAACCGGGCTTTCAACGTATGACACACGGTCATCCACGTCCAACTCCTCGAAATTGAGCACATGGGTCGGGTCAGGCTCATACTTCCTTAACATCGACACGTGAAAGACGTCATGCACTTGCGCCAATCTTGGCGGCAACGCAAGACAATACGCTAGGTTTCCGATTCTTTCAAGAATCTCAAACGGACTTACGTACCTCGGACTCAGCTTGCCTTTCTTACCAAAGCGCGAAGTTCTCCTCATTGGTGACACTTTCGTAAAAACGTGATCACCAACTTGGAATTCCAAAGACCTTCGGCGCTTATCTCCGCATAACTTTTTTGCTCGCTCCGCGCTATCTTCAACTGTCTCGATCATCGCCACGGCATCTACCGATTGCTTGAACCAACTCGGGCCGTTATCTTCCTTTCTCCGACTTCATCCCAACACACCGGAGTTCCCGCACGCCCGCCATACAACGCTTCAAATGGAGCCATCTTGATGCTCTGCTGATAACTGTTGTTGTAGGCGAATTCCACCAAATGAAGCCGATCTTCCCGGCTTCCTTTGAAGTCTATTACACACGCTCTCAGCATGTCTTCAAGAGTCTGAATCGTCCTTTCCGACTGGCCATCCGTCTGAGGATGATATGCCGTACTGTACTGAAGCTTTGTACCTAAAGCACTCTGCAAGCTCTTCCAAAAAGCAGCAGTAAATCTCGGGTCTCTATCAGATGTTATCGTAACTGGCACTCCATGCATACGAACTACTTGACGCACATACAGGTCTGCATGTCTATCCAAACTCAGGTCCTTTCGAACTGCAATGAAGTGAGTCGACTTTGTCAGTCTGTCGACTACTACCCAAATCGAATCATTTCCCCTTTGACTCATTGGTAGTCCAGTCACGAAATCCATCGTAATATGCTCCCATTTCCACTCTGGGATCGCGAGAGGTTGCAGAAATCCTCCCGGCTTGCAATGCTGAGCTTTTACTTGCTGACAAGTCAAACACTTGGCCACATGCTTGGCGATGTCCGCCTTCATACCTGACCACCAATAGTGTTGACGCAAATTCTGATACATCTTAGTGCTTCCGGGATGAACACTGTAATTGCTATGATGTGCTTCAGATAAAATTTCTTCTCTAAGCTCTACATCGTCAGGTACAACCAAACGTCCACGAAACCTCAGTACCCCATCATCAGAAACTTGAAAATCAGCTTTTCTTTTGTCAGTATCCTCTTGAAGAATTTTTTGTACGTCTGGATCTGTCGGTTGGAGTTGCTTGATTCTGACTTGGACATCCGGCTCAATTTTGAGGGTGGCCATAAAACTTGAGAGGTGGCCTAGCTCAAAATTGAATTCCGAATCTCGAGCTCTCTCGATTAAGTTCCACTCCTTAACCAAGATTCATGCCACTGAAGACTTCCGACTCAATGCATCGGCGACCTTGTTCACCTTTCCCGGGTGATATAGAATATCACAGTCGTAGTCTTTCAACAATTCCATCCATCGCCGTTGTCTCATGTTCAACTCCTTCTGAGAGAACAAATACTTGAGACTCTGATGGTCCGTGAAGATCTGAAACTTTTCCCCACACAAGTAGTGCCTCCAAATCTTCAACGCAAATATGATGGCTGCGAGTTCTAAGTCATGTGTCGGATAATTCAATTCATGAGGTCTCAACTGCCGGGAAGCGTATGCAACAACTCTACCATGTTGCATCAGCACGCAACCCAATCCCCTGAATGATGCATCACTATAGATCTCGAATCCTCCAGGACTAGATGGAATTGTCAGCACAGGTGCGGTAGTCAGCTTTTCCTTCAGCTCTTGGAAACTACGCTCGCACTTGTCTGTCCATATGAACTTCTCATTTTTCTTTGTGAGCTTTGTCAGAGGCGACGCCATTGATGAAAACCCTTCCACAAACCGTCTGTAATAACCTGCTAACCCCAGAAAACTTCTGATCTCTGTCACTGATGTCGGTCTCGGCCACTTGATCACGGCTTCTATCTTGCTCGGGTCGACGAAGATTCCTTCTCCGGAAATCACATGACCTAAGAACGCAACACGAGTCAACCAAAACTTGCATTTGCTAAACTTAGCATATAGCTGATGAGTTCTTAAGGTCTGAAGCACTAATCTCATATGATTCTCATGCTCTTCATTACTTCTCGAATAGATCAGGATATCATCTATAAACACGATTACAAATTGATCTAGATATTCCTTGAACACTCTGTTCATCAAATCCATAAAGGTAGCTGGAGCATTCGTCAATCCGAACGGCATCACTGTAAACTCGTAATGACCATACCGGGTACGAAATGCTGACTTAGGAATATCCTCTTTCTGAATCCTTAGTTGATGATATCCTGTCCTCAAGTCAATCTTCGAGAATATTGACGCTCCTTGCAGTTGATCAAACAAGTCATCTATCCTCGGCAATGGATACTTGTTCTTGATCGTTACCTGATTGAGCTGCCGATAGTCAATGCACAAACGCAACGAACCATCTTTCTTCTTAACAAACAGAACTGGTGCTCCCCAAGGCGATGGACTAGGACGAATAAATCCTTTATCCAGTAACTCTTGCATCTGCACTTTCAGTTCCTTCAACTCAGATAACGCCATTCGGTACGGTGCCTTTGAGATCGGTTCTGTCCTTGGTGCTAGCTCGATTACAAATTCAATCTCTCTTTCTGGCGGTAACCCTGGTAATTCTTTTAGAAAGACATCTGGAAACTCCTGTACCACTGTAATATCTTCTATTTTCAACTCTTCAACTGTCGTATCCACGGCAGTCGCTAATACCCTTAGCAACCCTCGTCTAACAAACGAGCTGTTTCTGACGACGAGATTAAGGAAATCGAAGGTCCTCCTCGATTCCCGACAAACTCGAAGCTCTTACCCCCTAATGGGTCAAACTGAATCGCCTTGCGATAGCAGTCCATTTTAGCTCGTTGATTGGTGAGCCAGTCTATGCCAATTATCAAATCAAAATCATACATGGCTAAGACTAACAAGTCAATTTTCCCCACTCGCTCACCAATCTCTAACTTGCACCCCGAACATCCCAAAGCAGCAATAACTTTATCTTTCAAGGGTGTAGATATGCAAATCGCCGATTCCAACAATACAGGATTCAATCCTAGCATCCTAACATATTGCTCGGCAATGAAGGAATGGGTTGCTCCCGAATCAAACAAAGCATAAGCAGGTTGGTCGTTGAGCGAGACCGTACCTGTAATCACGCCAGGCGTAGCTTCTGCCTGACCTTGGGTAATCGTATACACAGTGCCCTGAGCTGGAGGTCTCTTCTGTCCTCCTTGCAGTGCATTTTGAGGGGCATACCCTCCTATCTGTCTCATCGGTGGCGGTGGCAGCAACTGAGGTTGTCCTCTTTGCTTCTTCGGACAAAATCTGGCTATGTGGCCCTGTTGGCCACATTCAAAGCATGCACCCGTCCTAGTTGGGCACGGTCCTGCCCCATGTCTTCTCCCACAGAAGCAACACTCATTAGTCCTAATAGGTCCTGACCTATTAAATCCACTCTTCTTGCTGGGCGGACTTTGGAATCTATTTCCAAACATCGGCCTCTTCCCTTGGCGGATGTTATCTCTATGAGAGCTAAACCTCGATCCAGATGAGGCAGCTTTATCATTCTGATCTTTCTCAATCTTATGAGCTCTCCGATATATGTCATTATAGGTCTTCAGATCCAAAAGGACTAAGGCACTTCTCAAATCCTGTCTGAATCCATCTCTGAACCTCCTCGCTCGGTTCACAGGGTTCTCAATTAACTCAGGGGCATATCGCGAAAGTTCGGCGAACTTCGCCTCATACTCATCAACAGATAGAGAACCCTGGCAAAGACGTTGAAATTCAGCCATCTTCACCTCTTCGGCAGTCTCTGAAAAGAACTTATCATTGAAGGCTTCGCGGAAAGTGTTCCAATCTTGAACAGCACCTTCCGGAAAGATCATTTCTCGAGTAGTCATCCACCAAGTGTTAGCAACTCCCTCCAGCTGGTAAGTTGCTAACATTACTTTCTCAGCCTCGTTGCACATCAGCAGTGCAAACGCTTTCTCGAGCTTCTGAATCCATGAAGAAGCAGCTTCGGGGTCTCCAGACCCAGTAAACAACGGCAGGTTTAACCTTAAGAAATGCTCCACCAACTTATGGATTGGTCTTGCAGCGATCACTATCTCCGGTGGATTCTCAACATTCACGGCGGCTGGAGCAACGGCAGGCGCGACTATAGGCGCGGCAGCAGGTGCGGCTATAGGGGCAACTCCGGTGGCGGCGGCAGCGGCGGCAGTTGCAGCGGCCTGAGCAGCGGTTTCAACAGTAGCGGCTTGCTAATCCATTCTATTACCCATTGCTTCCAAAACACGCAAGATCCCATCCACCCTGGGATCATTAGGGGCTGCTACCCCGACATCTACGACAGGTGGATTCACTCCACTCGCGTTAGCCTGTGCTGGCGCTCGACCACGTCCGTCTCGGGTTCCGACACGAGTCAGAGCTCTACCCCGAATAACGGCGCTACTGGTCCTCTTTGCAGGAGTTCTTGGCTCTTGATCGCTCATGGTGTAGCTTTACTCAACTAACACCTGTTTCCAATTCAACACCGAATTGGAAACAGAGCGATCCAAACAACAAACAATTTTAGCACTCAGCTAACACAGACATGCACCGGCATGAATTTAAATGCCATCCTACTAACTATCCCATGGTCAACGCTCCTTATCACTCCAATCTTCAACTTCGCTCTGATACCACTTAAACTGGATGTCACGCCCCGATCCTCAGGCACGCACACATCCGTCTCACTTGGTCGATTTTATAATTCGATATCCCAGGACAATGTATTGCCGACCCTTTCATTTTTAAGCACATGCGGAAGCAATTAAAATCCCCAGACAATAAAACGATGGGATAGAAAAGTAAGGCCATATTTTTCATATCGAAATTTATAACCAAACTTTTATACAAACCACGAACCCTTTCATAACTATTCACATCAAAACGGAGATCTCAAAAGAAGACAGAAACTTAGACGAACTAGACCGTACTCAAGGCCCCTCTCAGAATTGTCTTCTTCTTCCAAAAATCCTTTTCTTCAGTTCTCACCTCCGAGTTCTCCTTCTTGGATTCCTCCTCCTCAGCTCTTTAGCGGGGTCTTGAAATGGTTTTCCCCAAACTGGGATGAGACTACGTCTCAGCGAGTTCTACCCCACTAAGCCCGATTAGTAAACCATTATACTAAAGGCTGCCTAAACACGCACAGGGCAGAGGACTTACCTTGGCCTATGATCCCACCTGCAAGTCAGTACAATTCACAATAAACACCCATTCATTTCAAACAAATCGAACCAGTCGATTACATGTCATACAATTCAATCCCCACTGTGGGATATTTAAAAGCTAGGCCACGTGCATTCTCCAGGACGACCTTCCAAATCTCCGAGTTCACGTGCCTCAAACCTCGGACCCACGTGCATTCTCTAAGGCGACCTCTTCGCCAAGGTGGTACATCAAGCCACCGAGCCACATGTCCTTTTTACGATGCCCGGTCCCACGTGCATTCTCTAAGGTACTCGCTTACCAAAGTGACGCATCAGATCACCGAGCCACGTGCCCTTTTAGATGCCATTCCGAATACTGGATTCACGTGCATTCTCTAAGGTACTCGCTTACCAAAGTGACGCATCAGATCACCGAGCCACGTGTCCTTTTAGATGCCTGGGCCCACGTGCATTCTCTTAGGTGCTCTCTCACCAAAGTGATACATCAATTCACCGAGCCCACATACCCTTTTAGATGCCAAACTCTGTCACCGAGCCACGTGCATTCTCAAGGACGACATACCGAGTCTCCGAGTCCACGTGTTCTCTTTCAAGTGGTTACCAATCTACTTTCAATACCGACAACCAATGCCCAACGATTTCTCAATCAAATAATTAAATCAACTCAACAAAGCATTATAAGGGCTGAATAACATACTTGACCATTTACCAATCAACAATTCAATCTCGATCAATTCCAATCAATTTAGGGTAAATCCCTAAAATATCACAATTTATCCAATTCCATAGAACATGGAGCTCAAATAAATAAACGGACTGCGCCACGACGATCAGCACGAGATTTCGGTCATCGGCCATCAAAATCTTAATTTCCAAAAAATAAATAAATAATTAATTAATTAATTTCGAAAATTAATTATTAATTACTAAAAATTCAATTTAGCTCAAAATAAAGCCTGATTAAATAAACGGACTTCGCCACGGTCATCAGCATAATTTTCCGGTTCCAAGCCATCTCAGTTGAATTTTCGGAAAATAAAGAATTATTTAAATTTAATTCTGAAAATTAATATTTAAATACATAAAATTCCACTTAGGCCCGAAAAGCCTAATTGGAGCCCACCAAGGGTCGGGAAAAATTCCGAGACACTTCCAATAAATAGTAGACCACGTCTACTTGCTAATTACCCATTCAATTGATCTAATTCACATCACAATTGGCTAATAATTGCTAATTTAATCTAATCTAACAACCTAAACATAATTAATTAAATCTAAACCAACCTTAAGCATAATTAGCCACTAATCTTGGATTAGTGAGATTACTCACCAAATTGCGCGCAAATCGGATCAATTCGACGGCGGCGATGCGAGGAACGATTGTTCCCAAAGCATGGCTCGGGTTCGGGGCCGGGAAACAGTCCAAAAGTGGGCCCGAAGATGCTGAAACCCACTCCGTGGGTCTGCTGGACGGAGCCGATCGGGGCTGCTCCGGCGGCTAGGGCAGCGAGGGGAAGCCGGTGGAGGGCAAGGGGGTCGCAGGGGTGGTCCGGCGGGGTTGGGCGGTGGCCGAACGTGGCCGGAGGTGGGCTGGTCGGTGCGGAACAGGGGCGAACAGCAGCTGGGTCGCGTGGCCTGGGCGTGCGCGGACGGCGGCGGGTGCACGGGCGCGGCGCGGGCGCGGTGCGGCGGCGGGACGGTGGCGACGACGAGTTGCGCTGCTTCTTCTCCGGGCTTCTGGTTTGCACGGGAAGAAAAGAAGGAGAAGAAATAAGCTGGTTCGGTCAAGCGTGCGGAGGAAGAAGAAGAAGAAACATAGAGAGAGAGAGAGAGAGAGAGAGAGAGAGAGAAGGGATAAGGGTTGACCGGTCAATAAAAGAGAGAGGGAAAGTGAGCGGTGGGGGGAATCGCGCGAGGGGGAGGGGAGAGGAGAGAGGAGAGAGAAAGAAAAGAGAGAAAAAAAGAAAGAAAAGAAAAGAGAGGGAGAGAGAGGAAAAAAGGAAAAAGGAAATACATCATTAAATAATTCAATTTTTCCTTTTCCTTTCAATTTTCTTTTGGTCTTCAAATTTTTCTTCCGATAATTTCTTTATTGAAATTTCGGACTCGTCAATAAATTGACGAGCGATGAGACAGATCCTAAAAATAAGAATTATGACGCGTTTAAAATTCGATTCCCGAAATCGAGTTCAATTTCGTGGTTAAAAATCGATCGACGTGATTTTAGCTCAATCCAACCAATTAGGTAGCTTTTAGGGATTTTACGGCCTATACATCCCTTAACGGCTTCACCCAATAGGTTAGTTAACTCGTGAGTGATTAGCTCAGAAAAAAAGGGCCATAGGTACATGTATATATACATGTATATACATGTATATATGTATGTATGTATATATGTTTTTTTTGTTCCCGTGTTTTGGTGTTAACCACTTAACAAAGACCGAAGATTATTTTTAAATGAAGTGCCCCAAACTTTTCAACAGATTCAATTTTTTGGGCTCCTTGGAAGAACATAAAGGCAAATATGCTGCCATTAAGATAATTTTTAATTATTCTCTTTTTTGGCTCGATTAGATATGTGCAACCCTTCAAGTCCAAGGTTGCATTTCCTAGAAATGAATAGAGATCCCACATTCTTAGAATCATATATAACGTTTTATAGACGACTCTATAGTTAAATAACCTCATAAGCAGCCATTGTTGACCTTATGTTTGGCATATGTTCGCAAGGAACATCAAGGTGATAGAGGGAAGTAAAATAAGAAATTAGACATATATTATATTGTATTATCCTAGTTAACAAGAGTACATGAAGTCACACAAACTCAACATTTTTTTTTTTTTTTTTGGGTAGTAGATTTAATTTGTAGGATATTTTGCTATAAGTTGAAGATATTATTTTATAATAATAAATTATTTATGCACATGATTAGTTGAGCCAAATAAACTGCGAGTTGCGAGTTGCGAGCTGCAATCTAGTTCACACCCAGCAATGAGGTGAAAATCCTCCCGATATTGACAGACACACTAGTGCAAGAGTTTTTCTATAAAAAAATAAGAGAAAATTTTATCTGGTCTGGTATAGGGAAGAAACGAAATTTGAAAAACGGATTTGAAAGCCTCATTGAACTCTGATTATAAAGTGCGGAGTTTATCTCTATACGCGCTTAAAGCACGTTCTGCCTTTCCATGTATTTGCAAGTTTTTGCACGAGTTGTGGAGTGCTATTCACATTAATCTCATTTCCACTCCGTGACTCATCTTACCGCTTTTGTCGAAGAGGTCAAAAACACAAAAAGTGATTGGCTACTTTGGACCGACGTAATTGAACCGGTATTGACATGGTTCGCATTCAATCACGCAAGCAATGGACTATTTATAAACTTCAAATTAGTGTTTTTTTTTCTTAATTGGAGAAAGTGACATATGTATATGTACTGGATCTTGTCATTTGATCGAGCATATTCATTTTGACTAAGATGGCGCTACATGCTGGCTCGTGGTCTGGCTTCTGAGAATTGTCAAAGCTCAGTCCACCCAAACAGAAATTAAAGATGAGAACCTAAATTTCATGACACGTAGAAGATATTCAAGGTTAATAGATCTGGTCTAAAGAGGGTTTTTCTTTGCTTTTTTTTTTTCCTGGGCAAATCAAACTGATATAGTCTGTTAAAGGACTGGACCTTGATAGTTTAAAAGTCACGTGTAAGCTCGATCCTCGGATGATATGGACATGTCTCTCCAGCCCGTCAAACGGCCGAGCCAATTCTTTTGATCCAATAATCCATAATAAGTGTCGGTGGCTCTCTTTTTAGCCACCAACGAAGCATGCCAGCAGACAAAACAATATCAATTTATCTCCTCCGAAACCTTATAAGATTAATTCTCATGCTTATAAGCACACACAACACACACAACCGATGTTGAATCCAGAAACCGAGCTGCAAACCCCATATAAATCAGCACATACATAACTTTTGAATATGCTTAGTATTGTTACCACTAACCAATAACAGGGCACAACATTAGGCTAAAAGACATATTCCATGCATTGTAGAAGCTTATATATCCATAGATTCCATACCATGCCACAAGCGACTTGCAATTAAGCATGTTCTTAGCTTACAAATATATTTATTTTTACCTGAAACAATATGATAGTGATCTAAAATGGATAGACTTCTATCTACACATGGTATACACCACTCAAAACTACATTCATTAATGGTGATATATAAATTAATCATGTCATATTGTTTTTCGGGTTAATGACTTGGTCAACAGATTTTTTAAAGAATTTCCGGTGTCAACAAAAGGATGGTTCATGTTAAGGATGTTGATGTTCGACTCTGGAGGAGTAAACTTTCGCAGCCATCTTGAAGACAAATGCTACTGTTGTACTTTAGCTGGTACGTCCATGATGGGGTGTGATTGAAACGCACCGTTTCGTCTTGATGCGTTATGATGAAAAGACACTAATGGGGGGTACGAAGGGAGACGTATAAAAGCCTCCCGAACACAACCGTTGGAGGTGTTGGCGGAGCCTACGATCAGAAAGTCCCCTCATTTGTTCGTTCCATTTCCATCAAAGGGATAAGGCGTTCCATTTTCATCTTTACAAAAACAATTTGCATTTACGCCGTGGAAATCGGGTACTTTCCTCGTGATCGCATCCAGACTAACGTGAGGTAATATTGTTCCTGTTTCATCGGCAATTCAACGTTCGTTCCGGGGCTAATTGTTGTTTGCGCATCGGAATCAGGTAAGTCGTCTTCCGCCGTCTTGAATTCCTATATTGGTATCAGAGCCCGGTCATGATTTCTGCCTTGTTTTTTCATTGAATTTTCTCATTTACTATTGATATTTAGATCAAGAGTATGAAATCTACACTGTTTGGATGTCTAACGGTCGAAGTTGCAATTTGAAAACTCAAAATCGAACCGAAGTGAAGAATGGGTTCGGGGTCGCATGCATCCATACTGTTTTTGCCATTTTTCGAAATAATTTTTCAGCCAAAATCAATTTTTAAATATATGGGGTGAAAGTGCTCGTCGAGACGAGTCCGATGATGGGTAGAGCATCGCTGGAGGACGCTGAACGCACCCACACGCACGGCTAGAAGCCGCTGCGCGTGGGATCCATGCGCCAAATGCGCTGGGGACGCCAATGAACCGGCGCGTGACGTCACGCACTAAAGTCGGCAAACCAATGTGTGAGCGTCACGCGCGCATCGGCGAACCGATGCGTGTTGAAGTCACGGATGACGTCATCCAACGGTCGTTAGCTGCTAGGATGATGTCATTGTTGATGTCACGTCAGCGGCAGTTGGCCGACATGTCACCAGCCGGCGACCCGACCCGACCCGTTGACCATTGACCCGTCAACGATTGGATTGGCCAGACCGACCAGGAGCCTTTTGGCTTAGGCGGCGCGTGTGGGCGCGTGCAAGCTCTGATTGGAGCGTGGTCGGAGGTGTTTGGTTCGTATGGATATGCTTTACACTGTGGTATAATTATTTTATACTTTTGAATTTTATAAATGTATGCAAAATGCGTAGGAAACCCTATGTATCCATATTTTTTGTGGTTTAATAGATAGTTTATTCATTTGTAGCTTGTATTTTCTTGTGGTTTAAGAAATACAGTAGCTAGCTTGTGTGCAAATGATATCATATATGCTGTGTAGAACTTGATTTGATGATATCATGTATATAGTTTAATATACTTGTAATTTTCTAGTTGATAGAAATTTCGTACAATGGTAGGAAATCCATTACATGTTGAATTGCAATTTTGATTAATAGTTTAAGCGTGATTGTTATTTGTACGTTTGTTCATATCATGCTATGTTTTTGTATTAATGAAAAAATGTAGAAATTATATAAGGTCGTGTAATTATTTTTCCTAGTGGGAGTTCGTAGGTTGGTAGAATTTGAGGAGTTCTCACCTAGAACTTAAAATTTGCACAATTAAACTAATTAATGATAATTAAACAATTGTACATAGAAATTGATTGGGAACATAGTAAACTTTTGCTTTTATGTCTTTTGTTGAATTATAATTAATTTAGTTTGTCTTTGCTGCAAATTAAATATGTGTGTTACTCTAATAAAGTGTGCTGGTATTGTTTATGCGTTTATTATGTCAATGTGTTATAGCAATTAATTATAATTTCGGCATCCAAGACCATTGTGGTTGATCTCAATAAGGGTGAGAAGCTAAACGGTGACAATTATGATATTTGGCACCGAAATGTTCAGTACATCATTGAGGAGCAAGAGGTTTTGGAAACCCTCAATCATATCATGGATGAACCTGAGCATGGAACTTCAGCTCAACACATGAGAGATCTAGAAGCTTATCAAGCTTAGAAAAAGAAAAATAACATTGCTCGCATCACGTTGCTGAGTTGTATACAAGATGATCTCATGTGTGAGTTTGAAAGTTATGATAAATCTCAAGTTATGTGGGTTGCCTTGAAAAATAAGTTTGGGGGTACATCTGCCACTAAGCTAAGGAGACTCACCATCAAGTTTGACACATTCCGAAAGCGCTCATATGTAACGATAAGGTAGCATCTTCGGGAGATGTTAAACATGATTCGTGAGCTAAAATTGACAGGTCACTCCCTTACTGATAAATAACAAGTTCAAACTGTTATAAGATCTCTTCTTGACAATTGAGAGCATATGAAAATCAATATGACGTATAATGAGAATATTATCACTTTTGATGATATTGCGTATTATTTGGAATTAGAGGGTGAGCGCCTAGAGGCTGCGAGATCCTCTACCTATGCTTATGTTACTAAATCGAGTTCCCGCAAGGTTTCGGACTTCAAGCGCAAGAGGAACCTTCAGTTCAACAACAAAGGGAAGAAGACTGATCAGGCACAAAAAATGGCTAAGACCTTCCAATGTAAGAAGCATGGTGGGAAGAAGGGTAAGGCCAAGATGGAGTGCTACAATTGTGGCAAGATGTGTCACTTTGCTCGTGAATGCACTGAGCCGGAAAAAAGGTACCCTATTACTCAATTACTTTGAGTAATGCTTTTGTTTCTAGTACTGTAATGCTTGCCGAATCTTATCTAATATGGATTGTAGACTCAAGAGCAACAGACCACGTAGCTAGAGACTGTGAAGTATTTGTGGAGTATCGTCGGATACAGCCTGAAAGAAGATGGATATATGTTGGGAATAACTCAAGAGTTGAAGTGAAGGATATCAGCACATGTAAATTAATCTTACGTGGTGGTCGAAACCTATTCCTACATGATGTCATTTATACTCCAGAAATTCGACGAAACTTGATCTTTGTAGTTGTTCTTCTTAGCTTAGGTTATGTATTGAATTTCCATGGTGATTATGTTGACATTTTGTATGGAACAGTTTATTATGGTTCAGGTCACGTATCGAATGGTTTTATGGTATTAGACATTAACTATGATCAGTACAATATTAATATTGATTGTTGTTTTTCTTTAATTGCATCTTCTAGTAATGTTGAGATTGATGCAAGTATTTGGCATGCTAGATTAGGTCACATTGGATTGCAAATAATGTAAAGATTAGCTAGATAAGGCCTTTTAGGGTCACTCACTAATGTTAGTCTATCCGTATATAAACATTGTCTAGCTGGAAAAGCAACTAGAAAACCATTCGGTAAATGGACTAAAGTTGAATTTCCATTGCATTTCATACATTCTGACATTTGTGGTCCTTTGAATGTGAGGGTAAGGCATGTAGTCTCATATTTCATCACTTTCATAGATGACTTCACACATTTTGGTTATGTCTTTCTGATCTCCCATAAGTCAGAAACATTAGACTGCTTTAAATGATATATAGCAATGGTAGAGAATTAGTTGAACAAAACAATCAATGTATTGAGAACCAATCGTGGACGCAAGTATCAATTAGAGCAATTCAAGGCTCTTTGTGATGAAAAGGAAATTGTACGATAATTGACTATTCCTGATGCTCCACAACAAAATGGGGTAGCTAAGAGAAGGAATAGAACCATATTGAAAATGGTTAGGTCTATGATGACGCAACTGAATTTACCTATCTCTTATTGGGGAGATGCGTTATTGATTGTTGCCTATATACTTAACCGAGTGCCCTCAAAATCGGGCACTTCCACCCCTTATGAATTATGGACTGGTAGGAAACTAAACTTGAGTAGTCTACGTCCATGGGGATGTACAGCTTATGTTCATGATTCTTCCCAAAAATATGGCAAATTAGGTCATAGAGGGAAAAAATGTATTTTTATAAGATATTCTGAACATTCCAAAGGGTATGTGTTCATAGGTGAACAAGCTGATGGAAGTGTGACTGAAATGGAGTCACGAGATGTCACGTTCTTGGAGAACGATTTTCCTAGTAAATGTGAGATTGATAAGGACTTCCAATTATATGAGATGAAAGATCATAACACACCCACTGATGTTATAGAGGGAAATGAAAATTCACCTCAACATGCAAAACCTAGTGGAGTGTTGCATTGCCTAACGAATTGAATTCAAGAGAAATTCAATTGCGTAAAAGTAATCGTAAAAGTATTCCTTGTCGTCGTTTTGAGATTGAATGGGAAGCATTTATGATTGCTTAGAATGACGATGCCGAGCCTAAAACTGTTCAAGAGGCTCTCTCATCTTTTGATGAGGAAGAATGGAGAAAAGTTTTGGAAGATGAGATGGAGTCAATGAGGGTAAACCATGTCTGGCATTTGATTGATCTACCACCCAATCGTAAGGCCATTGGAAACAAATAGGTCTTTAAGATTAAGCAAAAAGCGGATGGATCCATTGAAAAGTATAAGGCTCACATTGTGGCAAAAGGTTATACTCAACAAGAGGATATAAACTATGAGGAAACATTTTCACTAGTTGTAAGGTTTGCCTCAATACGCCTTATTCTAGCCATAGTTGTATATTTTGATATTGAATTATATCAGATGAATGTAAAGACGGCATTTCTCAAGGGAGAACTAGATGAGGAAATCTATATGAAACAACCAATAGGTTTCATAGCTAAAGGTCAAGAGCATAAAGTTTGCAAGCTTCATCGCTCAATATATGGCCTTAAGTAATCATCTAGACAGTGGTATCTTCGTTTTCATCGAACAATAATAACTTTTGGTTTCACGATGATCGAAGAAGATCACTGTGTATATGTCAAGCGGTCCAAAGATAAATTTGTGATTTTATCACTTTATGTGGACGATATTCTATTGGCTGTAAATGACAAAGTTTTGGTTATCACCATAAAAGAATGGTTGTCTTCTAATTTTGAAATAAAATACATGGGAAAAGCTGCTTATATATTAGGAGTTAAGATTGAAAGAGATCGATCAAGGAAACTCCTTACTTTATCACAAAAGTCTTATATTATGAAGATTCTTGAGCATTTCAATATACATAATTGTAATCCCATTGATACATTTATCATGCAAGGTGAAGGCCTAAGTACTGAGATGTATCCTAAGACTCCAGAAGAAATTAAAGTGATGGAAACTGTTCCTTACATTAGTGTGATTGGAAATTTGATGTATGCTATGATGTATACTAGACTCGACATATGTTATGCTGTGGGATTGGTGAGCCGATATTAATCAAATCCCGGTCAAGCGCACTGGAAAGCAATGAAGAGGATCCTGAGATACTTGAAGGGTACCATGGACTATCAATTTTGTTACCAAGGGAATGATTTACGCTTATTGGGTTATTCAGATGCCGATTGTGGTGGAGACCTAGATGAGCTTAAATCAACTTTTGGATATGCGTTCTTGCTCAATAGATATGCGATTTCTTGGAATAGTAAGAAACAAACATGCACGGCCTTATCTACAATAGAGGCAAAATTTATTGCATGTTTTGCCGCAGTGCAAGAAGCAGTATAGCTAAAACGTTTCTTAGAAAATTTAGCCATTGTCACTGAGGTTCCAAAATCGGTGATAATTTATTGCGATAGTCAAGCAACCATTGCCTATGTGAAGGATCCCAAGTATCATGGAAGGACAAAATACATTGACATAAAGAACAACTTCATAAGAGATATAATAGCGCAGAAAAAAGTGATCCTACAATATATTTTAACCAATAGAATGGTTGCTGATCAATTTACGAAGGCTATTCCTAGAGATATATTCTTGACCCATAGGATGTCACTAGAATTGCGTAGTATATGATATGTGTTATTGTAAAGGATTATTGGTTTATGTATTTATGAACATATGTATTGTACTCCTATTCCGACTTTTAGTTCTTGGGCTTGGAAAAAGCTCCTCCGCCTTCGTAGTATTTATCAGCAGCATTTTAGATGGAGGATTGGCAATGGCAGGTCTGTGTCATTTTGGTTTGATCCGTGGCATCTTAATGGCCCTCTCAACCGCCTATTCTCTAACCAGGAGATCTACCGTTCTGGCATCCCTAGAGATGCCTCTGTTCGATGCTCTCTCCACGCCTTTAGGCTGGTATGTCATTAATATTATGGCCAATTGGTGGGATCCCATCCCTGAATTTAACCAAGCAAGCGGATCGTTTTCGGTGGATTCGGCACCCCTCGGGCCGTTTCTCAACAGCTTCTGCCTGGGAATTATTGAGGCCGAAAGGTGATGCTGTGCCCTGGTCCTCGTTCGTGTGGAGCTCCTCCATACCGCCGAGGTACCAAACCCATCTCTGGCTTATTACTCGTAATAGACTGCCAACACAGGTCCTGCTCCTCTCCTACGCCAGGATTCCAGTAGCTCTCTATCCCTTTTGCTCCCGTAGGCCTGATTCGGTGAACCACCTCTTCTTCGCGTGCCAAACTCCGGGTAATCTCGCATCCTTCTGGGCTGCTAAGTTTAATATTTTGTGGCGTAACAAATCGCGGCGAGAGAACCTGGTTTGGGCGATGAAGCACTTCTCGGATAAGAGCTTTTATAACTCTTTGGCTAGGTTTAGCTTTGGAGCCCTTTGCTATATCATTTGGAAGGAGCGCAACAATATTATTTTCAGAAACCAGACTTTATTCCTCCCGGCGATGAAGATGCATCTTCAGAAGGCAATCAAGGATAAGGTGTCGACCTTTAAGCATGTGATAGATACCCCGAAGCTGAGAAGAAGACGCAACGAGTTGGGACTTGAGTCCTTCTATCTTTCTTTGATGGAGGGTTTTGGTTTTAGCTTAGTCTTTCTTGTTTAGGGTTTCTTTTTGTTGTCCGTTGGATCCCTTGGCACCCCCTCACTCTTCCTTGACTCTTGTCTCTGTGAGTGATCGTTTTGTTGGTGCCAGGCATCCCCCCTTGTAATTTTGTGCAAAATCTATTACACTTCTTACCTTTACCAAAAAAAAAAAAAAAACATATGTATTGTACTTGTTTGTTTATTAGTGACTTTATATTTTTATCAATAAGTACGAATACAGTATAAGACTATCACATACACACATATATTATTGAAAAGTATATCAGCAGGCAATGATTGGCTCACTCACACGAGCAATCACCTCAAGTGATGTAGTTAGCATGTTGAGATGAGACGTTATGTACAAATAAATATTGAAGAGCAAGTTTGGTACATAAAATATGTCGCCTTAATTGGAGTCAAGATGAGGTCTGTGATTTATTTATAATAAGACCGAACATGATAGTTCTATAATCATGTATGCCTGTAAGATGCTGAATGCGAGTACTTAATTGGGTGCTATAGAAAGCGAGCTGATATAGCACTCAGGCTAAACATAAGTACGTGAGAAAACGTGACTATGTTTAGGCTAAAATCTGTATAGTGGATACATTTAGTAAATGACACACGTTCTTATAGAAAGAGAAATCCTTTATAGCATGTAATTCATACTACATGTGTATTGTACGACCGACAAGGAAATGTGAGTAAAATTATCCATATTTTCTCATCTTGTGAGCTCTTGAGGTAATTTATAATTTACCTCAATTTTGTACCATATGTTACTTCTGACTATATTCTCGAAGTGAAAAATCATTGTTACTATTTTAGCATGTTACCGGTGGTCATGAATAGATAATGGTCTTATGGGACGTGTCTAGGAAAGCAGTTGTTTTGAAATAGAGAGAGACATGAGTGCGAATGAAGACTATTGTTGTTTTACATCTATCATATGTATTTACTGGTCGATCAATTATATTGCCCTCTGTGGTTGCGGATATAATTGTAAATATATGATGTTTTGAGAATAGTCAAGTATAGCCTTTAAGGGATATGTATACTTGAACTGATGTAACAAAATATGTTTGAGGCACTGTGAGATATTGATTGTTTATTTCTTTTTGAGGTTGTAACCATTATATCATCCATAATAGGTGCATAATTTGAGCTCCCAAGTACAGGTGTACTCACTGGTCGCATGGCTTACTTGCTAGTATGAATTGTTCTGTAAAGTTGATGAATGTTGAACGCATTACCTTATATTCTTGATAGAGCACTATTAAGCCCATCATGTTCGAGTGGGATATGTTGTACTTTAGCTAGTACGTCTATGATGGGATGCGATTGGAAAGCACCGTTTCATCTTGATGCGTTACGATGGAAAGACACTAATGGAGGGGTATGAAGAAAGACGTATAAAAGCCTCCTGAACACAACCGTTAGAGGTTTTGGCAGAGCATACGATCAGAAAATCCTTTCATTTGTTCATTCCATTTCCATCAAAGGGATAAGGCGTTTTATTTTCATCTTTACGAAAACAGTTTGCATTTACGCCGTGAAAATCGGGTGCTTTCTTCATGATCACATCCAAACCAACGTAAGGTAATATTGTTCGTGTTTCATCGACAATTCAACATTCATTCTGGGGCTAATTGTTGTTTGTGCATCAGAATCAGGTAAGTCGTCTCCACCAACTTGAATTCCTACATCTACAAGCAAAACACAATTATGAAGGTCGGACTCGTTTTGGAGTGAAAATGGAGGAGGCTTTACGAAGGAGCAGCTGAAAGAGATGCGACTTCTCTGCATCTGACGACATCTCGACTACACCATGTAAATAATAAAACTCAAAGCAATTGACAGGGCTGCCCAGCAGTGCCATCTGCAAGCGAACCAAGTAATGTAAATGTCGGTTTTTTTTTTCTCTGAAAGCTATTGGATTATTCGATCCATGAAACAACATTGTTTTTGTACGCTTCAAGTATGCCACGTTCTGGGACAGGCTAGCAATTCAACAGCATTCTCATGAACTAACCAAGATGTATAATCATCAGTTATTAGAGAATACATATATCTAGCCACTATAGTGTAATTGCTAATTCAACGATATGGTTCCCAGATCATATCAGTATTCCTATCCTAAATTGATTACATTGCATCAATGTCAAAACAAGAACTGAGGCAATCAATAGAACTAGGAAATGTTTCATATGCAAAATAGTGGCAACACCTAGCTAGCTCAATCAACTGTTCACCAATTGAGGAACACGGATGATTAGGAAACACTTCTGGGAATCACCTTCAATGTGAATATGGAAATCTATTTGTTAATTCCAAACTGTTAGAGAAATCTTCTTGAAATGTTTTGAAGCTGACAAAATATTTCCATCAGTCTAGTCTGAAGGTTTGCAAACTCTACTGTTTAAAGTCCGAAGACCTCGGACGGCCGACTCAAGATTCAAAGTCTATCCTCATTGACGAGTTTCTAATTGTTGAAGAAAGGCTATCCAAAACTGGATGTTTCATTAAGGATATGACCTTATCGATTGGAGAAGATCTCTTGGCTGGATATGACATAACGAAATCCTTTTTAATTGATCAAGATTGATTCGAAGATTAAGGATCCGTTGATTGGCGAAATATTCGTGGAAGGTTCTACTTATGGAAACCGAGATCCTGATTGTATAGGCGAACATGATTGATGGGCTATCGACATGTTCCTTTAATAGCTCGAATGATTTTCCTAATTGATTCCGTCCAACGGGTAGATTGGAGGAATTCCTTTGGTAAGTGCCAACGGGTATGATGGCGTAAATGAGTATATAAGGAAGACGTTCTAAGTTATTCGTGGTGTGCGCGATAGAAGAATTCTAAAGTCTGAAGCTTCGTGTTATTTTAGTCAATTTATATGAGCGAAATCTTGTACGCAAAATAGAGTTCATATTTGTGAGAAACCTTGAGGAAGTGTGGTAGAACATCTACACTGTGGAATCAAGGAAAAGCTGTGCTGTAACATCTCTTTTGTTCATAGTGAAATCCAGCCGATAGGCTGTCAGTGCGGAAGAGTGGACGTAGACTTGGGATAAGCCAAACCACTATAAAACTTATGTTTAATCTTCTCTTCCCTACTCTTTACTTTACTTTGATCGTAATTCATTTTGATTAAGCAAAAGAGTACTTCCTTTCTATTGGTTGCCTAGTATTGCTTTCGTATCTCGAGAAATTGTTTATACACCTATTCACCCCCCTCTAGGTGTTTATACTAGTTACATCAATTGGTATCAGAGCCTGTGTACTCCCTTCGTTTGAAGTGTTTTACTTCAGAGTTAAAGATCCATGGCTAGTATGTTGGCTCCAGCACTGGTAGAAAGGCAAAGCAATACCAGACTACCTTACTTTGATGGAAATGATTACAACATATGAAAAAACAAGATGAAGGCATTCCTAAGATCAAAAGATCCTTTGGAATGGGATGTTGTAGAAAAAGGAATCATTCCTAAAGCTGCACCTGTCTTAGAAAGAGGAAAAGATACAGTGGAATCTAGTCAAATGACTCAAGAAGAGATAATCAAGAGACAAGCTCTTGATGCAAAAGCAATTTATTCTTTGTATTGTGCTTTATCACCTACTAAATATAACAGAATATCTTCTTGTGTTACAGCTAAAGAAGTCTAGGATAAATTACATATTACCTATGAAGGAACCGATCGAGTGAAAGAGACCAGAATCAATATTCTCCTTGGTCAATACGAAGCCTTCAGAATGAAATCGGGAGAATCTATAACTGACATGTTTAATCGTTTTATAGATATCGTGAATGGTCTTGAAAATCAAGGTTAACCAATTTATGATCCCATGAAGGTAAACAAGCTACTGCGTGGACTCTCCAAGGATTGGAATCACATAAAGACCTCAATCAGAGAGACCCAAAGAATCATGCCATTATCTGTTGATGAGTTGGTTAGAACTCTTCAGTCTTATGAAGTGGAATGAATCAATGAAGACGAAGACCCTAAAGGTAAGAAATCCATTGCATTAAAATCCAATGATGATTATGATTTTGCAGATTCTGAAGACGATATGGACGATGAGGAGCTTGCTCTCATGATAAGAAGATTCAGAAAGCTGAACAGAAAAGGAAGAAGATTCAATCTAAGGAAACAAAGTTTTCAAAAGCAACAGACTAAGTCTGTTGAAGATGATGAATCAAATAGAGATGTAGTCTGCTTTGAATGTAAGAAAAAGGGACAAATCAGACCCAACTGTCCTTTTCTGAGGAAGAAGAAAGGAAAAGCTGAAAAGTATCAAAAGGCTCTTAAAGCAGAAACCTGGAGTGATATAGAATGTGAAGAAAGTGATGATGATTATGCCAACATATGTCTAATGACACAATCGGATTCGGATTCAAACTCCGAGACAGACTCAGATTTAGACAGTGAATTTGAGGTGAGTAACTTCAAAATCCCTATTAAAGTTTCTAAATATATTGATGAGTTATGTTTTAGTCTTAAAACTTCTCTCAAAAAGATTTCGAATTCAAAAAGGAAAATTCTGCCTTAAAACAACAAAAACATGTTTTGAAAGAAAAGGTGAAATGTTTAGATATGAATGTTTCTTCTCTTAGAGAAAGTGAAGATAATCTTTTAAAAGAAAATGCATTCTTGAAAAATGATATCTCAAATATTTCCAAAATATTTTCTATAGGATCTGAGAAACTAGAAAAAATACTTTCTGTTCAAAGACCTTATTTCAATAAATCTGGTTTGGGAATGACTATTGAAACAATTCCTTTAATTGATTTTCCTAAAGTGAAGGAAAGAATCAAACAAAGACCCTCAAAAGATGCTTACAAAAATCATTTTAAAATGACCTTTGTAAAACCAGTAGGTCGCAATACTCTTAGATGTTCAAAGTGCAATAGTGCAGATCATTTTGAAAAAGAATGTCCTATGGTTTGGAAACCTGTCAATAAAATATGGGCTAAAACCGCATATCATACTAACACAAATGGACCCAAGAAAAGATGGGTACAAAAGAAAGTTTGAGTTTCTTTTTTAAATGCAGGTCACTATCAAGAAAAAGGTAAAATGGTATTTGGATAGTGGATGCTCAAGACACATGACAGGAGACTCAGATTGCTTCATAAAACTTGTTCAAGTAAATGGTGGAAAAGTCTCATTTGGATGAAACGACAAAGGAAAAATTGTGGGATTTGGAACTGTGAAGATTGGAAACCTCACAATAAGCAATGTTTCTTTAGTTGAAGGACTCAACTACAATGCTCGATGTCCAAACTATGTGATACTGGTTTCAAAATATACTTTCAAGAGGGTATATGTTCAGGAACCAGTAAAGACTCTACTAAGTTATTTATGGGTCAAAGATATGGAAATATCTACCTCTTAGATGTGAAACCAAATGAATCTCAATGTCTAATTTCAATTCAAGACAAAGCAAGCTTATGGCACAGAAAGCTAAGGCACATCAATACGAAACAGATAGCTAAAATTTCATCAAAGAAGCTTGTTCGTGGTCTACCCAATTTATCCTACCAAAAGTCTGACCTATGTACACCTTGCATATTGGGAAAACAGGTAAGAAATTCATTTAAACCAATAAATCAAGTTTCCACTAACCGTGTACTGCAGCTTCTGCATATGGATCTCTTTGGACCAACCAAAACACAGAGCATTGGAGGTAAGAAATATTGCCTAGTAATCGTGGATGATTACTCACGATTTACTTGGGTGTATTTCCTGGCAAGCAAGTCTAAAACTTTCTCTTGCTTTGAAAAATTTGCTAAAAAGGTTCAAAACGAAAAAGGATATGTTATTTCAAGTATAAGAACAAATCATTGAGGTGAATTTGAAAATCAAGATTTTACAAAGTTTTGTGATGAATCTGGTTTTCAGCACTTGTTCTCCTCTCCATATACTCCAGAACAAAATGGAGTTGTGGAAAGAAAGAATAGATCACTTCAAGAAATGGCTAGAACTCTTCTAATTGAAAGCAACATCTCTTCACGTTTTTGGGCTGAAGTAGTTTTTACAGCATGTTATATTATCAATAGAGTTTTTCTAAGGCCTATTTAAGAAAAAACCCCCTATGAATTATTCAAAGAAAAGAAGCCTATTGTTTCATATTTTCATGTGTTTGGATGCAAATGTTTTATACTGAAAAATGCAAATGATCGAGTTGGTAAGTTTGAAGAAAAGTCAGATGAAGGCATCTTCCTTGGATATTCAACCACAAGCAAAGCATACGAGTCTACAACAAAAAGACTCAAACTCGTGGAAGAATCAATGAATGTCAAATTCCAGGATTCTATACAAAATGAATCTATTCGGACTCATCTTGAAGAACACGAACTGCTCGAGACTCTACAAAGTCTAAATCTCAAGAAGCTCGAGACTTTAAAGGACCAGTAGCAAGTGACTGTTGAAGACTCAAGTGAAGGAAATGACCATCATTCTGACAAATTAACCAGCAACTGGAAGCATAAGTCCAGTCATCCCAAAGATCTTATCATTGGCGACATTAATGAAGGAATTCGCACAAGATCCAAAAGGCGCGAAGAGTCTAGTGCTGTGGCTCTTATTTCTGAAACAGAACCCAAAAGCATAGATGAAGATTTATCTGACGAAAGCTAGATTGAAGCCATGCAAGAAGAGCTCAGGCAATTCAGTATAAATGATGTCTTGGAATTGACTCCTAAACCAAAAGGTAAATCTGTTATTGGAGCTAAATGGGTTTTCAGAAACAAGATGGACGAGAAAGGCAAGGTCGTAAGAAACAAAGCAAGACTCGTGGCCAAAGGATACACGCAAGAAGAATGGATAGACTATGACGAGACTTACGCACCAGTAGCAAGGTTAGAAGCAATTCGTTTATTACTTGCATTTGCCTGTCATAAAAATTTTAGGTTATTCCAAATGGATGTCAAAAGTGTTTTCCTAAATGGATTCATCCATGAGGAAGTCTATGTGGAACAACCACTTGGGTTTGAAGACCCAAGGCAACCAGACTCAGTTTTTAGACTCAAAAATGCCTTATATGGCTTAAAACAAGCACCTTGAGCTTGGTACGACAGGCTAAGTAAGTTTTTAATTCAAAACGATTTTGTGAAAGGTAAAGTAGACACTACTCTGTTTATCAAAAGAGAAAGCAAAAGCTTTGTGCTAGTTCAAATATATGTCGATGATATTATATTTGGATCTCCTAATGAAAGTTTATGCAAAAAATTCTCTAAGACCATGATGAATTTGAAATGAGCATGATGGGTGAGTTAACCTTCTTTCTCGGACTTCAAGTGAAACAACTGAAGGAATGAACTTTTATTCATCAAGAAAAATATGCTAATGATCTCGTCAAAAAGTTTGGTCTGAACAATTGCAAGAAGGCTGAAATACCAATGTCAAGTTCCTTGAAGATAGACAAAGATGAAGAAGGAAAGAAAGTCAACCAGAAGCTATACAGGAGTATTATTGGCTCACTTCTTTATCTTACTGCTTCTAGACCTAACATTTTGTTTAGTATTTGTATTTGTGCCAGATTTCAAGCAAACCCTAAAGAATCTCATTTAAATGCTGCAAAGCGTATTATTAAATACATTGCTTCAACTTCAAGCATCGGCCTATGATATCTTAAAAGAGGAGACTTTATTCTTCTTGGATACTCAGACGCAGATCTAGCCGGTTGAGAGTTGATAGAAAAAGTACCTCGGGTACCTGTCAACTACTTGGAGGTAGGACAGTATCTTGGTTTTCAAGGAAGCAAAGTACAGTAGCTCTCTCTACAGCAAAAACAGAGTATGTAACTCTTGGAAGTTGCTGCTCACAAATTCTTTGGATAAAACAACAGTTAAGAGACTTTGGAATTGAAGATTCAGGCACGAAGATTAACTGCGACAACACTAGTGCAATCAATCTTACCAAAAATCCAATTCTTCACTCAAAAGCAAAGCATATAGAGATTCGACATCACTTTATTAGAGATCATGTTCAAAATGGAGAAGTTTCAATTCAGTATGTTGATTCAAAGAACCAACTGGCGGACATATTCACAAAGCCTTTGGAGAAAAATCAATTTGAAATTATTCGCTCCAGACTCAACTTTTTGAGGTTTGAAGAAGTTAAAGTCTAGAGACTCTCAGACTCAGGCAAACAAGACTTTGACTGTAAGTTATTCTCTCTCTCTCTCCCAAACCTCATCTTGAAAAGGTACGATCATCAACCTTGTCTTATTATTGCTATCTTTAATTGACGTGATTATTGCAACGTTTCTTTTTGAAAAAGAAGTTATTTTTTGAAATGACTATTTTCTCGGAAAAATTGCAGTTAATTTTTTGTTGAAAAGGCATCTTTTCACATTCCTTTATGACGTTCCGTATGCCCCATTTTTAACCGATTATGCATTGTTGCTTCTTCTTTGCTTTACTCTCCAAAAACCCTAAAAAGCACCGATCTTCCATTCCTGTTTTCTTCTCTTGCCTAATCTTCGAAAAAGTTGTCATTTTTCTTGGGAAAGTCAAGTAAGGAATCTTTCAAAGAGTGAGAAAGATGTCATCTTCAAGAAAGTCTTCGAGGATTGCAAGCAGGGGACCACAACGAATGAGTGAGGGGCCTACTCACTTCGATCTCACCGAGGAAGAAGAGGTTCCAAATCAGCAATAGAGCCCACAACATTCTCAGCAGCGTCATTCTCTACCATCAAGTCCTCAAAATGTTGGTCATCAACAAGAGGAAGAAATCATCGAAGATGCAGATTCTCCAATTTCAACCGAGGATGGGTATTGTGGCGGAAAATCGAGGAAAAATGGGAGAGTTGTTTAGATCGAAGGAACAGAATGATCTATACTCAAAATTGCTGAAGCGTGGGGTGATAAACCCTAGGAGTGTGGATTTTGATTTTCTGGATGCTGTGAATGTGAACTTGAGGGAAAAGTTTAGTTTTCTTCAACTTGAGCAGTTCTGTTCTGACACCACAAAAGCTTACGCTGAATTAACTGCTTATTTCTATTCAAATCTTAGTTTTCTGGATGCGAATAGATTCTCCTTCAGTGTCAAAGATCAAGACTTTGTAGTGGATATGGATATGCTGGCAGATGTGTTAGGGGTTGAGAGAGGAAGATATCAACCGATCAAAGTTTCTATTGCTC
The DNA here is from genome assembly GCA_017140395.1 of Eucalyptus lansdowneana. Classification (NCBI taxonomy): domain Eukaryota; kingdom Viridiplantae; phylum Streptophyta; class Magnoliopsida; order Myrtales; family Myrtaceae; genus Eucalyptus; species Eucalyptus lansdowneana. Next base: position 48,717,297 of record CM029485.1, read on the forward strand.
GTGCTACATTGGAACTTGTTAAGGACAGGAGAACAGATGAAAAGATTTCCTACCTAAGGATAAGTGCATTCAACATTCTGCTTCACAAGATTGTGATCAATTGCCTCAGACCGAAATCAACTTCTAAGACTAATGTTTCAAGTTCAGAGGCAAAGTTGATGTATGCCATTCTCACTAGGAAAAAGTTTTCTCTTCCTCACACTGTTATGTTCCACATGTATAGAGCAGTGGTGAGAGACAGAGGTCAACTTCCTTATCCAAGTCTTATGACGAAGTTATTTAGACATCTGAACATTCAGCCTCCACAAATTCTTTGTGCTCGATCGTGTGATCATATGGTGGTGGGACTGAAAATGGTGACCAAGATGCGTCTGAAGGAGCTAAGCAAGGCGTTGGAGAAATTTAAGGAGAAGACTCCTGTAAAGTCTCATCAAATCTCTTCTGCATCAAAAAGAAAATGAAAGGAGCCCATGGTTGCTCCATCCAAGAGAAGGAGAGCTCTCATCGTTGAAGATGAAGATGATGAGGAAGACATCACCATCTCTACAATGGCGCTGAAACATCTGAGCTGTTATGCTCCAGTGAAAGACTCAGAACAGAGGACTCGAGAAAGAGAAGAGAGAGAAAGAGAAGAGAAAGAAAGAGAAGAGAAAGAAGCAGAGGAGAAGGAAGAAGAAAGAGCTCTTGGCGAAAAAGAAGCAGAAGAAGAAAAAGAGAGAATGAATCAAGAGGAAGGAGAGCCTGAAAAACACTCTTCTCCACCTGAAGGCATCTCCACCTGAAGGCATAGAAACAGGGGGAGATAATGAGAAAAGAGGGATGTCAACTACTACCAGTGAGGGAGTCAGCCGCTCTCCAGCCGACCCAGAAGACATTCATGCCTCTCATTTTCCTGAAGAAGAACATGATGCTTCATCGCCAAATCAGCGTGATTATTCTGATATGCCATCGTCTGCAAATCATGCTGAAGCCAGTACGCAGACCGACAGTTCAGCAGATTTTCACAGAATTGTGGATATTCTCTTAGAGATGCGCGGTCAAATTTATGCTCTGGGATGCGAGGTTCAAAGCTTGCAAAATGCAAGTCAAGTTTCTTCAGTTTCCTTGACAGATCAGATCCAAGCCCTCTCTGTTCAGATTCAGGCTAATGCTAAGGGTGAGGAGGTTGCACAACTGAAGGAAGACTTGAAAAGGTTGGAAGGGATCGTTCAGTCCATGGGAGATTTCCAGTTTGTCCACGTTCCCAAGCAATCTTGACTTTATTCCATTCTCTTTTCAACCTTTTTAATGCTGACAAAAAGGGGGAGAAGTGCAAGATTTGAATTTTTTAATCGTTTAGAGTGTTTGATTTGGATTTTTGTTTGACTTTAATTTTGTGTCTGGATGTGAATTTGGATTTGACCGCTATTGACTGCTATTGATATCTTATGAATAGCTTTATCTTATTCAAGACTAACCTATTTTCTTTTTTGGTAAAGCAAGACTAACCTATTTTTACGTGGTTGCAGATTCTAGTATTATTCATTTAGCCATTTATCTTTATAAGATATGTATATTTGTTTGAGAAATGTTTTGCAGGTCAAAGTTATCCAAATCTGCAGGAAAGTTTTGTCACCATCAAAAAAGGGGGAGATTGTTGGAGAAATCTTCTTAAAATGTTTTGAAACTGACAAAACGTTTCCATCAGTCTAATCTGAAGGTTTGCAGACTCTACTGTTTAAAGTCTGAAGACCTCCGGATGGCCAGACTCAAGATTCAAAGTCTATCCTCATTGACAGTTTCTAATCTGTTGAAGAAAGGCTATCCAGAACTGGATGTTTCATTAAGAATATGACCTTATCGACTGGAGAAGATCTCTTGGCTGGATATGACATAACGGAATCCTTTTTAATTAATCAAGATTGATTCGAAGATTAAGGATCCGTTGATTGGCGAAATATTCGTGGAAGGTTCTACTTATAGAAACCGAGATCCTGATTGTATGGGCGAACATGATTGATGGGCTATCGACATATTCCTTTAATAGCTCGAATGATCTTCCTAATTGATTCCGTCTAACGGGTAGATTGGAGGAATTCCTTTGGTAAGTGCTAACGGGTATGATGACGTAAAGGAGTATATAAGGAAGACGTTCTAAGTTATTCGTGGTGTGCGCGATAGAAGAATTCCAAAGTCTGAAGCTTCATGTTATTTTAGTCAATTCATTTGAGCGAAATCTTGTACGCAAAAGAGAGTTTATATTTGTGAGAAACCTTGAGGAAGTGTGGTAGAACATCTACACTGTGGAATCAAGGAAAAGCTGTGCTGTAACATCTCTTTTGTTCATAGTGAAATCTAGTCGATAGGCTGTCAGTGCGGAAGAGTGGACGTAGGCTTGTGATAAGCCGAATCACTATAAATCTTGTGTTTAATCTTTTCTTCCCTACTCTTTACTTTACTTTGATCGTAATTCATTTTGATTAAGCAAAAGAGTACTTCCTTTCTATTGGTTGCCTAGTATTGCTTTCGTATCTCGAGAAATTGTTTATACACTTATTCACCCCCCTCTAGGTGTTTATACTAGCTACATCACAAACCACCGATAACAAAGGGCTAACTAAGCATAACCAATTTGAAAGTAAATGGGATACTAAAACCACATTCACGTAAAGACCACGGTAGGGTTTTGGACGTCATCTTCTTCTCCAAGCCGCCAATGCTAGTATTTTCTAGGGAGTTTCCAATTTTATGTTTCCTTTTAAATTTCTTTTTCGTCCATGTCAGTATGTAGGAGCATAAGTTCTTGATTTGTCTCTCATTTGTTGCTGTACATTTTCAAAATGGGGTTCAACTGGGCTGATTTTTACCATTTTAAAGTTCTAGGTCGTGGAGCGTGTACCAACAAGGCGCACGGTGGTTGAGAGTGAACAAGATGCCTACGATTTTCACAATAGATACACTGGAGTAAGCAGGGTTCAATACGATTTATGTAGTGCCCTTCCTTTTACTGAGTGCTTTTTTATATTAGTAATAGTAAATATCACTTTGTGGATACTTAGTAATTTCACGCATTGTAAAATTGACTATTGATTACATCTTTTTATCTTTTCAATGCAAATTGAATGTAGCTCAACAGACAATGTGCAAAATCCCACAATTTTCTGAAGAAGAGAAGAAGAATTGGATCAGATTCTCCGAGGTGGATCAAACTGTTAAGAATGATGAGACTAAGAAGACGAGTTTTGAGATTCCCTTTTGTTGCTTCATGATGCAGAAGTTGAAGAGTTTTACTAGCAGTGCGTTCTTGATTAGCGTTTCATTTCTTTTGCCTCGTGGGGTTTTGGTTTTACTAAATTTTCTTGTGGTGAATTTGTTCATTGATAGGAATTAGCCGTGCCGCTACTTTTTATATTTTTCGGTGATGCGACCTTATAGTAACTTGAATTTAGAGACTTTGTTGTACGTGTTTCGAGTGAGTTTCCCTTTGGAAATACATGACAGGCTAAAAAGGAAAGGGGAGTTTGGGCTTTTTGTGTGGTCTGTTACTTGATTTCATACAGTGTGTTTGCTAAGTAATATAACATGAAGATGTGTATTCTCAAGAAGCTTCTCATTAGCGTTCTTATGTTTCTCTAATTTCCCACCTCTGCAAAGTGACTCTCTTTGGATATTCGATCTGCTTTGGATCATTTGAATTCTGCAGCTTCCCTTTTCTTTGTTGTGAGACTATTGGTGATAGTTGTTTCCCAGGACTTTAATGTGGAATCATTTTAATGAAGAGTCTGTTTAAACATAGAAGATCAGCTCCATCAATTCATAACCCCTTGCATATGTAGTCTCATAGCAATGACGACGACCGATTTTGGCATTAAATGTCTTAAAACATCTTCTTTCTTTCAGTTGTTACTTACTGGTGAGCAGATAAAAACTTATTTTGCCACTTATTTACTTGTAGCGTTGCTCTCAGTTGAAATATTTAAGCTATAAGGAGGCTAAGCGGTACACCTGTATCTCTAGTTTTTTGATAAGCAATGCAATGACAAAACCAGCCGATATATAACCCTTGTTGGCAAAACCCTTGATTGATAAAGCTTTTCCCAGGTTATTTCTATATGATGCTGTTTAATTTTAAGAATCGGCAATATTACTTCTTTCTTGCTAATACATTCCAACCAATAAAGGACCATACTTTGGGGCAGAGTAACTTCTGTCGCTCCTCTTACATGACAAATATTGACTCAAGAGTTCAAACGGACTTATGTTCTGGACAAGTTAAGGTACATTGCTTTATTGCTTGTACTAGATGCCGCAACTCTAACGTGTCGCTTGATTGCTCACTCTTGAATTTAGCCGTGACTCATTGGCCCCCCACTGTATTTTTTGTTGGTCATCAAAATGTTCTGTCAAAATAAACAACATAAGCTAGGCCTGTGCATCTTCTGTAAAATAATGTGCTTTATCCGCTACTTGAATCTGAGGATGATTTTTTAATTGTTCTTATTAGCTAAAAAAGTTTGATGCTTTCTGTTTATGAAACGTAAATGGACTGCAGAACATGTTATTTGATGCGGCAGCTCGTTAGAAGGGAGGGATATAATATCAACAATACCATTTGATTCCTTTTCCTGTATCTAGATTTTGTTGAGCCCTTTTTTTAAAATCATTGTGCTTTCTGGACATTTTCTTGTTTATCTACATGACCCAATTAGTAATTTCAATATTCCGACGTACTTGTACATGTTCTGTTTGGTCTTTTATATAACTCCTCCTACTCCGCTTTAGAGAAGGAGAAGCTTTGCCTTTATGGATTTCCAAGTGAGCAGTGGGAAGTCAATATACCTGCGAAAGAGGTGCCACCTAGGCCTCCAGAACTTGCCCTCGGCATCATTTTTGCCAGAGATGGGATGCAAGAGAAGGACTGGTTGTCATTGGTTGCAGTTCCAATGACGCATGGCTACTTTCTGTTGTTAGAAATTTGTGGAAAATCAAGATCCTGATTATGAGGATCGAAAGCGGAAGCGTGTAAAATTCTGTGCTAACCTCCAGCTATTGATGAAGTCGAGAACAGAGTGCCTGTCGAACCACCCCAAGGAGGAGGAGGAGGACGACGTGCGGGCGCCGGGGGAGGATGGGGCGCTGGGCTGCGACGAGTTCCGGATGTACGAGTTTAAGGTGCGAAAGTGCGCCCACGGGAGGTCGCACGACTGGACGGAGTGCCCGTACGCGCACCCCGACGAGAAGGCGCGCCGCAGGGACCTGCGCCGGTTCCTCTACTCCGGCACTGCATGTCTCGATTTCCGCAGAGGTAAGGGAAACAGTAACATGCGATGCAGAAGAGAATAAAGGAAAAAAAATGCATTTTCTTGCGCGGTTTTGTTTGGATCTGTAAATTTATCTGGATTTAGGGGTGCCCAGGTGCTCCATTTTTGGTATTCGGCGATTTGTTTAAAAGAAGATTGAATTTTTTGACCCATTTTGGCTTATTTTAAGGATTCTCGGTTGGATTAAGGAAGATGAGCGGTTTCGCCTTTTTATTTTATTTCATTTTTATATTATCGATGCAGATATTTAGTGAATATTTGCACCGTTCTGAGATTTACCAAACGAAGAAAAATGAAATTTTTGGGTAATTTCCGATCGGGTTTTGATCCGGGTGAAATGAGACATTTTTGGCCAAAATGTCGATTCTGATTCCAGGCCTTGCATGTTGTTTACATCATTTTAAAAATTTTCATCGCGAATTATGCAGGATTTGAGAGATCGAGGGCGCAGGCTTGAATTCCGAGGTACAGTCAATTGGAGTTTCTTTTTCGTAGTGGCGATGAATCATTATCAGCCGAAGGAAACTGAGGGAAGAAACATTATCAAAGCAAAAGAAAAGATGCCGTGTCTAACCAAATATAGTCACGATTTCGCGGCTTGAATCGATGCTACGAGTGGTCTAAAGCTAGAGGACGATATCCAATCCGTGAACGCATTATTTCCTTCATCAAGAGCAGCTGAATGGCAGCGTCCGAAACGTGTGATGGCCCCAGTCGCCTTCCTTCTCGAGAAAGCAAAAACACGAAGAAGACGAAAAAGGATCGAATTCAAACGCCACCAACAGCAGCAACGAGGGCATCGCACGTCCGCGGGCGGTGGTTAGGCGACAATATCCAAAGCTGCTGTCAACTCAACGGGTACCAACATTATGGATAAGGGAGGTGTTGGAAGATATGCAGGATTGTTCCATATCTTGTTTGATTGTGTCTTGTATATTTATGTCAATTGAATATTGGATTTAGGTCTAGATTGATTATTAGATCCTTTATTTCCTTGCACAGAATACCTCTTGTATTATTTATTGAGACAATTTGTACATTCAATACAATTCGAATACACAGAAAATTTCCTACGATACTCTCTAAGTCTTCTTCCTTTTTTCTTCTTGCCTTTCTTCGTTGGCTTCTTACATGGTATCAGAGCCTCCGGTATCTGACTCGCTTCCACTCCAACGAATTGTCGAAGAAATTTTCAACCTACAAAAAGGATTGATCATTCGGCGTTAGAAAGGCATACTCTCAAGGAAGAAATTTTAAATACCTATCATGTCTTCCCCGCAGGACTCCAATCTGAGTGCTGATAGCAGGAACACCGGCGAAGACGCTCCACAAGTTCCGCAGCACCAGAATCTCCTTGCAACAGCCTCAATATCCGATCAACAATTGATTCAGACCCAACCTCTACAATGGCAACCCACACAGGCTCAGATCCAATCGGGGCAACCCATGGCGGGCCAACCATACCAGTGGATTCCGTATCCACTTTATCTTGGGCCAAGCCCATTGTCATCACCGCCTGTTTTCATGGGCCACCAAAGTCACGACGGGGGCCCGCCAGCCACGAATGGGGCAAGCCCAACCGTCGAGGTAGAGCAGACGGGCGATTCAAGTTACTCGGGTACGGGGCAAAATCCCTACCCGGGACATCTCAATACGAGTCATCCGATGCAGACGGGCGGTTCAAGCAACACGGGTACGGGGCAAAATCCCTACCCGAATTTCATGCCCGGGTTTCTACCCGTTCCGACGGCACCGTTCACTGGGCGACCAGAACTGGGCGATCCCCTGTACGTCTCCAACGCCGACGGACCGGAGCTTCGACTGATAAGCCAACAACTGACCGGAGCCGAGATCTATTCGAAGTGGTCACAGGAGCTTCGGCGGGCGTTAATAACCAAGGATAAAGACGGATTTCTTGATGGAACCGTTGCAATCCCCTCTGATGAACGCCTCACCCGACATTGGCGAAAGTGCAATCACCTCGTCCGAACATGGATCGGTAATTGCCTATCGCCAGAGGTCGCGGCTGGGCTTCCACCCACAGAGGATGCCAAAACCATGTGGGAAAACATACGAGAAATGTATGGTAAACTGGATCAAGCAAAAATCTTTAACTTGATGCAGGAAATCAGCGAGCTCAAGCAAGGAAACACGACAGTCACCGCCTGCTTCAACAGACTATCGTCTCTGTGGAATCAACTCGAAGCGGCGGAAGAAAAGCTCGAAGGGCCAGAATCAACTCTCAAATAGTACAAATAGATCAAAGAAAGAGAAAAGGCGACGAGATTCCTCATGATTCTAAACGAATCATACCTCACGTTCCGATCCCAGATCCTTGCTATGGATCCCATGCCATCAATCGGACGCATCTTCCAGTTGGCGATGCAGGAGGAGAGTCAGCGACTCGCATCAACCGAACACACGAGGAACAACGAAAGCATTGCTCTCACCGCCCGCGGTGAACGGAGAGACACGGCCGCCAGGACCGCTTCAACCCTAGCTCGCGAAAGAAGAAACCAATTAGGGTTTGGCGATTCTGATCCGCACCCCTTTAAAAAGGACACAACGAGTGGTCCAGATTCTGTGAGAGGATCGGACGGCATCCAAGGGAGCGAATTCATGGCAGGATCGGACGGTGGACAAGAAATCGCGTGCAAAGGAACGGACGGGCAGATCTTCGCCACGTCATCCAAAAATTTCGCAAAAAATTTTAAAGGAAAGGGTAAATTTTTTTGCGATTATTGCAAACGTACTAATCATACTGTCGACAATTGTTGGAAATTGCACGGAAAACCAGGTGATAAGGAGAAAAAAATTTCCACAGCCTATCAAGTCACTGGGCCAACCGGTCCAAGAGTTGATCAGCCTATTTCAATTGGCCAATATCAACAACTCATGCAGGCACTCCAAAGAATGGATGTTTCCAACAAAGGGGGAAATTTCTCAGGTATTTCACATTGCCTAATTAATTATGTTTCCAGAAAAGCATGGATTATCGATTCTGGGGCAAGTGATCATATTATATGCGACAAGGGATTATTTTCCAACATGAATGAAAATTTAGATCATCCTGTTTCCATACAATTACCCAATGGCAATTTCACTTATGTCAAAGTGACAGGGACAGTGAATTTAAGTCCACAGATCATTCTCCAGAATGTGCTCTATGTTCCAGAATTCCAATTCAACCTGATATCTATGTCTCGAGCCTGCAGAGAAAATTCATGCCGGGTATTATTCGATGCTGACACCTATTTATTTCAGGCCCTTTCGACTGGCAGACTGATGGGCTTGGGTAATCTCTCTGAAGGACTCTATTTCTGGACGAATTTTCCAAGTAATTTCAATTTTTCTTGCAATAAGAAATCATTGTGTAATTCTACTACCAATGATAGAAATTTTGTTATGCACATGAGATTGGGTCATAGTGCTTCTTTTCCATATCCAGGATGTTCAATTTGTCCTATTGCGAAGCAATCAAGAACACCATTTCCCTATAGTGGTTCACGATCTAGTGACATCTTTGCATTGATTCATGTAGACATTTGGGGACCATATCATACAGTCAATCATGATGGTTCTCGTTATTTTCTTACAATAGTAGATGATTTTTCTCGGGCAACATGGCTTTTCTTGATGCATTCTAAGAATCAAGTTGTTTCTCACCTGAAGAATTTCATTCTACTGTCTAAGAATCAGTTTCAAAAATCCATTCAGCGGATACGTACTGATAATGGGAGAGAATTTTTTAGTCATGAATGCTCCTCCTTATTCAATTCTCATGGCATTCAACATGAACATTCATGTGTATATTCGCCGCAACAGAATGGTGTGGTTGAAAGGAAACATCGACATTTGCTGGAAGTTGCTCGTGCCCTTAAATTTCAGGCATCTATTCCAAATAATTTTTGGGGCGAGTGTGTCACTACAGCGGCTTATCTCATTAATCGAATGCCCTCTCGAATCTTAAATGGGCAAACGCCGTTCGAGCTGCTGCTTGGAAAGAAGCCAGACTTAAACCATCTCAGGATCTTCGGATGTCTCTGTTATGTCGCAACAATGGGATCCCGAGACAAATTCGGTCCACGTGCACGGCGATGCGTTCTTATGGGATATCCCAATCTCCAGAAAGGATATCGGGTTCTTGAGATCTCAACAGGGGAATTCCTAGTAAGTCGCGATGTGATTTTCCACGAGAATGTTTTTCCATTTTCAGACAATACATCTCCAACTGAGGATAAAGAAACAGATCCCAGACATCAGATTTTTTCTGATGAGGCTCCCTATCAAGATCTCTCCTACATACCAGTGCAACAGCCAAGGAATCTTGAATCTCCTCTCCAATCTATCTCATCAAGTACTGATGAACACTTGACCTCTCCAGCCCAACTTCAGCAAAATGTGGAAGAAGATTCCATGGCCAATACGAAAGTCCACGACAATGCACCAACTTCCTCCCAAGAGACATCTCCATCCACAACTGGAGTTGAATATCCCAGACGATCTGGACGGGCTACAAGACCTCCAACTTGGACAAAGGATTATGTCTGCGCTGCTCAGAATTCTCCAGGTATTCAACATCCAATCTCCTCTTATGTATCCTTTCATAGATTATCTAAGGAGCATAGGTGTTGTATTAGTCGTTTATCCAACGACAAGGAACCGTCTAGTTATGACGAAGCATCCACTCATCCTAAATGGCAAGAAGCCATGGCGGCGGAATTAAAGGCTCTTACTGATAACCACACGTGGGATCTTGTTTCATTACCACATCATCAGAAGCCAATTGGATGCAAATGGGTCTATAAGATCAAGCATCGTGCTGACGGCTCCATTGAACGATACAAGGCAAGATTGGTGGCTAAAGGGTTTACCCAAAGAGAAGGCTTTGACTATCATGAGACGTTTTCTCCAGTTGCCAAAGATGTTACAGTGCGTTCATTCTTAGCCGTTGCTGCCATTAATGAGTGGAATCTACACCAGATGGATGTTCATAATGCCTTCCTCCATGGCAATCTGGATGAAGAAATCTATATGGACATTCCTCAAGGCATTCGGAGACAGGGGGAGAATAAAGTATGTCGTCTCCGAAAATCCCTTTATGGATTAAAACAGGCTTCCAGGCAATGGTATGCAAAATTTGCTAGTGCTCTTACAACAGCAGGCTTCAGGCAATCCAAGCATGATTATGCTTTATTTTCACGCACTAAAGGTACGTCATCTATTTATCTGCTGATCTATGTTGATGACATACTGGTTATGGGAAATGATAGAGCCTCTATAGAAAATTTCAAGGAATATCTGCATTCTACCTTTCACATTAAAGATTTAGGAGCACCGAAATATTTCCTTGGAATTGAAATTGCCCGCTCTGACAAGGGAATCTCCCTGAGTCAACGGAAATTTATATTAGAAATCATATCAGAGGCAGGTCTTTCAGGATGCAAGCCAGCTGTAATTCCCATAGAGCAGAATACTAAATTGACCACCGCAGATTATGACAAAGGAATATCTCGAAATGATGATCCTGTACTCAGCGATTCATCAGGCTATCAAAGACTTGTTAGGAAACTTATATACTTGACAATGACTAGACCTGATATCTCATATGCGGTTTAGACACTTAGCCAATTCATGCATCAGCCCAAGCGATCTCACTTAGATGCAGCCTTGAAAGTTGTGAAATATTTGAAGAAATGTCCAGGACTTGGGATACTTCTATCTAGAAAGAATGACTTAAGGATGTCAGCATATTGTGATGTAGACTATGCAACATGTCCCATCAGTAGAAGATCTGTCACTGGATATTGCATCAAATTAGGAGAATCTCTTCTTTCTTGGAAGACCAAGAAACAGGCTACTGTGTCTCTTTCCTCAGCCGAAGCAGAGTATCGAGCTATGGCTAAAGCTACATGCCAAGTAGTTTGGATACAAGGATTACTCAAGGATCTCGGAGTAGAAGTGCAAGGGTCCACGAAGTTATATTGTGATAATGATGCAGCACTTAAACTTGCATCCAACCCTATAGTGCATGAAAGAACCAAGCATATAGAAGTGGATTGTCATTTTACACGAAAAGATCCAAGAAGGAGTAATTGAGACTAGAGGAATTGGGACATCGAACAGCCGTGCCCAGATATGTTCACCAAGCCTTTGTGTCGGCGACAACATGCATATCTACTAAACAAGCTAGGCGTCTTAGACATTTACAAGCCACCAGCTTGAGGGGGAGTGTTGGAAGATATGCAGGATTGTTCCATATCTTGTTTGATTGTGTCTTGTATATTTATGTCAATTGAATATTGGATTTAGGTCTAGATTGATTATTAGATCCTTTATTTCCTTGCACAGAATACCTCTTGTATTATTTATTGAGACAATTTGTACATTCAATACAATTCGAATACACAGAAAATTCCCCACGATACTCTCTAAGTCTTCTTCCTTTTTTCTTCTTGCCTTTCTTCGTTGGCTTCTTACAGGAGGCACGACCACCTCGCTCCCGTCCCTTTCATGGGACGACGAGCGCCTTTGTCGTTTTTCGACGGCATTATCTCCCCCTTTCATAACACTTGCGATAAATTTATTAAAATCTTAGAATAAAAATAAGTAAATGCGATATGTATATATTGTCTCAATATTTTTTATGACATAAAACTTAATTTAGGGTGAAATGCGATGAGAATGCACTAATTTGAGTTTTTTTTTTTTTTTTTATAGTATTGACCTAGTAATGATTAATCAATAGATTTTTGTTGAGGACTTCTTTTATTGTTTTTCTTTTTGGAAATTTTGTGGTGCCATTTTTCTTGAATTCCCACTTAGCTTTTCATTTTCCAAGTTGCTATCTATTAAAGCGAACACCTTCAACGGCCACGTGGGTGATTTGGGATTCGGATTGAATCAAGAAAACCCCCAGGAGCATACCTCGAGTGGGGTTCTTAAGTTTGCTATTCTTAGATCTCATTTTTCTTATCTAATCTCGATTGCATATCTTTGATTAGAGAGTCCAAAGATTGATTGACTTTGAAGCTAGTAAATGATTGATGGACATGTTGTTTCATGTGATGTCTATACGTGCATTTTATCATTCTCTTGGAGAGATATCACGTGGGCCCCACGTCTCATTTTTAATATATCAGGCATGGATTTATGTTTATGTTGGAAAAAGATTGGTTGTGAAAGTTCTGTTCTTGTTTTTTGCTATCTCTAGGACTGGGAGAAGAGAGGTGGTTGTTGCATCTTTGTAGGAGGAGGGGCCAGATCTCTGAATTTTCAGAAGGAAACCATCAATGAGGTGGGGGGATGAAGATGGAGTGAGATCATATAGGATTAAGATAGGATAGTGTTCCATTTAAATCGAAATGTCAAGGATATTAAATTTGACATGTCAACAACACGAGTACTAAAATATGTGACTAATCATAAGTAGATAGATAAGAAAGTGGATTATGTTCAAATTTAGAAATCCAACTAGTTTGAGGTATTATTTTGTGAACTGACGATGAGCATACAAAACTGAGAATTGATAGCTTTGTATTTCTAAAGTACCTATAATATAATGAAAAAACACTATTGAATACCAACTGAATGAGAGATATGTATCATGTTATGATATATGGGGAATATGAGAATATGATATAGTTATTCCGACATACAATATTTGCTCAAGATAGTATTGTGATTGAAACATGCGTCTTGAAAGAGAACAATATTGGCTCTTTAGACCGTAGATCAAAGAGAAATTGATTTCTAGAAGTGTTTCCCATCGAGTCATTCAATTTCAAGTTAATAACCTATCTTTGATGAAAATTAAAAGTAGGAGAGATGAAATTCACTCAGCAAGTGATAATGGACCACTCCACACGCACACACAAAAGAAATGTCACAATGGCTAGTACACCATGCCATGGTTCTTAAAGTTGGCTATTTTGGAGTTGGCGTGCCGTGCTCTACAGGTCGACAACATGGCCTATCATAAGTATTTCGAGTGGCCACCATGGATAGTCATGCTTTTCAAGAAGATGCAACATGGGCGTTGACTGTTGATAAAAATGGGAACTTCTGCTCGTTGTACGTCGTTCTTAACTAGTAGTCCAACAAGATTGGGCTTTCTATGCTAAAGCAGCTCTTTAAGCCCATGTGGCATAGAAGATGTCATGTTTCAGACCTGTCAGGTTGTCCTCCTGCTACCCTCCATATAGCAACAAAAGATCTCTATTCTCTATCACCGCCAAAACAAAGGGATAGAAATTGTATGTAATTAAGTGGTTGTCACTTACTATGTACTTCATGTTCTCTGCTCATATATTTTAGTTTCTGGTGGTGAGATACTTCGGATCAAGTTTATGTAAAAGTTTCCTTTTCTTTGTTTGGGTGAAAAAAATGAGTTTACATGAGTCGATGACATAGCAGAACAGGGGTTATGTCGCATAACACTGTATGTGCTATTGAGGTTAGCGAAGAATGCAGCCGTCTAGTTATAGGCAAAACTAGAAGGCAGCAAATACATTTCTCATGAATTTCTTGGATTAATTTCGTTTATTGGCAGAATGACTTCGTCTTAGGCAAAACAAATGCAACGCAATTCAAAGCTAAATTCTACATGGAGACTTCCAAAGTAAATTTCTGTTTGATGTTTCTTCTTTTTTCAATTTTCAGATTTCTGTCATTTTCTAGACTTTACAATCTAAAATTTTGACGACAACCTTTTATATTATAATTGCCACATAAGATACCACATCGGTATTTATCTTTCATGGAAGGACTAATTTGAACATAAAAAGTAGTTTATAGATCTGATTACACAAGGATACGTTGAGAAATCTGATTGAACATTTTGCAACAGTTTAGGGACTCCCGACACCATAACCCTTTTTCCTTTTCAGTGCATGCAATACGGCTCATCAATCAAATCACACAAGGTCAGCATTATCGAGAACTATTTCTGGCGTGCATTTTCTAAAGCTTTGAAGCTTTCGTAACTACTTGTCAACACTACTGGTTTTTGCAAGGAAGACACTTTTGCATTTAAATATTTTTTCACACTGAAATGATAGAAAAGCTGCCGCCGATAATATCCTTATTAGTAACAGAGCAGTAGCTTCACATTTTCTGTCTTCATTTAGCTAACAAACCATGACAAGCAAACGAAAACGAATATCAATAGGGAACCGCGGTTCAAACTAGTCCTGAAATTGCTTCTTTACAATCCTGAGTTAGAACAACTCCTGATGTTTTCGTTCGTGATCTTCTAGCCTTGCCACAACCTTGAATTTCTCGTAACGTGTTTTTGCCTTGCATCTTCAACAGATATTACCGAAAAATGGTTTCATAAGCAAATGTTGATTATAAGTCTCCAAAAGGAAAAATGGAAGAACATTCGAGGACACTTCAATGTTACCTTCATTTAGTTTATCATGAACTCAATGTTTGAGGTTTAGGGGGTGTTTGGTTCAGCTTTCCCAAGGGGCTTTGAGCCCCCAAAGCCCCTTGGGAAAAATTTAAGGGTGTTTGGTTCGGCTTTCAAATGCTACTTGGCAAAATGTTTGCATTTGGAATGCTGAAAGCTGAATGCCGGGGGGGACCAGCTTTGAGCATTGGGCATTCCGAATATACGAATTTACTGTTCATCGCGTTACTGTTCATCGTCTCCTCCGCCGTTCACCTTCTTCTTCGCCGTTCGTCTTCTTCTTTGCCAAAGGCGACGCTCAGCCGCGATCTGGCCGCCGAGAAGCCTCGCTTGAGGTCGCACAACCTCAGGCGAGGTGGCCTGAGGTCGAGCGACCTCAGGCGGCGTCGCCTAGTCTCGCGCGACCAGGCGATGCCGGCTGAGGTCGCGCGGACCTCGGCGGCTTCGCCTAGTCTCGCGCAACTAGGCGACGCCGCCTGAGGTCACGCGGACCTCGGCCGGCGTCCCGGGTCTCGCGAGCCAAGCGACCAGCGAGCCGGATCCCGGCCGTCAAACGGCCCGGATCCGGGCGGTCTTAAGGCCGGATACGCCGCGGAACGGCCAAATCTGGCGGTATTGAGGCCAGATCTGGCCGTCCGGCGGTGGCCGGCCGCCGGAATTTGATTTCAGACTTTAAAAAAAATAAAAAATAACCAAAGCTAATTCCAAATGTAAATTTTGCCAAACGGTGTTTATGTTAAGTTGCATTTCAATTCTAAAATTTACCAAACGGTCTAACATTTCCGAAAGCCTCTTTCTCTCAAAGATATTTGCATTCCCCCAATGGCATTCCCCAAAAGCCGAACCAAACGGGCCCTTAGTCTTGGCCGACCTCGAACCCTTGTCCGTCCCTGATCTTAAACTCGCGCCCCTTCCTAAACTCAAAAGTGCATACCTTCCTGAATTCACCCCTGCGCCCTTTCCTGAAGTTAACCCTCTGCCGCTTCCTATACTCAAAGTCGTGCTGCTTCGTGGATCTGAAGAACTTTTGTCCTCCCCCGATTTTGAACTTGCGGCCATTTTAGTAGTGCCCCTTCCTAAACTCGCAGACGCGCCCTCCCCTGAAGTCAACCCTCTGCCCCTTCCCATACTCAAAGAAGTGCTGCTTCGTGATTTTGAAGAACCTTTGTCTGCCCCTGATCTTAAACTTGCACCCATTTTAGTTGTGCCCCTTCCTGTACTCAAAGTTGAGCTGCTTTGAGAACTAGACGCTATGCTCCTTCCTGAAGTTGAACTTGCGCCCATATTAGTTGTGTCCCTTCTTGAACTTATAAATCTACCCCTTCCTGAACTCAAAATCGTGTCCCGTCCTGAACTTAAAGTCACGCTGCTTCATGAAATTGAAGATATGCTCCTTCCTGAATTTGATGCCTTGCCCTTTCCTGAAGTGGAAGCTGCGCCGCTACCTGACCTTGAAGCATTGATGTTTCTTGAACATGAAGCTATACCCCTTTCTCTGCCTCTTTCTGCAGCATCCCCTCCTGGATTTGAACCACGTTTGGTCCCACTTCCTCTGCCTGTTTTTGTAGGCATTCGGTCGGTCTCCGCAGTTCTATCTCTCTTCACCAGGACCACGTTGAAATTGCACATTAGTTTTGGATACTGCACAATTAATATAATGCAAATATTCATTACTCACAGAAGAAAGGTCCCCTTCATCCTCAACCTCAGTTGTAGCTTTGCAGGTGCTCTCATGATGTTCAACTACTTCGCCCCTTTGCCAACTCGACCGAACATCAGCAGGTTCCCCACTCTCGTCCTTCTCCTCCTTTGTATTTTCCATACTCGTCTTTTTCCCTCCATTGACATCGCCGGAGTTCCCAACCCTTTTGTCCTTCATTTGGCTTCCATTCCCTGTGGCCTCAAAACATTCAGCATTGCCTGGGTTTGATTGGAAATCATCACTGCAGGAGTTGCCATCAGTTTCGCTTTCATCCACAGATGCAGAGTCCCAGTCTATATCAGGACATAAGTCCGAGTCTTCATCAGGACTTGAAACGTCCCTTTCAGCCTCATCCTGAATATGGGAATGGAGAGCAGATTCCAATCAAGAGCAGACGATTAGCTCAACATGCTTTGTTCCAATCGAATTTGGATGATTTAATTATTAAATTGATTTAACAACTCTCCTTCTTTAAAATTTATCATCATTTGCTCTAATCATTCCACACCATGCCCAGTAAAGCAAACAAAAAAAGAGTGAGTCTTGCTATCCTAATTCCGCATCAAGTTCCGTTTCTGTTTTTAACTTTAATACCGTTATTTTAGTGAACATAACCTTCATTAACCTTCATCTTATATTCACTTCAATTACAATAATCTTCTCTTTTTAAATAATTTTATGTACTTAACGTACTACTATCTTTTAATCGTTAGATATTTATTTCAATTATAATGCTGATATAAAATCAACTTCTTTTTTTGGCATTTTGAAACTAAAAAGGAGTTCTATTTTATTCTTTTCACATTCGTACGAAAATCCCCTAACCACGGGACACATTGTTTTAAATCAGTCTAATAAAGTCTGTATGCTGTATTCTTTTCATATGTAAAAATATATGCTTCAAAATCAAGTAGTGTCTCTTTTCGTCAATAAGATGCATTTTTTTAGTGAAATAATATGCTTACTCATCTAAAACTTACATCCTGATATAATATATGACTATTTGTTCAAGCAATATGCGCTTCCATTTACTTTGAAGTAATCGTACCATAAAAAGATGACAATCCCGCGTGTTCGCGATTCGCAGTGGTGCTAAAAATGCATTGTCAGCTACTCAAGCCCACTGGTGGCTGAAAATACAAAGCGAGTCAAGCCCACAATATATGCATGCACCAGCAAAGCAGTACATAAATGTGACAGTTATCGCTTAAACTACAAGTGGATAGATCAGCTCTGAATTAAATTGCATAAACATTCTAACAAAATTAATAAAGAAAGAGGCAAAACGAACATTCTAAGTATCTTTACTCAAAAGGCCAACACAACAAATTCATAGGAGGTGGATCGTCATAATATCAAACATATATACCACGAATTAACTACCCTTTGTTCATCACTTATGATTTAAGTAGTATTAGAATGCTAGTGTAAATAAAACTTTCTGGTAGTTGCTTCTCCACTCTTTATTTGAAGATTGTAACTACTCACTTTCTATAAGAATGGAAACATTAGTTAATATTTGAATCATTATTTTGTTTTTCTATATCCCACATTCGCTAGACAATTTTTTGGAAACAAGACACAAATGCATTTAACAGAGTAGAAATTTTTAATCTGATTTAGTGATAAAAAAATAATCTGGATATAAAAAGGTTGAATCTACAAATTACAATAATGAAAAGACATAAAACATGAAAACGTAATATGTATGTATATATATACATATGACTATGTGCTCATTGATGGCCAAAAATGGAAAGCTAGTTAAGTCCACTGTATATGCATGCACCGGCAAAACAAGAAATAAATGCGTAACACAGTTTTTGATTAATCTGCAAGTAAATGGATTAGCCCTATATTAAATTGCATAAATAGTCTAACAGAGATAACAAAGAAAAAGGGTAAACAAACATTACAATTATGCTTACTTCAGAGGAAAACAACGAATTTATAAGAGATTAATTATCATAATATCAACATATACCTTATACACCACAAATTATCTGCCTTCATTCGCTTTCCCATGTGGCGACACTTGGTAGAATCTAATGAGTTCCTTTTTTTTCTTTTGTGTAGCTATGAATAGGACATTAATTTCTCCGTAGCGCATTAAAGAAATAATCAAATTAAATAGTCCTTAATTACCTTTGTTACATGTACGATATTATATTTGTCATTAATTATGCCTATTGCAAAAATTTCAAAAAAATTAGTTGCAAAGAAATCATATAATGTTTTTAAAACCAATAATTTATGATCTGTGAAAGCAATTTTGATTAATTTAATATTTAGAGTGATTATATTATTTTGCTAGCAATACTAAAGAATTAAGACTATCCAACACCCAAAAAGGAATAAGAGATGAGTAACTAATGTAAGGAAATAAATAAGCCACCTAAGACATTACGGTGCAATCAAAAAATGGGAACTTTGAAAAGGCGGATATTACGTCGCTAAAGAAAGGAAGATATTTGGCCCAAAAAGGAATTGAACAAAAGTCCTACACAGTAATAAAGAAGATGTCGCACCTTGTTTGATGTATTCCAAAGAATCTCCTCTTTATACTGATTCAAGGACATTCCTTCTTTAGAATCTCTGATTGAGTGTCCACACTTCGTTATACTGAGCTTGCAATCATCTGGTATTTTTGTGAGAGATACATCAATAAACCTTCTCAATGATTTGCACTTCGTAACCCACAAGAATTCCAGAGACTCTAACTCGTCAAGGCCCTCAACATTAGTAAGTACCTTGCACCCGCAAATACACAATCTCTTCAAGTTCTTGAAGTATGATAACCCACTTATTCTCGTCAGAGATTCACAATAATTAACTGTCAAGCCTTCCAATGATTTCAAGAGACCCCCAACTTGTATCTCAACTAGCTCTGGACATCTCGACACATCCACTTTGCATAGCTTCATTAGTCCTGAAGAAATGGATAATCTACAAAGCCGTGCACAATCCTGAACAACGAATTTCTCCAGTCTTGGAAGTCCCTCGAGTGGGATGTCTTCCACTTCACACGAATCGAGCTCTAAAGTAGACAAATTTCTCCAACTCCAGTCGGAGGATGGAAATTGCATGAGGGGTTTTAAGTCTAGGTCACTCAAAACAAGGTCTTTCAAATGAGAAAGACAAGCCAACTCTGGAGGGACAACTAGCAATTTTAAATTCAACTTTTCCAGTCTAGATAACCTCCCAATCCACCTTAAATTGCATCCTGTGACTAAGTTAGATTCCTTTGTATACAGATAGCCATCATGTAGTTGCAGTTCAACCAAATTAGTAAAGTTCGATAGATTAAGGACTGAGTGCAATGTTGTACTTATACGATGTAGACGGATCAAATCACGAAGTTTTGGTAGTTTACCAATATTACTTGGTAATTCTTGAATCTCATCGCAACAGCTTAAGTCTAGGATAAGCATGTTGATTGTGCTTTCACAAATACCGGTGGAATATAAAGATGACAATTCTCTAATAGAGTTGGGAAGTTCCCATATCCTCGTACCTAGTAAGTCTAACTCTATCAATGAGGTTAAATTCCCAAGTGAGTCTGGGAGCTCTCTCAAGCTAGAACATCCCCGCAATGAAAGGCGTTGAAGCTTCCTTAGTGCCCCCACTTCTTTAGGCAAATTAGTAATCGCACACTTTTTAATCTCTAACTCAATTAAGAATTGTAGTTTTCCAATGTAACCTTCAATTCTCTTCAAATCTCTGCAGTCTACAAGAGTCAATCTCTTTAAACTCAAGCACTCGAGATGTCTGGGATTGTTGTTATGCCACAACACCCGTTAAGAGATAAAACTTTCAAATTCCGTGCCCTCTGTAAAAATCGATGGCATGTTAAGTGTAAGAACCAATGCATAGTAACACTAGGACCATTAGACTATAATCAAAACATGTGATTTACCTTGATTAAGTTCCATGCTTTTGAATTATCTAGCACGAAACGGCAGTCAAGTTTGAAAACAACAAGATCATTCAAATACATATTGTTTGCCTCGAAATCAGTCATGAAACAAAAAGGACCCTCAATAGAAATCCATTTCAACTTTGAATGACACTTTGCAAAGTCCCCAACAAAAGTTACCGAATTTAACTTGAGGAATCTTAGGTTTGGAAACCTTTCAAACTCTTCCTTTGTGATCTTTAAGGAAAAAGAAGTCCGTCCATCTCAAGTGCTTGAACATTGTCCTTCCTCTGCAAGTGAAATTTTGCAATGGTGTGAAGAAGTTAGTCAACTTTCAACCACTATGTTTTACAATCTTGAATGGTTAGGGGAAAAAAGATAAACATCCTAAATCAAGCAGGAATCCTTTATCTTAGAATATACAATGTCTATTTGAAAATCAGATGTTTCTTACTTACCTCTTCGGTTCTTATTATTTCAAAGGCTTCTTTTGCAATCCACAGCCTACTTCGCTTGCTAGGGTCATTTGGACTTTCTTGATGGACGATTCGCCTTCCCATGTCTATGAGTTGATCGTGCATCCAAAACTTATCATCGTCCAATATCTTTATCAAGCACCTACCGATAAGGACATTAATTCCTCTTTCGGGATAAAATTGACAACCTTCCCACATGTAAATTGCATCGGTCTTCTTCTTATTGAAAAAGAAGCATGCAATATCGAGAAAAATATCTTGCTGATATTCGTCTAGGTCATCATAGCTAATCCTCAACTTCTTCATAATTTCTTCCTCAGGTACATTCTTTAACTTGAACAATGACTCTTTCCAAAATGCTTTGTCTTTCTCATAAAGTAATGAGCCTATCACTTTAACAGCCAAAGGAAGCCCTCCCATACTTGAGAAAATCTCACTCGAAAGTGCATGGTAACCATCCGAAGGAAAGTCTCTACCAAAGGCATGTCGACAAAAAAGCACAAATGCATGAGCATCATCCATCTTAAGCATCTCATACAATATAATTTCACCTTTAAATCCCTTATATTGCCAAATAGTCTTGTTTCTCGTTGTAATAATTATTCTAGATCCTAAATGCAATGGATTGTTTCCTATTAATTTCTTAATGTGGTCTTCATTATCAGCATCATCTAGAACCACAAGGACCTTCTTAGTGCCGAGTACTTGTCCAATCCTCCTCATTCCTTGTTCACTGTCCTTGACTCCTTCTGTAGATCCAGAATCAACAATGTCAGACAATAGTTTTTTCTGCAATCGGACTATGCCGTCCTTGGTTAACATGCTTTCTCGAACGTCTTCAAGGAAGCTACAATACTTTCCAAAGTGGAAAGATAGTTTATTGAAGACGACTTTGGCAATAGTTGTTTTACCAATGCCACCCATTCCATAAATTCCAATGAGCCGCACATCGTGATGGTTGACATCCAATAACTCTATCAAGTGCTTTACTCGATCATCAACTCCAACTAAATGTTCAGGCACTAATCTTTGTTTCAGCTCCAGTATCTCCAAAACCCTTTCAACAACCAATTTGACAATCATTGCTTGGCTGCCATATACAAAAGCGCTTTCATTAGATGACTAGATCTACCCACGCATCACACTTGAGATTGTCAAAACTTTAACTTGAATCAATTGAAGCACATCACCCGACGAGATCTAAGTACACCGAATAATTAGTATGGGTAAATTTAATAGAATTTACTTAATATGCTTTTCATATGTAGTTATAGTTATCTGAAGACTACAGTATTAGCTTAAACGATAACCAAAGTTATCAAGTAGTGGATACTATATCATGCATCAACCAAAATTCAACATTTATAGCTAAGTCTAGAAAAACTTTCAGCACTTGTAATGGGAGAATCATGAAGACAAATGCATTGTTGTACATTGAAGATTGTAGTTTGCTCTCGCTTCTATTGAATATTGAGACATGATTTTGATTCAACAAATCTTACTTTCCTTGTGTAATCGTAGACAAAGCAGAGGATGTAAAGTTGAATGAGAGCAGCATTGGAGGTAGTTTTCAATACTTCCCGTTACAAAAAGAACAAAAGAAATCATTTGACAGGAAACACCGTATTCCATACAACAAAAGGAAAAGAAGAAATGGGTAATGGTCTTAAAAGAGTAATTAATTACCTTTGATCATCTTTCACGTTCCATCCCTTAATTTCAGCTACCTCCACAAGAGCCTTTCTCCATGCCTCGACTTCGTCGGGAAACTTGTTTGTGTGTTCTAGTAAAGCTTTGCTATATAGTGAGGTCTTAAGTTTAACGTCTTCAGGTTCCACGTGAAAAAAAATGGGAAGGATACTTCTTTTACCCTCTGATTCAGATGCGTTGCCTACTATGTGTGCAAGCTCACGGAGGCACCATTTGCTGGAAGCATAAGTCTTGGAGAAGATGGGTATGTAGATCCTAGAGTTGTTGATAGCACATAGAAGATTCCCACCAATCACGTCACCCACGTGGAGTTTTTCATTGTCCCTAAACACATGGACTCCCGTATCTTGCAAGCCGTGGTAGAGGAAGTCTGTGAATCCATGACGAGTATCGGGCCCTCTGAAATTCAAGAACACTTGGTACTCACTTCCTGATGAAGGTGCAGCGTCGCTACTCGTTCCAGCCTCTGTTTTCGCCATAGCAAGGACTTCCTGATCTCTCTCTCCCCCTAAAGAGAAAGGAGGTGGGTGTGGCGTGGCGTAACTTAAGAAGTGAGCGGAGGCTTTCGAGGCAAACGAGTGCCAATACCCAACACAACTTGGTCTGTTCACTCAAAAGTCAATTTTTTTTTTTTTTTTTAGGTCTGATTGTCCACCGAACGTTCTGTATTAGAAAAGTACATGCCAGTGAAGTTGCGCGAGACTTTTTTGACCAGTTTCGAAATTTTAAAAGACTCACTGGGAGACCACAAAGGTCACATATAAAAAATTCCTCTTTTTTCTCCTTAATAAAAGCATCTAATCCCTAAACTGTCGAGAAATCTTCAATCAACCCAGAAAAAAAAAATCTTTTACCTTTTTTTGGTGCAATTAGGCTCTTAAATAATATACGTTTATTTTTTTTGTTCGATTTGATCGTTCTATCAAAATTTAAACTGAGATGCCAACGTGGCCATTAAATGTTGACATTACACGTTATGGGCTATAATGTATGAACAATTGTTTTCGCATTTAAAAAAAAATCTGGAAAAAAAAGTAATTTAAAAAAAAAAAATGTTTCTAAACATTTTTCTTTCAAAAAAATGCCCTTCAGATTAAAAGCGGGCGTATATTTTAGCACTTTAAGCCAATTACAAATTGCATATATATATATATATTTGGACGTTGAATTATTTAGAAAAAAATTGGGCCAAATTACCTGCGGCCACCTTTGAGCCGAACCTCGGAGCCTACTTCCGGCGGAGTAATCCACTCCGTGTCCAAGACGGAACGCTTCAGATCTGTGGACGAGAAGAAGACGACCGAGCTGTCATCGCAAGTGACGAGCCGTTCACAGATCTGAGCGCTCAGATCGTCGCTAGCAACGACAGCGGCGGATTGTTACTCACGCCGACGTCCGAGGAGTGGGCGTGGTGGTTGGAGCTCAGATCTGCGGAGGAGAGGCCGTCCGTGGCTGACCACCGCTTTTGCGTCTCCAGATCTGTGGACTAGCAGCTCTATCGGCCAAGGCACAGCTGCCGGGACGACGGAGGGGTGGATGCAGCCGTCCGCCGTCGCTCAACAGCCAGATCTGGATTCTATTGCCGGGCGAAGCAGTGGGCGAAGAGAGAGTGAGAGGTATCATATTCTTCCTTTTTGAAAACCCTTCGTCCTTTTTTTTTTTCTTTTCTTTTTAGAAAAAAGGTCTCTCTCTCTCCATCTAAAATAATCTTTAATGCACTTATTTGTTCTCGTAATACGGATTATGATATGGAGAAATTCTGCTTATAGTTTGGGACTTTAGGCAACCCTGAACTTAGTGAATTCCTTTCCCCTTTTTTATTTAAAATTTAAATTGTAGTATGTTTCAAATGAATGTCTCGTCCGTTAGTTTCATTTTGTTTTTTTTTTTTTGGGTAAATCATGTTAGGTTCATTTAGATATAAGAAATAACATTTACTTTATGCCTAGTTCTCGCTAGAGATGAGCATGCTTCCAATGGACGATTTTATGGATCTAGCTGAAAATCAAACCAATTCCAAAAGATTAGAATCAGAAATTGCTGTTGGTTCCATGGGTCCATCCGAAAATTGAACCATAGGTTGGGTTCAAATCTAAGTAGGCCCAGTGGGAAGGTTCTATCAAGTTTCACGCATTCAGTGCAACATTTTTTGATAAACAAAGTAAAACCAAAAATAAAGAACTTCCCTATTTTTAATTGCAAGATTAGTAAAAAAACTTGACTCATTTTAAAAATTGAGAGTTGATGCCGTGAGTCAATGGGTGCTAAGCTTAATAGTCAAGGTTGCGAGTGAAAGATAGAGAGACAATTTATATGATGTTTCTCACAATCTAAATAATCTTTGGATAATATTATGGAAAACTCAAATTGATGCAAACGTGAAAATTTTAATTTAAATTAATTTTTTTTGGTGAATAACCTTATTTAAATTAATTTTTTGACTACTAAAAAACCCTAAATTGATATGCACGTGGCAAGTTTTACCTCAATCTAATTTTTTTATCACCAAAAACTTCAATAGGTACATTTGTGATAAATTTATTTTTCGTTAATCTTTATTAAATTAGATTAATATGGCGAAAGCCACAAATCAGGACAAGGGATAAAATTATAAACTGGTATACCAATATATCCGTCAATTACCATGTGTTATTTAATTCAACAATTTGATGGTAAAATTTAACTTAAACTAACGAAATTTTAATTTGTCACGGGTGTAACAATTTAAGATTTTTTGTGATATTAACCATAATATCTAATGCACATTTTATAGATTATGATATAGGGTTACCGGTTTGGGATTAATTAATATTTTTTTCAATTTACTGCTAAATGAATAACTATGAGAAAATCTTTTATATTTAAGTCACATTCGCCCATACGCATTTTAGATCTATTATCAAAATTCTAGTTGACTTCTTCTCCGTTGCCATGAGTTTAAGGAGATGTTAGGAAAAATTAGGAGATTCTTTATATATTCCTTGATTGTGCATATCTATAATCAATTGTAATTAATATTGCGATGTCCTGTTACATTAGATGATCAATTGTGATGGACACAGAAATTTACAATTCTCTTTTGTTCTTATCTTTGAGTATACAAAATTTAGAATAACTGGCATCGTACTTCTTGAAAATCAACGTTTCAAAGCACGTATAACATAGTTGAAAACTGCTATTGAATACTGACCAAATAAAAGATATGTGTTGCATTATGATATCTCGAGAAATATGATATAATTGTTCTGATATACAATATTGCTTAAATTGGTATCATGACTTTTTTTCTTGGTCAATAATATGCCAACTTATTCAGCAATAATTTTTCATTTTATTTTAAGTTTACACGTAATGGACTATACATGTAAGATTACATATATGTCAGTATTGTTTGTTCCCGCGTTTTTTGGTGTTAACCACTTTACGAAGACCAATGATTACTTTTAAATTGAAATTTTTAGTCTCCTTGGAAGAACATAAAGGCAAATCTGCTGCCATTTAGATAAATTTTATTTTATTTTTCTTTTTTGGCTTGATTAGATATGTGCAACCCCATAGGTCCAAGGCAGCATTTTCTGGAAATGAATCGAGGTCCCACCATCTTAGAATCATATATAACATGCTATAGACGACTCTAGAGTTAAATAACTTCATGGGCAGCCATTGTTGACCTTATGTTTGGCAAAGGACATAAAGGTGATAGAGGAAAGGAACATGAGAAATTCGACATATATTATGTTGTATTATCCCAATTAACTAGAGTACATAAAGTCACACAAACTCGGCATTTTTTTGTGTCGTAGATTTAATTTTTAAGATGGCGGGATATCAATTGAAGCTTGTTAGATTAATAATAAATTATTTATGCACATAATTAATTCAGCCGCATAGATTGCGAGATGCAATTCAGTTCACACCCAATAATGAGCTGAAAATCCCGTCAATATTGATGGACACACTGCAATTGTCATGTCAGTGCAGGAATCTTTCTCAGAAAAGTAAGAGAAATTTGCTTCTGGTTTGGTCTAGGGTAGAAACAAAGTCTGACACCTCATTAAACTTTGATTATAAAGTGTGGAGTTTATCTCTTCATGCGCTTCCAGCATGTTGTGCCTTTTGCACGTATTTGCAAGTTTTGCACGTGCTGTGGATTGCTTTTCACATTAATCTCATTTACACTCCGTCACTCTTATCTTACCTCCTCTGTTGAAGAGGTCAAAAACACAAAACGGATTGGCTACTTTGGACCGACGTAATTGAACTGTTATCGACCTGGGTCACACTCAATCGCGCAAGCAATGGACTATTTATAAACTTAAAAACGTAGTGGTCGTAGCTGAAATTTCCATGATGGCGCCTCACCGGCCAACGCCAATGTTAACCAACTCTTTTAACTGTAATGTTTCCACAGGTTCTTGGGCTAGCTTTTTATTTTATTTTTTTCATGGGGAAAAAAGAATGTTTTTTTTTTCTAATTGGAGAAAGTGACATTTATTACGTATGCATATGTAATGGATCTTGTCATTTGACCGAGCATATTCAATTCGACTAGGATGGGGCTCCATGGTGGCTAGTGGTCTAATTTTTCAGAATTGTCAAAGCTCAGTCCTCCCAAAGAAAACAGATATTAAAGATGAGGACCTAAATTTCACGACACAGAGAAGATGTTATTCAGGGTTAGTGGATTGGGTCCAAAGAGGTTTATTCTCTTTTCTTCTTTTTTCTGGGGCAACCTGAACTGATATCATTTGTTAAATAGACAAGACGTTGATAGTTCAAAAGTCACAAGCAGGCTCGATCCTCAGATAGTATGGACATGTCTATTCAGCCTGTTGAACTGCCAAGCCAATTCTTTTTGATCTAATAATCCGTAGTAAGCATTCTTGGGAACTACCGCAGCATTGTCATTCTTACTTCGCATCTACTTTTACTTAGAAGGATCGATTGATATTCTTCATTGACCCGGCTTATCACAATTATAAAGATTGATGCCTTTTCTTGATTCGGATCTTCCCTTGGATCTATCAATGTTGTAGGAGTGTCAAAATTTACTTCTTCCTCTATGCTTGAGACAAGAAGTTGTGGTTTAAATAAGTTAGACACTTTTCTCCCATACCTCATACTCAAGCAAGCCAGATTTCGCCGCACCCACCTTTGCTTTTCCGTTAGTGATGATGAGATGAGAGTTCTCACCAATATCCCATAACTATAGGGAAGCAAACTAACGAAGAACAATGCTTGTAGCTCATCATTTTCGAGCTTTGCAACTCATTCAAGAGATCCACCATCGGAGTGCCCTCTTGATATTTCAAAGCAACAAGCTTCTCGATACCGTTAAGCTTGTTATTTGCTAGTTTCCTCTCATACAACACTCAAAGTTTTTTCCAAAGTTTTTTTTTTTTTTTTTTTTTTTTTTTCTGACGGAATTTCATTCTCCACACGGTGATAAATATTTTCATCCAACTATTTCCTAATGAGACCTAAGCGTTGCCTATTTAGCAACCATCATTGTCGATCAGTGTAGTTAGGCTTAGCCTTGTCACTTTATATTGGACCATGCATTTCCTTGCAATAAAGAAAATCAAGAATCTTGCCTTTCCATGTTCTTTAGTTGGCATTATGAAGGCTGACACCTCCATACTTCAGTCTTCACCTAGCAGTAGTCACAAACACCTAGTGTTCACCAAACCTTGTAACACTCTCCGTAATGCACAATGCGGAGCCCTGGGATTTATCTAATTCTGCAACATTGTGACATTCTTTTTTGCGCAGTAACTAAGAAGTACTTGTCGAATGCAGAAAGGATCGGAATCCTAGAAAGAGTATTCAAAGGCAGTGCAAGTGCAACCGAACGTTAAGCTTGAAATAGAGCTGGGAGAGTCATGCTTGAGCATAGAGAATGGGATCACTTGATTTTGCAAGTTATAAAGAGTTTCGTTAAGCTTTCCTGCTCGACTCTAATATTGGTTTTAGCTGTATATTTTCTGTAGTAATTTCCAACTGTAAGTCCGTCGTACAATTGTCTGGCAGACGCTAACACAGCTGAAATTAGTCTTGCAATGGTAGTCATCCGTCTCCAGTAAACATTAAAGTTGCTGAGCACTGGAATGTCTGTTTACATTTGAGGAAGACGATTTTCCATTCTTGAAGTAAATAGACCATTTAAACAAGGCCAATTAGGAAGGATCACGCACCAACAGTGGCAGTGCTTGAGAATTAGAAGCAGAGACGCCATTTGCTTCTCCGTTCGACCTTCCTGTTTTTGGGTTGGATGTCTTTGATCTCGCTTTTCATCCATCCTCTGTCGTTTCTTTTCGGTCATATGGCAATCATGCAATCTTTATCTTCCATCACTCATTTTCTTATGGCTCATCGATTACTCGTTCTCTTCGAAGGGACATCAACGTTTCCATCCTTACATATGCGGGTGAAGTCACTTATCCATATTACGACACAAAACAATGATCAAACCTTGGTATGGTTCCAATCCATTTGTCTCTAATTCTGTAGAGTTGTTGCTTTTGATTGATCCCTTCTAAGTTCCAATGAAATCTTATGATTATTGCAATAGGCTGGATGGCTATGAGGAGATTGCAACTGGTCCAGAGGAAGATGTACAATCTCCTCGTTCTAGCTTCTTCCTGGCCCGATGCATGTAGAATTTGATGCATTTGTTCATTAACTGGTTTTTGGGTGAGCATGATTCTGTGAGTTAGTCATCGTAAAGCAAAACTTCTGAGGGAATACGACAGTTTCTATATATTGCTGGGACTTGAAATTGGGCTGTGTGAGGCGTGTTCGAGCATAGTGCCTGTGACAACTTGATTTTGCTACCTACAGAGAGTTTAATTAAGCTTTTGTGCTCGACTCTACTGTCGGTTTTAGCTGCATATCTTCCGAACTAATTTCAGGGCAAATTCACAACTGCAAGTCCGTTGTATGATTGTCTTGCAAACACAAACACAGCTGATATCAGCCTTGCAATGGTAGCCATCCAATGATAGTAACTATTAAAATTGCTGAGCACTTGGATATCTGTTTACGCACGAGAAAGACAATTCTCCATTCTTGAAGTAAATAGACATTTGAAAAAGGCTAATTCCGAAGGATCACGCACTAGCAATGGCAGTGCTTAAGCATTTGACACAGAGACGTCATTGGCTGCTTCATTCATCCTACCGGTCTAGCTATTCATGCTCCCTGCCCAAGATATAAATGCGGAGGAAGTTGTGGTTTTCTTGTTGGGTTGATGCAAAAATCAGTCAATGGCCAAGGAGTATTTCCAAAGTCTTCAGGGTGCAATGTCGAAGAAGAAACGGTGTCAACCCATCATGAGGATGATGGTGGTTCGATGGAAGTCATAATCATAGCTATCAACGAACAACGGAAACCTGTGATACAAGTTAAAGAAAGCTACTTCCAGATTGAAGACAATATTAGTTGTGCTGAGTGTTCCCAGTTATTTCAGCTCATATGTGTTATAGACTATGTTAATAGACATTGTTTTGTTGTTGGGCAGGTATGAACAGTTGTAATACATATTTTAATCGTGGACATGTTTTGCATAAATGAAATTCATTGAGCATTTTGCACATAGTTGCTGGACTTGCATGCATGTCGACTTGCAGGTTCCTCTATGTCATACCAGATTGAGCCTAAGTTGGAAACTGGTATAATGGAGCTTGGACTGCAATAAAAATGAGAGTATTTTGCACAAATTACTGGGCTTGCAGCAGCATGTGTTCTCTAGACAATCTAGTCTCACATCATCAAATATGGTATAACTAGGAGGATTAGGCCAAGCGAGCAATGTTGTGTTCAGCAATGAGGCAGAGGAAGCACAAAACACATTTCACTGCAATAAGAGAGGGATCACAAAGATAGTCATGTTAGTGGCTAAAGCCACGCATTTGCAAGCAATAATACATCACAACTATATTATCAATCCAACCATACTAGTTCACTGAACCTAAAAACCCCAACCCCTCCCCCCAAACCAAAAAAAAAAAAAAAGCCACACCACTTCATTGATCCCACAATCCAGTTAAGCACTCTAAGTGACCATCAATCTATATGCACGACATCAGCTGTCCCTCCGGTTGCGCCTTTCATAAGCCTGGCACTTCTTCTTATAGGATTGGGTTGCTTGCTGTCATTTCTTTCCCTTTTTCTGGATGGGCCTACTTCTTCAACGGGAAGTGCTGCTTCTTCAACCAGTGGTTGTATTTTTGCCACTTGTCTTGTTGTCCTTCTTGTAACATGCTGGGGAATGCCACTCCGTTGGCCACAAGTCAAGTTCTTTGTCGTGGTGTCGGTGGGGCTAGCATGATCATCATCTCTCTGCCTCTTACCCTGTTTAGCACTCGTACTCTTAAGCTGACTTGACTAGATTTCATGATGAACCAAAAAAGCCAGTAAAAACTGAAACTCAAACAAAACCACTGCTTATAGTCCCATCCACATGCATCAATATAGTCTCTCTAGCAGCATTAGCAAACACAGATAAATTATAAAAAAGACAACGGCAACATTCTTGGAGAGATCACAATGAAATATCTACTTTTAGACTGTTTTTTGCCTTCTTCTCCTGGTTTTTGCTTTAAAAAAAATTGAAGACTGTTGACTTCAATGTACACCTAACATGAGCGCTCTGTGTCGTTTCTGCTGCAAAATCTTGAGATAGTTAATCTCTACTCTGGACTTTGATGTCGTTGAGTGGAAATTGGGGATTGTGATGGCAAACTAGGGTCCAATTCGAGGAAATTGAGGTTTTCAGCAAATTGGGGGAGTTGATTTGGGGATTTTTATGGCTTTAGTCAATTCTTTTGTCGATATGTCTCATGTTCTGTTTCTGTTTCTAACTTTAATTCCACTATTTTAGTGAACTTAATCCAACATCTTATGTTCACTTTAATAACAATAATCTACTCTCTTGTAATAATTTTATGTACTTCACGTGCTGCTATCTTTTAATTGTTAGATATTTATTTCAATTATAATACTGATATAAATTCAATGTTTTGCATTTTGGAACTAAAAAAAAAAGGTTTGATTTTCTACTTTTCGTATTCGTATGAAAAATCTCTAACCACGGGAAACATTGTTTTAAATCAGTCTAAGAAAGTCTGTATGTTGTTGTATTCTATCCAAATGTAAAATAATATGCTTCAAAATCAATTAGTGTCTCTTTTCGTTCATAAGTTGCATTTTTTAGTGAAATAATTTATTTGCTCATATAAAAGTTACATCCTGATATAATATATGACTATTTGTTCAAGCAATATGTTCTTTAGTTTACTTTGAAATAATCATGTACTATAAAAAGATGACAATCCTGCGTGTTCGCGATTAGCAATGGTGCTAAAAATGCATTGACAGCTACTCAAGCCCACCGGTAGCCGAAAATACAAAGCAAATCAAGCCCACTATATATGCATGCACCGGCAAAGCAATACATAAATGTGACTCACAGTTATCGCTTAAACTACAAGTGGATAGATCAGCTCTGAATTAAATTGCATAAACATTCCAACAAAATTATTAAAGAAAGAGGCGAAACAAACATTTTAAGTATCTTTACTCAAGAGGCCAACACAACAAATTCATAGGAGGTGGATCATCATAATATCAAACATATATACCACAAATTAACTACCCTTCGATCATTACTTATGATTGAAGTAGTATTACAATGCTAGTGTAAATAAAACTTTCTGGTAGTTGCTTCTCCGCTCTTTATTGAAGATTGTAACTACTCGCTTTCTATATGAATGGATACATTAGTTAATTTTCGAATCATTATTTTTTTTCTATATCCCACATTCACTAGACAATCCTTTGGAAACAAGACATAAATGCATTTAACAGAGTAGAAATTTTTACTCTAGATAAAATAAATAATCTAGATATAAAAAAGTTGAATTTACAAATCACAAAAATGTAAAGACATAAAACATAAAAAATAAAGCATAATATGTTTTTTTTTTACTCTAAACATAATATGTATTTACATATATACATATGACCTCGTGCTCATTGGTGGCCAAAAATGGAAAGCTAGTCAAGTCCACTGTATGTGCATGCACCGGCAAAACAATAAATAAATGCGTAACACAGTTTTTGATTAATCTGCAAGTAAATGGATTAGCCCTATATTAAATTGCATAAATTAGTCTAACAGGAATAACAAAGAACAAGGCAAAACAAACATTACAATTATGCTTAGTTGAGAGGGAAACAACGAATTTACAAGAGATTAATTATCATAATATCAACATATATGCCACAACTTCTCTGCCTTCATTCGCTTTCCCATGTGGCAACAATTGGTAGAATCTAATGAGTTCTTTTTCTTTTTCTTTTTTAATTTTATTTTGTACAGCTATGAATTGGACAGTAATTTCTCCATAGCGCATCAATGAGATAATCGAATTAAATAGTCCATAATTACCTTTATTACATGCGCGATATTATATTTGTGCATTAATTATGCCTATTGCAAGACTTAAAAAAGAAATAGTTGCAAAGGAATCATATAATGTTTTTGAAATCGATAATTTATGATCTATTATCTAGCATGTTATCTATGAATTTGATTAATTTAATATTTAGAGTGATTATATTAGTTTGCTAGCAAAACTAAAGAACTAAGACTATCCAACACCCAAAAATGAAGAAGAGATGAGTGACTAATGTAAGGAAACAAATCAACCACCTAAGACATTAGCGTGCAACATAAAAATGGCAACTTTGAAAAGGCAGATATGTCGCTAAAGAAAGGAGGATATTTGGCCTAAAAAGGAAGCATGCAAAAGTCCCACACACTGACGAAGAAGATGCCGTACCTGAAGAATGTCTTCTTTATAAAGCTTCTGGGGCAGCGTTCCTTCTAAACAACCAAAATCTTTGATATGGTCTTCACAACAACTTATATAGGCGCGGCAATTATCTGGTATTTTTGTGCAAGATGCTTCAATCAACCTTCCCAGTGACGAGCACATTTCGACCTCCAAGTATTTCAGAGATTCTAGCTTGTCAAGGCCCTCAACATTAGTAAGTACATGGCAGCCATGGATTTTCAAACTCTCTAGGTTCTTCAAGTATAACAACCCACTTATACTTGCGAAAGATTCGCAATGACG
This sequence comes from Eucalyptus lansdowneana, assembly GCA_017140395.1. Classification (NCBI taxonomy): domain Eukaryota; kingdom Viridiplantae; phylum Streptophyta; class Magnoliopsida; order Myrtales; family Myrtaceae; genus Eucalyptus; species Eucalyptus lansdowneana. The sequence continues at coordinate 48,750,954 of CM029485.1, forward strand.
AATGTCCAAGATTTTCAATGATTCCGAAAGATCCACAACTCGTATCTCAACTAGCTCTTGACACCATAATACACTCACTCGTTGTAGCTTCAGTAATTTCGAAAGAATGAATAATCTCTGAAGCCGTATACAAGAATGGACGTTTAATTCTTCCAGTTGTGGAAGTCCCTCGAGTAAAATGTCTTCCACTTCACAATGAGTGATTGATAGAGTCCGCAAATACTTCCAATTGCTGGTGGAGGACGGAAGCTGCATGAGGGTTTTTAAGTCTAGGCCTTCCAAATTAAGGAATTCTAGATGAGGATGTGAAGCCAACTCTAAAGGTCCAAGGGCGCCAAGCAGACATAACTCTAACTTTTTCAGTTTAGATAACCCCTCAATCCAACATAAATTGCATCCTATGATCGGTTTTGATCTCTCTCCAGCAAATTTGGAATTACTTAGTAGCAATTCATCCAACCTAGTAAGATATGACAAATTGGGGACCGAGAGCAATGATTCAGATTGAATACGTAGACAAGTCAAACTTGTGGGAAATTTAGGCAACTCTTGAATGTCATGACAATCCAATAAGTCAACCATTTGGAGGTGACAAAGCATGTCGATTTTCCCTAGAATTCGGCAAATACCAGTGGATTTTAAATTTAGGATTTTTAAAGATGACAATCCTTCAATTGCATAAGGAATTTCACATTTCATTCCTTTATGCCCAGAGAGATCTAGCTCTTCAAGATTTATCAACATGCTGATGCCTCTAGGTAAATGCCAAGCATGATTCTCCCTATGGAGGCATAATTGTTTTGACTTTCCAATGGAGCTAGGAAGAGTCTCCCCATATTGTACTGCGAAACGGAGGATACATAATGATTTTAACTTTCCAATGGAGTTGGGAAGTTCCCTTATGCTCGTACCTGATAAGTCCAACTTTTTCAATGAGGTTAAATTCCCAAGTGAGCCCGGGAGTTCTCTCAACACAGAACATCCTTGCAATGACAAGCACTCAAGCTTTCCTAGTGCCCCCACTTCATCAGGCAAATTAGTAAGATCCCAGCACCTTTCAATCTCTAACTCAATTAAGTATTGTAGTTTTCCGATGAAACTTTCAATTCTCTTTAAACTTGTGCAGTTTGCAATAGTCAACCTCTCTAATTCCAAGCACTTAGAGAAGTTCGGGATTGTCGTTATACCCCCACACCTCCTGAAAGATAGAAGTTTCAACTTCCGTGCCCGCTGTAAAAAGGATGGCATGTCAAGTGTAAGAACCAATGCATAGTAACACTGGGACCATTAGACTAGAATGAAAACATGTGATTTACCTTGATCAAGTCCCATACTTTTGAATCATCTCCAAAGGAATTGGAGTCAACTTTGAAAACAACGAGATCATTGAAATAGACATTGTTTGCCAAGAAATCAAGTATCAAAGGCAAAGGGCTGTGCAAAGAAATCCATTTCAACTTTGAATGACACCTTGAAAAATCCCCTAAAAAAGTTACCAAATTTAACTTGAGGAATCTTAGGTTTGGAAACTTTTCAAACTCTTCATTTGTCATCTGTATAAACCTTGTATAATTATCAAGAGATCCTTTTATCTCGAGTGCTTCAACTTCGTTCTTCCTCTACAAGTGAAATTTTCCAATGGTGTGAATAAGTTAGTCAACTTCCAACCACTATGGTTTACAATCTTGAATGGATAGGAAAAAAATGATAAACATCCTAGAACATACAATGCCTATTTGAAAATCGGACATTTCTTACTTACCTCTTCGGTTCTTATTATTTCAAGGGCTTCTTTTGCAATCCACACCCTACTTCGCTTGCTAGGGTCATTTGGACTTTCTTGATGAACGATTCGCCTTCCCATGTCTCTGAGTTGATCGTGCATCCAGAACTTATCATCTTCCAATATCTTTATTAAACACCTACTAGTAAGGACATCAATTCCTCTTATTGGATAAAAATCACAATCGGCCCACATGTAAATTGCATCGTTCTTCTTCTCATTGAAAAAGAAGCATGCTATATCAAGAAAAATTTGTTGTTGATGTTCATTTAGGTCGTCATAGCTAATCTTCAACTTTTCTAGAATCTCTTCCTCAGGTACATTCCTTAACTTGATCATAGTCTCTTCCCAAAATGCTTTGTCTTTCTTATTAAGTAACGAACCTATCACTTCAACAGCCAAAGGAAGCCCTCCCGTCCTTGAGACAATCTCATTAGAAAGCGCATGATAATCATCCGAAGGAAAGGTTTTTCCAAAGGCATGCCGACAAAAAAGCTCAAGTGAAGAAGCATCATCCATCTCAAGCATCTCATATGGTATGATTTCATCTTTAAATTCCTGACCTTGCAAAATAGTATGGTTTCTCGTTGTAATAATTATTCTAGATCCTAAATGTAATGAATTGTTTCCTATTAGTCTCTTAATATGGTCTTTATTATCAGCATCATCTAGAACCACAAGGACCTTCTTAGTTCTGAGTACTTCTCCAATCCTCCTCATTCCTTGTTCAATATCCTGGACTTTTTCTGCAAATCCATAATCAACAATGTCAGACAGTAGTTTTTTCTGCAATTGGACTATGCCATCCTCGGTCGACATCTTATCTCGAACATTCTCAAGAAAACTAGAACACTTTCCAAAGTGGGAAAGTAGTTCATTGAAGACAACTTTGGCAACGGTTGTTTTACCAATGCCGCCCATTCCATAAATTCCAATGAGCCGCGCATTGCGATGGTTGACATCTAATAACTCTATCAAGTACTTTACCCGATCATCAAGTCCGACTAAATGTTCAGGCACTAATCTTTGTTTCAGCTTCAGTTTCTCCAAAACCCTTTCAACAACCAATTTGACAATCATTGCTTGGCTGCCATATGCAAAAGCGCTTTCATTAGATGACTAGATCTACCCATGCATCACACTTCGGATAGTCAAAACTTTAACTTAAATAAATTGAAGCACATTAAGGACGAGATCCAAGTACACCAAAATATTAGTATGGGCTAATTTAGCACAATTCACTTGATATGTTTTTCATATGTAGGTTATAGAAATGTCTAAAGACTATAGTATTCCCTTACGCAGTAGCCAAAGTAACCAAGTGGTGGATACTATATTGTGCATCAACAAATATTTGACATTTATAGCTAAGTCTAGAAAAACTTTCAGCACTTATAACGGGAGAATCATGAAGAGAAATACAGCGCTGTACATTGAAGATTGTGGTTTGCTCTCGCTTCAATTGAATATTGAGACATTTCCCACCAATCACTTCGCCGATGCAGAGTTCTTCTTCGTCCCTAAATACGCGGACTCCCGCATCTACCAAGCCGTGGTAGAGGAAGTCCGTGAATCCATGACGAGTGTCAAGTCCTCTGAAATTCAGAAACACTTGATACTCGCCCCCTGATGCTCGCGCAGCATCACTACTCGATCCAGCCTCCGAGTTCGCCATAGCTAGGAAGCTGATTACTTCCGGATCTCTCTCTCCCTGCAGAGAAAAGTAGTGTGGCGTGGCCTAGCATAAAAATTTGCTTCTAAACGTTTTTTCTTTCAGAAATACACTTCAAAGTGAAAACGCGCCTATATTTTAGCACCTAAAAGTCGCTTACAAATTATATATATGTGTGTGGGCGCGCGCGTGCATATATATATAATTTTTTTTTTGGATGTTGAATTATTTAGAAAAGAATTGGGCCACATTACCTGCGGCGAACTTTGCGCCCAACCTTGGAGCCTACTTCCGGCGTCGCCGCCGGCAGAGTTGTCCGCGCCGCGTCTAGGTTGACACCGCTGCCCAGGCCGAGCCGCCCCTCCGTGTCCAAGATGGAACGCTTCAGATCTGTGGACGAGAAGAAGAGGAACGAGCTGTCATCGCAAGTGATGAGCCGTTCACAGATCTGAGCCCTCAGATCGTCGCTAGCAAAGTCGGCGGCGGCTTGTTACTCACGCCGACGTCGGAGGGGTGGGCGTGGAAGTTGGAGCCCAGATCTGCGGAGGAGAGGCCGTCCGTGGCTGACCACCGCTTTGCGTCTCTAGGTCTGTGGACTAGCAGCTCTATCGGCCAAGGGACAGCCGCCGGGGCGACGGAGGGGTGGACGCGGCAGTCCGCCGTCGCTCTACAGCCAGAGCTGGATCCTACTGCCGGGCGAAGTGGTGAGCGAAAAGAGAGACAGAGAAATTCTGCTTAAAACCCTTCGTTGAGAGAGAGACAGAGACAGAGACAGACAGAGACAGATCAGATTCTTCAAATAAATTCCACCTGACATTTTTGAAAACTCTTCGTCCTTTTCTTCTTTTTTTTTTTTTTTTTTTTTTTCTATTTTGAAAAAAAGGTTTCTCTCACTCTCCATCTAAAATAATCTTTAATGCACTTATTTGTTCTCGTAATGGGATTATGATACATAGTTTATGAATTTTGGCAACCCCGAATTTAGTGGATTCCTTGCTTTTTATTTATTTAAAATTTAAATTTTAGTATGCTTCAAATAAATATCTCATCTGTTAGTTTCATTTTGATTTTTTGGTAGATCCTGTTTGATTCATTTAGATATAAGAAATAACATTGGCTTTATGTATAATGTTCACTAGAAGTAAGCATGGTTCGAATGGGCAATTTTATGGATCCACCCAAGAATCGTATAAGTTCCAAAAAATTGGAATAGAGAATTGACCATTAGTTCCGTGAATCCACTCAAGAATCGAACCACCAATCCAATCCAAATCTTGGGTAGGTCTATTGAACCGGTTCCATCAAGCTTCACGCATTTAGTGCAATATTTTCCGATAAAAAAAGTAAAATTAAAAAAAAAAAAACAAAGAACTTCTCTATTCTTAATTGCAAAATTAGTAAAAAGATTTGACTCATATTAAAAATTAAGAGTTGATGCCGCGAGTTGATGAGCATTAAGCTTGATAGTCAAGGTCGTGGATGAGAGATAGAGAGACGACTCATACGAGATTTCTCACCGTCTAAATAGTCTTTGGATAATATCAGGAAAAAAACTCAAATTGATACAAATGTGACAATTTTATCTCAAATTAATTTTTTGAGTACAAAAAATCTCAAATTAATACACACATGACAGTTTTTACTTCAATCTAATTTTTTTTTATCATCAAAAACTCAAATAAGTACATTTGTGATAAATTTATCTTTCGTTAGTCTTTGTAAATTATATAAATACCGCGAAAAGTCACAAAACAGAATAGAGGATAAAACTATAAATTGTTATACCGATATACCAGTCAACTAGCACATGTCATTCAATTCAACAATTTGATGGTTAAATTTTATGTAAACTAACGAAATTTTAATTTGTCACTAGTGTAATAGTTTGGGATTTTTCATGGTATTAATCATAATATTTAATGCACATTTTATGGATTATGATATAAGGTTATCCGTTTGGGATTTCTTATTCTTCTTTACCTTTATATGTGTTCTTTTATGTCGTGTCTGGACTCTTCGACCACCAACTAATTTCCATTGGGTTAATTTATTCCTTCACATGTTTACAAAAAAAAAAAAATGTTAAGAAGTGTATTTTTTTTTTTCTTTTTTTTGGGCGGAATAAAGGAGTTTATTTGAGCATGTTTAATAACAACTACCTATAAAAATGAATGCTTTTTGAACATTTTCAACATTTTCCGATTTACACTTACCTATGTAGATGCCATAATCACAAGACTTAATGTCTCAAATCGAATACCCCTTTTTCGGTCATTATAGAGTAAACCAAATTGGTTTTTAGAGAGGTCGAATAGAAAGAAAGTTCAACGATTGAAGTCAAAAGAAAAAAAAAAAAAAAAAAAAAAGATAGGTCGTGCTTTGGTTACTAGAGATGGAACTTTTCCTTGTTATTCTTATTAGTGTTGTCCTTCCAATTAATTATTAGTGGTGTCTTTTGATCGGGAGTTGTGTTTATAGTAATATTTTGGTATTCGTGAAAGTGTTGCATCTTTTCATATGACATTAATATATGTGCAATTAATATTTCTTTCAATTTATTGTTGAACGAATAACTATGAGAAAATCTTTTATATTTAAGTCGCGTTCACCTAGACATATTTTAGATCTTTTATCAAAATTCTAGTTGACTTATTCTATGTTACCTTGAGTTTAAGAAGATGTTAGAAATAATTAGGAGATTTTTTTTTTTTTTTTTATCTTCCTTAATGGTGCATATCTATAATCGATTGTAATTGATATTATGACATCCTGTTATATTAGATGATCAGTTGTGATAGACATAGAAATTACAATTCTCTTTTGTTCTTATCTTTGAGTACATGAAATTTAAAATCATTAGCATTATACTTCTTGAAAATCGATGTTTCTAAATCACATATAACATGGTCAAAAACTACTATTGAATCCAACTAAATAAAAGATATGCATCACATTATGATATCTAGAAAAATAGGATATAGTTATTCCGACACACAATATTGCTCAAGTTAGTATCGTGACTTATTTTGTTTTACAAAGCACAATATTGCCTCTTTGGAGTTAGATCAAGAGAAAGTGATTTATAAAAGTGTGTTCCATCAAGTCATTCAATTTCAGAACTGCATACTTTCTGTATAATTCGCACTTCTATTAAAATTATAAATGTAGATGTTGACGTGGCTGTTTATTGCTAACGTCCCACCTTAGGGGACAATTACAACAGAAAAAGTTGTTTTCAATATCTAACAAAATTATAAATTTGGGAAAAAAGTAAAAAATCAAGAGGAGTAAATATAACATAAAATCTGAAAAAGTTGACTATAAGAGTAATCATTAGTCATATTAACGTAAAATCTGAAAAAGTTGACTATTTTAACACTTCTTAATTATAACATAAAAGTTTAGCTTATAAGACAATTTTAGAACAAGTAACTTAGTAGCAGCGCCAATGCTGATAATAATAATAACAACAACGTAAAAAGTAGATCAATTTTTTGTGTTGCTCTCTGAGTCTTTTGGTTTGAACACCGGAAGATTAAAGTCCACCTTCAAAATCAAATATGGAGAGAAAGAAAGAGGACGTGGTGGGTGGGGGGTTTTGTTATTATATGTTACTTCAGTAGAATAGAAATTATTGTACTAGGTGATGGATGCTCACTCGAGGAACGATTATTTAAGGCGTTGTTGCCTTGAACCGTCATGAATGTCCTCTATCTTCTTTAGAATCTTTTCTAGTCGTAATGGTCTGACATGCCAACTTTTTCTTTTGGTCGAGAACATGCCAACTCATTCAGCAACAATGTTTCCTTTAAAATTCACAAGTTGCACATCAAAGTGTACTATATATATATATATATTTGTCACGCCCCGATCCTCGTGCACGTACACATCCGTCTCACTTTGTCGATTTTATAATGCGATATCTCAAGACAATGTATCGCCTACTCTTTCATTTTTAAGCACATGTGGAAGCAGTTAAAATCCCAAGACAATAAAACGATGGGATAAGCAGTATATTTTTCATATCGAAATTTATAACCAAACTTTTATACAAACCACGAACCCTTTCATAACTATTCACATCAAAACGGAGATCTCAAAAGAAGACAGAAACTTAGACGAACTAGACCGTACTCAAGGCCCCTCTCAGAATTGTCTTCTTCTTCCAAAAATCCTTTTCTTCAGATCTCACCTCCGAGTTCTCCTTCTCGGATTCCTCCTCCTCAGCTCTTCAGCGGGGTCCTGAAATGGTTTTTCCCAAACTGGGATGAGACTATGTCTCAGCGAGTTCTACCCCACTAACTTTTTAGAAATAACTTTTCGGCCAATATCAATTTTTAAATATACATGGTGAAAGTGCTCGTGGAGACGAGTCCGAGATGGGTAGAGCACCGCCGGAGGACACCGGACGCGCCTACACGCGCGGCCAGAAGCCGCTGCGCGTGGGATCCACGCGCCGGACGCACTGGGGACGCCAGCAAACCGGCACGTGACGTCACGTGCTGGCGTCAGCGAACCGACACGTGAGCGTCACGCGCGCGTCGACGAGGCAACGCATGCTGACATCATGGGTGACGTCATCCAACGGTCGGTAACCGCTAGGATGACGTCATCGATGACGTCATGCCGCGGTAATTGGCCGGCCGGTGACACGACCTGTTGACCCGACCCGACCTGTTGACCATTGATTGGTCAACGGTCGGATCGGTCGGACCGATCGGACCGGCCGGACCAGCCAGGAGCCTTTTGGCTCGGTGGCGCATGCACCACACACGCCGCGCACTCAGGCGGCACCTGTGGGCACGTGCAAGCTCCGATTGAAGCGTGGTCGGAGACGTTGGGTCGTATGGATGTGCTTTACACTGTGTTATAATTATTTTATACTTTTGAATTTTTGGGGTTTAATGTATGGTTTATTCATTTGTCACTTATATTTTCTTATGGTTTAGGAAATACAATAGCTAGCTTGTATGCAAATGATGTCATATATGCTGTGTAGAGCTTGGTTCGATGATATCGTGTATATAGTTTAATATACTTGCAATTTTCTAGTTACTAGAAATTTCGAACAATGGTAGGAAATCCATTACATGTTGAATTGCGATTTTGATTAATAGTTGAAACATGATTGTTGTTTGTATGTTGGTTCATGCTATCTTTTTGTGTTAATGGAAAAATGTAGAAATTATAGAAGGTTATGTAATTATTTTTCCTAGTGGGAGTTCGTAGGTTGGTAGAATTCGAGAGAGTTCTCACATAGAACTTAAAATTTGCGACAATTGTACATAGAAGTTGATTGGGAACATAGTGAACTTTTGCTTTTTATCTTTTGTTGAATTATCATTAATTTAGTTTGTCTTTGCTGCAAATTAAATATGTGTGTTACTTTAATAAAGTGTGCTGGTATTGATTTTGTGTTTATTATGTTAATGTGTTATAGCAATTGATTATGACTTCGTCATCCAAGACCATTGTGGTTGACCTCAATAAGGGTGAGAAGCTGGACGGTGACAATTATGATATTTGGCACCGAAATGTTCAGTACATCCTTGAGGAGCAAGAGGTTTTGGAAACCCTCAACCATACCATGGATGATCCTGAACATGGAACTTCAGCTCAACGCATGAAAGATCTAGAAGCTTATCAACTTGGAAAAAGAAAAATAACATTACTCGCATCACGGGCGTTGAGTGTTGATGAAAATGGGAACTTCTGCTCGTTGTACGTTGTGCATTGGACCGAAGAACTATTCATGTGGACGGGCTAAGCACTTGGGTTCTTAACTAGTAGTCCAACAAGATTGGGCTTTCTCTACTAAAGCAGCTCTTTAAGCCCATGTAGCATAGAAGATGCTTTGTTTCAAACATGGGCTTTCTTTCAGGTTGTCCTCCTCTACGTTCAATATAAGCAATAAAAAAAAGATCTCTATCATCCCCAAAATAAAGGGATAGAAAATGTATGTAATTAAGTGGTTGTCACTTCCAGACTTCAATGACCTCTGCTCATATATTTTAGTTTCTCCTGGTGAGATAATCCAGATCAAGTTTCTGTAAATGTTTCCTTTTCTTTCCTTGGATGAAAGAATGAGTTTACATAAGCCGATGGCATAACATGAAGAGGAGTTAACACCACATAAAATCCACGGGAGACAGCTTGCTGAAAAAAATCGTAGAGCATAATCTCCAGCTTTTCCTGAAAGCTTCTTGAGCGAGAGGATAGGATCGAGGTGAGCGAAGGATGCAACATAAGATGCCATGTTGACCTAAACAGACACGTCTGTATTTATATTTAATGGAAGGACCAACTCGAATAAAAAGAATACTTCAAAGATTTAATTATATAAAGAAATGTTGATAAATCTAATTGAACATTTTACGATAATTTAAGAACTTTCAATGCTTTACTCCTTTTTATTTTTATTTTTTTTGTGCATATGACAGGGCTCGTCAATCAACTCGCACAAGGTTAAATAGCCCATGCATCACACAGAATCATCGAGAACTATTTCAGGCATGACATTTTCTAGAACTTTGAAGCTTTAATTACTACTTGTAAATACTACCCATTGTTGCAGGGAAGACATTTCGCATTAAAACATTTATTACGCACTGAAATGATGGAAAAAGCTTCCCATGGGATCCTTATTAGTAACAGAGCAGTAGCTTCACAATTTCTGTATTCATTCACCTAACAAATTATGACAAGCAGAATATCAACAAGGAACTCGATTCACACTAGTCCTAAAATTGCTCCATTACGAATCTTGAGTTAGATAACTCCCGTGGATGTTTTCGTTCATGATCTTCTAACCGTCCCCCAACCTTGAATTCATAGTAAAGTGTTTCTGCCTCGCATCTGCAACAGAAATTACCCATAGTTTCATAAGCACATGTTGATTTTGAGACTCCTAAAAGAAAAATGGAAGAACATTCGAGGAAACTTAAACTTTACCGTGACAAATTGGTGGAGCTTCCTCTTCTTGAACTTGAACCTCTACTCCTTCCTGAACTTAAAGCTGCGCTGCTTCGTGAATTTGAACCTTTTCCGCTTTCTGAACTCAAATCCGTGTCCTCTCCTGAACTTGAAGCAGGTACCCTTCCAGAACTCAAAGCCTTTTCATTTCTTGACCTCAGAGCTATGCCCATTCCTGGACAAAAACCTCGTGCCATATTGTGAAGTTGAACCTCTACCGCTTCTTGAACTCAAACCCGTGCCCCTTCCTGAACGGAAAGTTGCGCCCTTTCCTGAACTTGAGCCTCCATTTCATCCTGAACTCAAAGTCGTGCCCGTTCCTGAATCCACATCTGTCCTGTCTTGGGAACTCGAACCTGTGTTCCTCCCTGTACCGAAAGCCACGCTCTTTCATTAATTTGAAGCCGTGCCTGAACTCAAGGTCGTGCCACTTCTGAAACTCAAACCTCTACCCCTTCCTGAACTCGTCACCATGCCCTCTCCTAGACTTGAAGCTATGCCCCTTCCTCTGCCTTCATTAGCTGGACACTTCCCTGAGCTCAAAGAACATCTAGCTCCACCTCCTCTGCCTCTATTTGCAATTACTTGGTCAGTCACGACAGTCCTCTCTCTCTTCATCTGGACCATATTAATCTTCCTGTAAGTATACATACTTTGGAGTCTATTTGCTAGTAACAGGTACGGAGAACTTAATTTCATCCCTCCATTCTCAATCTGACGTGATCAGCATTGAAAGTTTAGAGGAGAAGACTACAATATTCGTATCGAGAAAGTAGTCTTTTGCTGATTTGTAAACTTTTCTTTGAAGCAAGCATGATATTTAACTTCCAAATTAATATGGGTAGCTAATTGAACCAATGGAATATTTAGAGATGGCGTTGACCGTTCAATAAAAGTTCAGGACCTAATTGCACCAATTAAAAATTCAAGAACGAAGTTAAATATTGGAGAAAGGTTCGAAAATTAATAGTCATTATACCTATAAAAAAGAAACACAATGAAACCCACTAGACTAAAAATCCGATTGTTTTTTCTTATTCTCTCCTGAGGTTGGATTCTTGTTCCACCATGGAGTTCCCTCTCCCTCAGGTGTAGCTCATGATTCAACGCACTTCTGGAATTAGTTAACACTCGCTTTATGTGTTTTGGCCCCCGTGTCTCTTCGCAGGTTATGTGGTAAGCAACAAACGATTTTTGTCGGTTGACCTTACTCGTGGAAAGGTTAACTCTGAGCTATATCGCATAAACATTCTAACGCAAAATTGACAGAAAGAGGCCAAAAACATATCCTAATTTCACGAGCAATATGAAATGGATTCATAGGACGGACCCAGAATACGCAAAAATTAACGCAAATTTGATGGAAGAAAATGTCTGCACCTTGTCTGACTTGGATCCCAAGCGTGATGTTTTGCGAAGAATCTTCTCTATCTAGTTCTTCAAAGAGATTGGAAAGAAATTGCCTGAATCTTTGATAAACTCTCCATGCACTCTCGTATTTTGACATGGCAATAATCTGGTATATTTGTGAGAGACACATCGATCAACCTTTCCAATGACTCAGCATTGTATGGCTCCCAAGAATTCCAGGAACTCTAGTTTGTCAAGGCCCATGGCATCAGTTCATCCATCGAACTCTTCGGGTTCTTCAAGTTTGACAGCCCAGCTGATATTCCTGGAGAAGCGCAGCCACAAGCACGGGTATCTTCTAATGATTCCAGAACACTCACAAAATAAAGTCAAGACAAATTTCTCGAATCTCAGGATGGAGTACAGTGACCCTGCGAAGCGAGAGCATATCAAACGGAGAAGACTAAGTGCTGTACAAGGGGTCGTAGGTCTAGTTTAGACAGAGTAAGCTTTTCCACATGCAAAAGAGAACCCAATGCTGTAGGCAGTGCAGCAACGATCATTGGGTTTGATGCCTATGCATAAATCAGAGAGTCCTGCACAACCTATATGAAATATAATAAGAACTAAGTTGTACGGAAAAAGTGAATATATGAATCACTTAGTCGAGCGCAACAACAATCTCCAAGAGAAAAAAGGACTTGAAAACGTGCCACAAAGTGTTGTGATATCATGAACAGCTTGAAGAGAGAAGAATAACAAAAATAAGCGTGCCAACACAAAAACTGAAGTATGAGTCTTCACCCTTTTAAACTTCTATTCATCAGTGTGAGCATGTACGAGTACACATTCTTGACTCATCCCTCGTTTTTCACTGATACATTTTCAAAGTGCGATTCAACTGGCCTGATTTTGACCCTTTTAAGTTTCTAGGTCATGAAGAATGTACCAACAGTCGGATAGTTTACGAGAGAGAGCAAGATTCGCACGATTTTTACAATGACAAATGCTGCAAAAGTCGGGCTCAATGAGATTAATTCATACAGGGCTTGTTCTTTTACTAAGTTTTTTATGCACAGAATGACAAATTTCTCCCACTAGGTCGAGCCCACCAAGAAAGAGGTCACCAACCGTAATTCACAATAAAGGGTCACTAACGAAAAAACTCTGGAGACACATGTTAGCATCCCTTTATTGGAGACAGCAGATTGGCCATTGGAATCCGCGTCAAATAACCACTTGTTGGTTTTAAGTCTCCTCAAGAAAAATGTAGGAAATTCAAGGAAAACAGAATTCTACCTTGACATATTGAGTCTCCATGGAAAAGTAATGTTGGTAACCTTGCATTGACCTCGACGTCTTAGGCTTAGTCTTGACCGAGCTTGAACCCTTGTCCATCCCTGACCTAATTCTTGCGCTCATTTTAGTTGCGCCCCTTTCTGAACTCACAGTTTTGCCCCTTCCTGAACTCAGAGTAGTGCCCTTTTCTGAAGTTGAACCTTTTCCCCTTCCAGCGCTTTCCCGGGCTGAGCCAGAATTTTTTATTAGATTCGAAAAGAAAGGACAGGCAAAGCCCGAAGGCGGCTATCCCAGAACTCAAAGTCACGCTGCTTCGTGAACTTGAAGAACCTTTGTCCATCCCTGACTTTAAACTTGCGCCCGTTTTAGTTGTGTCTCTTCCTATACTCAAAGTCGTGCCCCTTCCTGAGCTCGCCATCGCGCCCTTCTCTGAAGTTGAACCTCTGTCCCTTCCTGTACTCATAGTTGTGCTCTTTCGTGAACTTGAAGCTATGCTACTTCCTGAACTTGAACTGGCGCCCATTTCAGTTGTGCCCCTTCTTGAACATGAACCTCTCTACCTCTTTGTAAACTCAAAGCCGTGCCCCTTCCTGAACATAAAGTTGCGCTCTTTTCTGAAGTTGAACCTCTGCCCCTTCCAGAACTCAAAGTCACGCTGTTTCGTGAACTTGAAGCTATGCCCCTTCCTGAATTTGATGCCATACCCTTTCCTAAAGTAGAAGCCGCATCCCTGCCCAACCTCGAACCTTTGCCATTCCTTGAACTTGATGCTATACCCCTTCCTCTGCCTCTTTCTGCAAGATCCCTTCCAAGGTTTGAAGCACATCCGGTCCGACTTCCTCTGCTCGCATTACTCTTCACCTGGACCACGTTGAAGTTCCACATTAGTTTCGAGGACCGCACAGCTTAGATAATGCAAATATTCAATACTTACAGAAGAAAGGTCCCCTTCATCCTTTTAGCTTTGCAGGAGCTCTCATGATGTTCAACTCCTTCGCACCTTTGGCAACTCGACCAAACAACATCATTTTGATTGGCAAGTTCCCCACTCTCATCCTTCTCCTTCTTTCTCTTTTCCATAAATGTCGTTTTCCCTCCATTTACATTGTCAGAGTGCCCAATCCTTCCATCCCTCATTTGCTTCCCATTTCCCGTGTCCTCAAAATATTCAAAATTGCCTGGCTTTGATTGGAAATCATCAATGGAGGAGATGCGATCAGTTTCCCTTTCACCCACAGACGCAGTGTCTGAGTCTTCATCAGGACTTGAAACGTCCTGCTCAGGCCCATCCTCGTCAGAATACACATCAGTCTTCACTGTCCATTCCTCCCTCAACATCTCTATCATCTCGTCATCGTATCCTCCTTCCCACTCAGTGTCAATCCCTCCCTCGACGTACAAACGAATTAATCTTCTTTTAGATGCAAAATGCACCATTTTGTTCACTTGCCCATCACTCTTGATCTCTGTGAGCAAGTTGCAGTAATCACCAGGTCCCTCGTACCACATTCTCTTTAAACGAAAACCAAAACCTTTAACGTCAGCAATCAATCCTTTATATGTCACTGAATCAGGAGTGACATATTTGTTTTCCCTCTTTATTCCGCCAAAACACTTCGACCACTGACTGGGCTTCTTTACTCCAAGGTGGAATATGATTGTGAAGGGATGCCTCAACTGCGATGTAACAAGTTCAATGTGAGAGCCAAACAACATTTGTATTGGATATATATTAAACCTTTCTATTTATGTACCTGAAATCCAATAGGACACAGACATCATCCATTAGTTAGAGACAGGTCTAGGATTAAATACTTAGATGTCCAGAGTAATATTAGTACTACTTATCCGAATTTTCTCTTATAAACTGATTTTGAAATTTTAATATGTGATATAAATTTAATTTAAGCATCGAATAAGTTAGATAATTATCTATCCAGCAGTACTATCTCATCACAGATTCCCTCTTTTAAGGGCAGAAAATATTATCAGAATGTTAGTGTAAATGAAACTTTCCAGTAGTGGCTTCTACACTCTAGTCTCTTGATTTGAGGATTGTAACTACTTACTTTCTATATGAATGGAAACATAGTTTCAAATCATAATTTTGTTTTTCTATATCCCACATTCACCAGACAAACCTTTGGAAACAAGACATAAATGCACTAACAGAGTAGATATTTTTACTTGATTTAGTGATAAAAAAATAATCTAGCAATAAAAAGTTGAATCTACAAATCACAAAATGTAAAGATATAAATCATAATACGTATAAATTCAATTATTCTGCATTTTGTAACTAAAAAAGTGTATTATTTTCTAATTTTCGAATGAAAATTCCATAACCATGGGACACATTGTTTCAAATCATTTTATGCAAGTTGTCGGTTGTTCTATACTTTCTTAATCTAAAGTCATATGCTTCAAAATTAATTGGTGTCCTTTAAAATGCACTTTTTAGTGAAATAACATGTTCACTTGTATAAAAGTTACGTTGTGACATGACATAAGACAATTTGCTCAAGCAACATGTGCTTTAATTTACTTTGAAATAATTACGTACCATGCAAAAATTATGAATCCGCGTGGTGGTAATATGCTATAGTACTAAAAACGCATAGTAGACTAGTCAGACCCACCAGTGGCTAAAAATAGAAAACTAGTCAAGCCCACTGCAAATGCATGCACCGGCAAAACAACAAATAAATGTGTAAAACAGCTAATGCTTAATTTGCAGGTGGTTATATTAGCTCTAAATTAAATTGCATGAACAGTCTAATAGAATTAATAAAGAAAGAAGCCAAACAAACATTTGAATTTTTTTACTCAAGAGGCCAACAATAAATTCATAGGAGATGGATCATCATGATTTTAAACATATTTACCACAAAGTATCTGTCCCTTGTTCATCACTCATTTTCACATGTGGCGACTCGTGTCAGAATCTATTGAGTTCTTTTTTCTCTTCTTTCGTACAGTTAATGATCAAATCAATGGACATTAATTTCTCCACAACTCATTGATGCAACAATCGAATCAAACAATCCATATTTACTACTATTATATGTATAATTTCAAATGACTTTACCAGCAATATAAAGAACCAAAACTTTCCAGCAGCAATGAGGCAAGTTGAGATAAAAGAGGAAAAGAAAACGTGCAACCTAAGTAATTGAAGTATAACAGAAGATGGGAACCTCAAAAGAGAGAGGAAAGATTGCTTTAGGAACCGCCAATATCCAACAACAAAAAAGGAAGTAGAGATGGATGACTAATGTAAGGAAACAAATCAGCCACCTAAGAAAATTACGGTGCAATAAAAAAATGGCAACTTTCAAAAGGGCAGATATTGTGTGGCTAAAGAAAGGAGGATATTTGGCTATAAAAGGAGTTAAATCAAAGTCCCACACATTAATAAAGAACATGTCGCACCTTGCACGGAAAAGTCCCATCTATGTAACTCTTCAAGGACACACTCTCAGTCTTTCCGCCAGAATCTCCGATGAAGTCCCACACTCCTGTATAGTGACTAGGAAATCATATGGTATATACGTGCAAGATGCATTAATCCAACGGCTTAATGACCAGCATCCCTGGACCTGCAAGGATTTTAGAGACTCGAGCTCATCTAAGCCCTCAATATATAGAAGTTCTTTAAACCAATCGATTCTCAATCTCTCCAGGTTCTTCAAGTATTGTAACCCACCTATTCTTCTCAGAGATTCACACTTGGAAATGCTCAAGTGTTCCAATGATTCCAGAAGACCCACAACTTTTATATTAACTAGCTTTGGACAACATGTCACCTCCACATCCCGTAGTTTCGTTAGTTCCAAATGAATGGAAAACCTCTTAAGCATTTGACAATTTTGGATAGCTATCTTCTCCAGTCGTGGAAGTCCATCTAGAAGAATGTCTTCCACTTTACACCAATTAATCCGTAAATTTGACAAATTTCTGAATCTCGAGTGGGAGGACGGAAGCTGCACGAGGGATTTTAGGTCTAGGCCCACTAATTCAAGAAATTCCATATGAGAAAGAGAAGCCAATTCTGGAGGCGCAAGGACATTTAGCAGATTTAAATTCAAACTTTTCAGTCTAGATAACCTCCCAATCCACCATAAATTGCATCCTGTGATTAGGTTTGATCTCTCTATACCCCTAGATTCATCACTTAGTTGCAATGTAACCAAATTAATAAGGTTTGACAGATTAGGGACTAAGCGTAATCATTTAGATATAAGAAGTAGACAAGTCAAACTTGTGGGAAGCTCTGGTAATTCTTGAATTGTATGACAACATGATAAATTGAGTGTTTCAAGGTGACAAGCATGTTGATTGCCCTTGGAATTCCATAAATACGGCTCCTTTCTAAATTTAGGATTCTTAAAGACAACAATTCTCCAATTTCAATAGGAATTTCACATCTCATTCCATAATGCATAGAGAGAGTCAGCTCTTCAAGATTTACTAAAGTGCTGATGCCACTAAAAAACTGCTGAACATGAATAGTCTCATCATTCATTCTTGCAAAACGCAAGATGGGTAATGATTTATACTTTTCAATAGAATTGGGAAGTTCACTTATCATCGTACCAGATAAGTCTAACTCTATCAATGAGGTTAATTTCCCAAGTGAGCTCGGAAGCTCTCTCAACCCACGACAACCACGCAATGAGAAGCGCTTAAGATCCACCAGTGCCCCCACTTCTTCAGGCAAATTCGTAAGATCCCAGCAAAATACAATCTTTAACTTAATCAATGACTGTAGACCTCCAATGAAGCTTTCAATTCACTTCAGATGACAATATGCAAGAGTCAACCTCTCTAAACGCGAGCATGCAGAGAAGTCTGGAATTGTCGTTATGCGACGACAACTCTTAAGAGATAGAACTTTCAAATTCCGTGCCCTCTGTAAAAATGAATGGCATGTCAAGTGTAAGAACCAATGCATAGAAACACTAGGACCATTAGACTAGAAATAAATTATGTAGTTTACCTTGATCGAGTCCCATGCATTTGAATCATTTTCGAAGTAATTTTCGCCAAGTTTAAAAACGACAAGATGATCCAAATAGATGTTGTTTGCCCTAAAATCGTGAAAAGGAGGCTGGCAAGAAATCCATCTCAACTTTGACCAACACTTTGCGAAGAACCCATCATCCCTAGAATTAGCAAAAGAAGGCTGCCAAGAAATCCATCTCAACTTTGAACAACACTTTGCAAAGAACCCAGCATCCCTAGAATCAGCAAAAGAAGGTTGCCAAGAAATCCATCTCAACTTTGAAAGACACTTTGTGAAGTCCCCAACACAAGTACCATTGCATAACCTAAGGAATCTTAGGTATGGTAACCTTTCAAACTCTCTATTTGTGATCTCCACCAAGCCATGCCATTCAACTATCTCAAGTGCTTGAACCTGATCCTTCCTCTGCAAGTGAAATTTTGCAATTTTGTGAAGAAGTTCGTCAACTTCCAACCACTATGTTTTATAAATTGAATGGGAACGAAAAAAAATTATAAGCATCCTAAATCAAATAGAATCTTTTATCCTAGAATATACAACTTCTATTTAAAAATTGGAAGTTTCTTACCTACTTCTTTGGTTTTAATGATTTCGAGGGCCTCTTTTGCAATCCATATCCTACTTTGCTTTCCATGATCACTTGGACTTTCTTGACGGACAATTTGCCTTCCCATGTCTATTAGTTGATCATGCATCCAGAACTTCTTGTTGTCCAATATCTTTATCAAGCACCTATTGGTAAGGACATCAATTCCTCTTTCAGGATAAAATCCACAACTGGCCTACATGTAAATTGCATTGGTCTTTTTCTTATTGAAAAATAAGCATGCTATATCAAGAAAAATTTGTTGCTGATATTCATTTAGGTCATCATAGCTAATCCTCAACTTCTTTAGAATCTGTTCCTCAGGTACATTCCTTAACTTGATCATGGTCTCTTCCCAAAATGCTTTGTCTTTCCCATTAAGTAACGAACCTATCATTTTCACAGCCAAAGGAAGCCCTAACGTACTTGAGACAATCTCATTGGAAAGCGCACAATAACCATTCGAAGGAAAGTCTATACCAAAGGCATGCCAACAAAAAAGTTCAAGTGCAAGAGCATCATCCATCTTAAGCATCTCATACAAAATGATTTCACCTTCAAATCCCTTATCTTGCAAAATAGTCTTGTTTCTCGTTGTAATAATTATTCTAGATCTTGAATGCAATGGCTTGTTTCCTATTAGTTTCTTAATGTGGTCTTTGTCATCGACGTCATCTAGAACCACAAGGACCTTCTTAGTGTTGAGTATTTCTCGAATTTTCCTCATTCCTTGTCCACTATCCTTCACTCCTTCTGTATATCTAGAACAAACAATGTCAGATAGTAGTTTTTTCTGCAATTGAACTGTGCCGTCCTTGGTCAACATGCTTTCTTGAACGTCCTCAAGGAAGCTACAACACTTTCCAAAGTGGGAAGTTAGTTCATTGAAGACAACTTTGGCAACGGTTGTTTTACCAATGCCACCCATTCCATAAATTCCAATGAGCCGCACATCGCGATGGTTGACATCTAATAACTCTTTCAAGTGCTTTACTCGATCTTCAAGTCCGACTAAATGTTCAAGCACTAATCTTTGTTTTAGCTTCAGTTTCTCCAAAACCCTTTCGACAACCAATTTGACAATCGTTGCTTAGCTGCCATGTACAAAAGCGCTTTCATAAGTTGACTAGATCTACCCATGCATCACACTTCGGACTGTCAAAACTTTAACTTGAATAAATTGAAGAACATCAAGGATGAGATCTAAGTACACCGAATAATTAGTATGGGCTAATTTAGCAGGTTTCGCTTGATATTTTTTTCATATGTAGGTTATAGAAATGTCTGAAGACTATATTACTACCTTACGCAGTAGCCAAAGTAACCAAGTGGTGGATACTACACTGTGCATCAACAAAAATTCGACAATTATAGCTAAGCCTAGAGAAATTGTCAGCACTTGTAACGGGAGAATCATGAAGAGAAATGCAGCGATGTACATTGATGATTGTAGTTTGCTCTCGCTTCCATTGAATATTGAGACAAGGTTTTGCTTCAACAAATCTTAGTTTCCTTGTGTAATCATAGACAAACCGGAGGATGTAAAGTTGAATGAGAGCAGCGTTGGAGGTAGTTTTCAATACTTCCCGTTACAAAAAGAATAAAAGAAATCATTCAACAGGAAACAACATATTCCATACAAGAAAAAGAAAAAGAAGAAATAGGTAAGAGTCTTTAAAAGAGTAAATTACCCTTCATCTTTTTTTACGTTCCATCCCTTGATTTCATCTACCTCTGCAAGAGCCTTTCTCCACTCCTTGATTTCTATAGGAAAATTCTTCTCATGTTCCAGTAAAGCATTGTTATATCGTTGAGTCTTAAGCTTAACATCCTTAGGTTCCACATCGAGAAAAATGGGAAGGATACTTTTATGACTTTCTAACTTAGACACATTTTTTACTATGTGCGCAAGCTCACGGAGGCGCCATTTGCTGGATGCATAAGTTTGAGAGAAGATGGGTATGTAGATCTTAAAGTTGTCGATAGCATGTAAAAGGTTCCCACCAATCACTTCGCCGATGCAGAGTTCTTCTTTGTCCCTAAACACGCGGACTCCCGCATCTACCAATCCCTGGTAGAGGAAGTCCGTGAACACATAATGAGTGTCCAGTCCTCTGAAATTCAGGAACACTTGATACTGGCCCCCTGATGCTCATGCAGCATCACTACTCGATCCAGCCTCCGAGTTCGCCATAGCTAGGAAGCTTATCACTTCCGGATCTCTCTCTCCCCTGTAGAGAAAAGAAGTTGGTGCGACGTGGCCTAGCTTAAGAAATGAGCGGAGGCTTTCGAGGCAAGTGATAAAAAAGTAGACACCAGGAAGGTGCGCAAGACTTTTTTAACAAGTTTCCAAATTTAAAAAAGACTCATCGGGAGACCATAAAGACCACCAATAAAAAAATATCCCTTTTTCTTTTCCCCTTAATTAAAGTATCCAATCCCCAAACTGCTGAGAAATCTCCAATCATGCCTATAACCTTTTTTGGTTCGAACCAAAAAAACAAAGAGTATATTATTTAGGAACTTAATAGAACGATCATTTTTTTTTTAATTTATGGGGCAATTATAAGGTATAAAAAAAATTAAATTAAAAAAAATAGAAATCTGGAAAAAAAAAAGTAATCTAAAAATTTGTTTCTAAACGTTTTTTCTTTCAGAAATACGCTTCAAATTAAAAGCGCGCCTATATTTTAGCACTTTAAGCTGCTTACAAATTGCGCGCGCACGCACATATATATATATATATATTTGGATGTTGAATTATTTAGAAACAAAATTGGGCCAAATTACCTGCGGCGAACTTCGAGTCCAACCTCGGAGCCTACTTCCGGCGTCTCCGCCGGCAGAGTTGTCCGCGCCGCGTCTAGGCTGACGCCGCTGCGTATCCAGGCCGAGCCGCCCCTCCGTGTCCAAGACGGAACGCTTCAGATCTGTGGACGAGAAGAAGAGGAACGAGCTGTCATCGCAAGTGACGAGCCGTTCACAGATCTGAGTGCTCTGATCCTCGCTAGCAAAGACGGCGGCGGCTTGTTACTCACGCCGACGTCAGAGGGGTGGGCGCGTAGGTTGGAGCTCAGATCTGCGGAGGAGAGGCCGTCCGTGGCTGACCGCTGCTTTGCTTCTTTAGATCTGTGGACTAGCAGCTCTATAGGCCAAGGCACGGCCGCCGGGACGACCGAGGGGTGGACGCAGCAGTCCGCCGTCGCTCAACAGCCAGACTGGATTCTACTGCCGGGCGAAGTCGTGGGCGAAAGAGAGAGAGAGAGACAGAGACAGAGACAGAGACAGTGAGATATCATATTCTTCCTTTTTTAAAACCCTTCGTCCTTCCTTTTTTTTTTTTTTTTTTTGCCTTTTTTTCTTTTTGAAAAAAGGTCTGTTTCTCCATCTAAAATAATCTTTAATGCACTTATTTGTTCTCGTAATACGGATTATGATATGGAGAAATTCTGCTTATAGTTTGGGAATTTTGGCAACCCTGAACTTAGTGGATTCCTTTCCTTTTTTTATTTAAAATTTAAATTTTAGTATGCTTCAAATAAATGTCTCGTCTGTTAGTTTCATTTTGTTTTTTTTGGTAAATCATGTTAATTTCATTTAGATATAAGAAATAACATTTACTTTATGTCTAGTTCTCGCTAGAGATGAGTATGGTTCGGATGGACGATTTTATGGATCCATCCAAAAATCGAACAAATTCCAAAAAATAGGAATAAGGAATGCTCAGTGGTTCCATGGATCCATCCGAAAATAAAACCATTTATTGAGTCCATATTCCAAGTAGTCCATGGAACCAATTCCATCAAGTTTCATGCATTCAGTGCAACATTTTTTGATAAACAAAGTAAAACAAAAATAAAGAACTTCCCTATTCTTAATTGCAAGACTAGTAAAAAGACTTGACTTATATTAAAAATTGAGAGTTGATGCGTGAGTCGATAGGTGTTGAGCTTAATAGTCAAGGTTGCAAGTGAGAGATAGAGAGACGATTCATATGATGTTTCTCACAATCTAAATAATCTTTGGATAATATCATGGAAAAACTCAAACTAATCATGACAAATTTAATCTAAAGTAATTTTTTGACTATTTAAAACCCCAAATTGATATGCACGTGGCAAGTTTTACCTCAATCTAATTTTTTGATCATCAAAAACTCCAATAGGTACATTTGTGATAAATTTATTTTTCGTTAATTTTTATTAAATTAGATTAATATTGCGAAAGCCACAAATCAGGATGGGGATAAAACTATAAACCGGTATACCAATATATCCGTCAATTACCACATGTCATTTAATTCAACAGTTTGATGATAAAATTTATCTTAAACTGACGAAATTTTAATTTGTCACGGCTGGTAATAGTTTAGGATTTTTTGTGATATTAACCATAATAATTAATGCCCTTACCCAAAAAAAAAAAAAAAAATCCTTACCAGAAAAACCATAATATTTAATGCACATTTCACGAATTATAATATAAGGTTACCAGGTTTGGGATTTCTTCTACTCCTTTACCATTAGTGTGTTCTTTTATGTTGTGTCCAGACTCTTCGAGCACCAACTAATTTCTATCACGTTAATTTATTCCTTCACATGTTTAGAAAAATGTGAAGAAGTGTATTTTTTTTTTTTTTATGGGGCGGAATAAAGGAGTCTATATGAGCATGTTTAATACCAACTACCTGTAAAAATGAATGCGTTTTGATTCAGCATTTTCCGATTTACACTTAGCTATGTAGATGCCACAATCACAAGGATTAATGTCTCAAATCGATTACCCCTTTTCTGTTGTGATAGAGTTATCCAAATTGATTCTGGACAAGTCAAATCGAAAGAAAGTTAATGGTCGAAATCGATAGAGAGAAAAGAGATAGGTCATGCTTTGGTTACTAGAGATGAAACTTATTATTATTATTATTATTATTATTATTATTATTATTATTATTATTATTATTATTATTATTATTATTATTATTCGTGCAAGTGTTGTGACAGCCCGATTTTCCAATTTTAATTTCAATAAATTTAGACGGGCATTTCGTTGGCACGCATATAGTCCATTTCCTTGAGTCGGTCACTCATGTGAAAACTAGTCTATCCGGTGAAGCCGTTAAGAAATTCTAATGCATAAGATTCGAGAATTTGATTAATAAGCGACCTTTCGACCGAGATAATCTGCAAGGGTCATTACGGCACAAATAAAAATCGATTAGAGATCGGAAATAGGTTGGCTCGACAGAGGCATGTGATCAAGTGTGGGTGATTCCACCGGATCGCACAATTCTTGCCGACCAACACTGGGCCGACTTTTCTAACGATTGGGTACCCTGTGCCCGTATTTGAAACCTTATGATTTCCCCCGACAACCAAAAGTTGTGGCTTGAAATGATCAACCGCAAGTCAAATGCACAAAAATTTGTAAACGATGCTCGGTAGATTAGAATGCACTAGTATTGTGCCAAAGTGAAATTAACCGTGAAATTGAGATCGAATTCTAAAATTGGAAGTCATGGTATGTCACAAATCTTATTATGAACATTGGATTAATTTATGGACTTTAATTTGGACTCAATTGGAGGAGAATTGATGGAAATTGAAGTAAGTGGATGTGCAAGAACTTGGACCCCGGCGGAAAATGAAATTAAACCTATTGGACTAAAGTTGTGGAAGGTTTGGAGTGAGTGGATGATGACATCACATGTGATGTCATGAATGAGGCAAGATGGGCTAGGGTTGTGACAAGTGGAAGGTGGGGATGAGGCCTTGGAAAGGTGGGATGTCACTTCCCCCTTGTCCCCATCATCTTCTTCCTTTTGAACTTGGAGGAGAGAGAGAGAGAAAGGAGGAAGAAAACCAGCGGAACCGCCGAGCAGCCGTCCACCCTTCGCCCGCACGATCGTCGCCGTTCATCGCTCGCCGCCGGAGTTCGCCGTCGCCGGTCGCCCGCGCGCGACCGCCCGCCGTCCAGTTTCGCGCCGAGCCGCCTTGCCTCCATCTCCGCCGCGAGTCCTGACCGTCATCACTCCAAGCCCGCTTGCTGTTCGTCGCCACCGAAGCCCCCGTCGCCGCCGTCCGTCGCCTTGAGCTGCCGTTCGGAGCCTTAGCTTCCTCCGCCGGTCTTTCTCCGCCATTCCTCCGCCCGTTCAGCCGCCGTCCGCCGTCCTTCAAAGCTCGGTTAGTTGCTGGAAAAACCAGCAAGAACCAGCTCTTTCCAAGCTCATTTTGGCCCCCTATTAGTCCTCATTTGGTGTTGATCCGTGTAGGTTTGTCGTCGGCGTCGTCGTGCTCTTCGTCGGAGACTCGTCGGAAAGCGATTCCGGTGAGTTTAACTCACTAAACCCCGATTAGCATGTTAATCATGCCTTAAGTGCGTTTAGTTTAGGTTGATTGGAATTAGGTTGTTATATTAGTTCACTTAAATATGGATTAGATTAGGTGGTTTAATTAAAGTAAAGCATGTTTAGTTTAAGGGTTAAGTAGGTTTATTTAAAATAAGCCTTGATGTGATTTAAAGGAATTTATTTATGATTTAAATAAATGGTTCGAAATTGTTGGATTATTTAATAATAAATCATATTCCGAAAATCATTAAAATATTATTTATAAAAATAAAAAAAAACTTGAAAAATTATTTTTGGCCCTAATTGCTAGAATTTCGTGCCGATCGTCGCTGTATATTTAGAATTTGGAATTGATGAATGGTTAATGCAAATTGAGTGTTGATTGAGGAAAATATGGATTTTAATTAGAAAATCTCAAATGTCGGGTTTGATATCGAAATTGGGTTCTTAAAGATTAATGTTGTAATTGTAATATGTGAATGACGTGTGAAGTGCTTTAAATTAATTATGAGTTGTGATATGATAATTGTGAGGAATTGTTTTGAACTATTAAGTTGGAATTGCCCCTATATGGGATGCCCACATGGTGGATGCGGGTCGCAGTTGATTCTAGGCCCATGCTCCTTCGGGAACGCCGTCGATGTACTGACGAAGCCGCGCTCCAAGGGGGGAGGCGATGCCTGGCTTTATGTCAGTAGATAGCCGAACTGCGATTAGGCTATGCCCTTGTGTGGCGCCAATGAATGATGATTTGAAATGCTTGCTGTGAATTTGAAATTAAATGAATTGGATTGTGTTCCGATGGTCCACGTGCTTATTATAACTTGTACTTGAGTGCTATGAATTGTACTAATCTGCAGGAATGCTAGAATGCGAGGTAAGTCTTCTGTACTGCATGGCTAGACCACTATGGGGCGTATTTTCTTTCTAATAGGGGTTTAGGAGGGGTGAACTTGCTGAGACAAAGTCTCATCTCGGTTTGAGGAAAATATTACGGGACCGTAGATGGCGGGACCGCCATAGAAGAATGGCATCCCAGTGCAAATCATCGAGCAGGTGCACAACTTCCCTGATCCTGGGAGCCATTGGGTCTACGAGTTGATCAGGACTACTGTATGGATCCAGGAGACTGAAGATGTTATGGTACCCCATAGGTATAGGGCTTGGTTCCGTTTTTGGGCCAATGGCTTTAGGATTGGTCCACTTGACAGTTTTGATATCCCACTGGCCGTGATGGATGCTATCTTGGGTGAGGGTGTAGCTGACCTGCTTGATGGTAGGATGGATAACCCATAGTCTCCGGACCCGGTGTTGTCTGATGTGGAGGATGTAGGATCGACGAACGAGTCCGATTAGTAGTTATAGGACTGTTCTCTTTTTTGTGGGCTGATCCATGTTATGTAGGCTGACCCCCTTTTTGTTGATGCACATAAACTCTGACCCATTTTTGGTGCATATAGTCTTCGGATCCTGTTGGTGTATGTAAGCCCGAGATTGTCAATGATGTATGAAAGTATGATGTTTGATTTTGAATTGATCTTCCTGTTGTCCTATCCCGTGTGTTTTTGTAAGGTGCTTCTTAGTACGTTCCGCTTGCGTATTAATAATTAATTTGGGGTCGGTGACACTACTTGGGAATGTCACATTTTCATGACCATGGTGGGATGTTGGCGCACTCGACGTTTCGGGCGTGACATCCCCATTTAAGTGGTATCATAGCATGGTTCATGTATGGAGTGATAAGGTGCGTGGGAGTCATGGGATAGTTGGTAGGAAAGGCTTTTATTATACTGATGCAAGTGATTGTTAGTTGTTTGTTAACTTGTGTGAGGTCACTTAGATTCTAATGTTATATTGGAATTTGCAAATAGGCATCTATATTGAGCATGTAGCATGAGTGACCGAGTGCCAAGAGCTGCTAGGAAGAGAGCAGTAGGCCCCGTGTTTCGGGGTGGGCCGTCGATGAGAGTCGGTGCCCGAGGTGCCTTGGGAAGAGCGCAGGCTGAGGCTAGTGCGAGTGGTGCAGCATCGCCTCCAGAGGATGCTGTGGCCCCTGAGGATCCGAGGTTTGTTGGAATCATGCAGATGCTTGAGATGATAGGTGTCAGACTAGACCAGCAGGCCGCCGCTTCAGCCGTCGCTATCGCCACGGCCACTAATGCTGCTAATGCAGCCAATGCTGCTACCGCCGCTAATGCCGCTAATGCCACCGCCTCAGCTACCGCCGCTAATGCCGCCGCCGCAGCTACCGCCGCACTGGTTCCCGAGCCAGAAGAGGAACTTGAAGAAATTCCACCTGAGGATGTGGCCGCTGGGAGGCCTAGACAGAAGTTGGTACAACATTTTCTGAGGTTGAATCCGCCAACGTTCACGGGAGCGGGAGATCCCGAAGCTGCAGCACTATGGGTTCAGGAACTAGAGAATGCCTTTGAGCTGCTGATGTGCACTGAAGTAGAGAAAGTCGTGCTGGCAGCCTATCAGTTGAGGGGGACCGCAGCCACTTGGTGGAAGACAAATAAAGGGATAATGTTCCCTGAGGGTGTAGCTCCAGAGTGGAATGCGTTTCTGGAGGCCTTCAATGAGAAGTATTTTTCTGATTGTGCTAGAGAGTTGAAGATGGCGGAGTTCCAGCGCCTTCGTCAAGGTACAATGACAGTTGATCAGTATGAAGCGAAGTTCGCTGAACTGTCACAGTATGCCCCTGAGTTCGTTTAGAAACCGGCAGACCGAGTTTGAAGGTTTAGAGATGGGCTCCGGCCAGAGGTGAGGAGCTTTGTGGTACCATTGGATTTGAAGGAGTACAATGACCTTTATAAGCGGGCCCAGCTGATTGAGAAGGACCAGAATAAGAGAGCTGCTTCATCTGGGTCGCGGTTTAATTCGAACAGAGAAGGTAATCGGTTTGGGAAGAGGCCGATGTCTGGAGGAAGATATCATGTTCCACTCAACAGGAAGGGTGGGATAGGGAAGCCATCACCGAACCATCAGGGAGTGTGTCGTTCCTGTGGAAGACGACATGGTACAGGCCCGTGTCCCTCTAGGACAGGAGCCTGTTATGAGTGTGGCCAACAGGGTCACATATCCAGGAATTGCCCCAGGAATCAGATGGGACAGCGTCAGTTGCCACCGCCGCCCCCGTTGGGTCAGAACAGAGGTGTCGTGCCGCAGATCATGCCGCAAGGTGGATTGAACCGACCTCCAGCTCAGGGAAGGACTTATGCGATCACTAGAGGACAGGCGGAGGATGCGCCTAACGTGATCACAGGTATGGTCTTGCTGAACGACCAACCTGCTTATGCTTTATTTGATCCTGGAGCTTCTCATTCATTTATAGCTGAAAGATATGTTGAAATGGTAGAATTAATTCTTGAGTTGTTGGAGTCTGTGATTAGCATATCTACGCCGTTGAAAGATAAAGTGTTAGCTACAGTGGGTTGTCTCGGTTGCAAGTTAGTGATTGGTGAGCAAGAGGGGAGGATAGACTTGATAGTCCTAGCCATGTTTGATTTTGATGTGATAATTGGTATGGACTGGCTCACCAAGCAACGAGCTAAAATGGACTGTTATCGCAAAGCGATTCAGTTTAACCCGATAGGGGGTGAGAGCTTCGAATTTATTGGGAATCGAGGAGGACCCTCGGTTTCCTTAATTTCATCGCTCGAAGCAACTCACTTGCTAGGCAAGGGTTGCCAAGGTTACTTAGCGACTGTCGTAGACACGACAGTGGAGGAGTTAAAGATAGAAGATATCGCAGTGGTACAAGAGTTCCCAAACGTGTTTCCAAAAGAGTTACCGGGTTTGCCGCCAGAGAGAGAGATAGAGTTTGTGATCGAATTAGTCCCCAGGACAGAACCGATCTCTAAAGCTCCTTATCGGATGGCCTTATCAGAACTTAAAGAACTGAAGGTGCAGATGCAAGAGTTGTTGGATAAAGGATTTATTCGCCCTAGTGCATCACCTTGGGGAGCACCAGTTATGTTCGTAAAGAAGAAGGATGGTTCCTTGCGTTTGTGCATCGATTATCGTCAACTCAATCAGGTGACGATTAAAAACAAGTATCCATTACCAAGGATCGATGACTTGTTTGATCAGCTTCAAGGAGCATCGGTATTTTCTAAGATCGACTTGAGGACGGGGTATCATCAGTTAAGAATCAAGAAGGATGACATACCGAAGTCGGCGTTTCGCACCCGATACGGCCATTATGAGTTTACTGTGATGCCGTTTGGGTTGACAAACGCCCCGGCTGCTTTCATGGATCTGATGAATCGGGTGTTTAAAGAGTACTTGGACCAGTTTGTAATTGTTTTCATCGACGACATCCTGGTGTATTCAAGGAGTACTGAGGATCATGAAAAACATTTAAGGATAGTGCTTCAGACCTTAAGAGATCACGAGCTGTACGCCAAGTTTAGTAAGTGCGAGTTTTGGCTGACTCGTGTAGCTTTCCTAGGTCATGTTATCTCTGGAGAGGGAATCTCAGTGGACCCCGCAAAGATTGAGGCAGTGATCAACTGGCCGAGACCGACGACAGTGACAGAAATCAGAAGTTTTCTGGGTTTAGCAGGGTATTACAGACGGTTTGTAGAAGGGTTTTCAAGGTTAGCATCGCCGATGACGAGATTACTGAAGAAGGAAGAGAAATTTGTGTGGACAGATAAGTGCGAGAGTAGTTTCCAAGAGCTTAAGTATAAGCTAACTACCGCACCCATGCTTACTATTCCATCCGGTCTAGGAGGGTTTGAGATCTATAGCGATGAGTCGTTTAAGGGATTGGGTTGCGTATTGATGCAGCATGGTAGGGTTGTTGCATATGCGTCCCGTCAGTTGAGACCTCACGAGTTGAATTACCCAACGCATGACTTGGAGCTTGCAGCAATCATCTTTGTCCTAAAGATTTGGAGGCATTATTTGTGCGGAGAAAGATTTCATATCTTCACTAATCATCAGAGTCTCAAGTACCTATTCTCTCAGAAGGAGTTGAATATGAGACAGCGTCGATGGATGGAGCTCTTAAAGGATTATGACTGTGAGATTTTGTATCACCCGGGAAAGGCGAATAAGGTCGCCGATGCATTGAGTAGGAAGTCCTCAGTTGCTCAGATGATATTCAAGGAATGGGGTCTAATTGAAAGAGCACGAGATTCAGATTTCAAGTTTAAGGTAGGCCACCTTTCGAATCTTGTGGCTACCCTTAGAATTGAGCCGGAAGTGCAGGTCAGAATTAGAATGCTTCAGCAGACGGATCCAGATGTTCAGAAGATCCTGCAAGAGGATGCAGCGAAAAGGAAGGCTGACTTTTAGATTTCTGGGGATGGAACATTGAGGTTCCAAGGACGATTGGTTGTACCTGACGATGTGGGGCTTAGGGAAGAAATTCTGTCAGAAGCGCATCGTAGCAGTTACAGCATTCATCCTAGTAGTACAAAATGTATCAGAATCTACGTCAACACTTCTAGTGGCGTGGCATGAAGGCGGACACCGCCAAGCATGTCGCCAAGTGTTTGACGTGTCAGCAAGTGAAAGCTCAACATTGCAAACCGGGAGGACTTCTACAACCCCTCGAGATCCCAGAATGGAAATGGGAGCATATCACGATGGACTTCGTGACGGGACTACCGAGGAGCCAGAGAGGGAATGATTCGATCTGGGTAGTAGTCGACAGACTGACAAAGTCGGCTCACTTCATTGCAGTTCGAAGGGACTCGAGCTTGGATAGACTCGCAAATTTGTACGTTCGTCAGATAGTTCGCATGCATGGAGTGCCGGTCACGATTACTTCAGATAGAGACCCGAGGTTCACCGCCACTTTTTGGAAGAGCTTGCAATCTACTTTAGGAACGAAGCTGCAGTATAGCACGGCCTATCACCCGCAGACTGATGGCCAGTCTAAGAGGACAATTCAGACTCTTGAGGACATGCTGCGAGCTTGCGTCTTGGACTTCAAAGGAAGCTGGGAGGAACAGCTTCATGTGGTCGAGTTCGCTTACAACAACAGTTACCAGCAGAGTATTCAGATGGCTCCTTTTGAAGCATTGTATGGCAGAGCATGTAGAACGCCAGTGTGTTGGGATGAAGTCGGGGAAAGAAATATCACCGGTCCGGAGTTGGTCCAAAATCGGGAGGCGGTGCAATTATCGAAACAGATTAAAGACCGCTCAGAGCCGCCAGAAAAGTTATGCCGATAAGCGTCGAAGGCCATTGGAGTTCCAAGTTGGTGAGCACGTCTTTCTGAAGGTGTCACCGATGAGAGGTACTTCCCGCTTTGGCAAAAAGGGGAAACTGAGCCCGAGGTACGTAGGTCCCTTTGAGATTTTGGAAAGAATAGGAACTATGGCGTATCGTCTTGCACTACCGCCGAGGTTGGCACAAGTGCATGACGTCTTTCACGTATCGATGTTAAGGAAGTATGAACTTGATCCGGCACACGTCCTAAATTTTGAGGAATTAGACGTGGATGATAGGGTGTCGTACGTTGAAAGCACGGTTCATATAGTGGATTGTAAGGAGCAGGTTTTGCGCACCAAGACCATTCCGTTGGTCAAAGTGGTCTAGCAACATCATGGCACGAAAGGAGCAACTTGGGAAACCGAAGATTCGATGAGAGAATTGTACCCTCACCTTTTCAATTTAGATATGTAATGATTTAAATTTCGAGTACGAAATTTTTATAAGAGAGGAAGAGTTGTGACAGCCCGATTTTCCAATTTTAATTTCAATAAATTTAGATGGGCATGTCGTTGGCACGCATATAGTCCCTTTCCATGAGTCGGCCACTCATGTGAAACTAGTCTATCCGGTGAAGCCGTTAAGAAATTCTAATGCATAAGACTCGAGAATTTGATTAATAAGCGACCTTTCGACCGAGATAATCTGCAAGGGTCATTACGGCACAAATAAAAATCGATTAGAGATCGGAAATAGGTTGGCTCGATAGAGGCATGTGATCAAGTGTAGGTGATTCCACCGGATCGCACAATTCTTGCCGACTGACACTGGGCCGACTTTTCTAACGATTGGGTACCTTGTGCCCATATTTGAAATCTTGAGATTTCCCCGACAACCGAAAGTTGTGGCTTGAAATGATCAACCGCAAGTCAAATGCACAAAAATTTGTAAACGCTGCTCGGTAGATTAGAATGCGCTAGTATTGTGCCAAAGTGAAATTAATCGTGAAATTGATATCGAATTCTGATATTGGAAGTCATGGTATGTCACAAATCTTATTATGAACATTGGATTAATTTATGGACTTTAATTTGGACTCAATTGGAGGAGAATTGATGGAAATTGAAGTAAGTGGATGTGCAAGAACTTGGACCCCGGCGGAAAATGAAATTGAACCTATTGGACTAAAGTTGTGGAAGGTTTGGAGTGAGTGGATGATGACATCACATGTGATGTCATGAATGAGGCAAGATGGGCTAGGGTTGTGACAAGTGGAAGGTGGGGATGAAGCCTTGGAAAGGTGGGATGTCACTTCCCCCTTGTCCCCATCATCTTCTTCCTTTTGAACTTGGAGGAGAGAGAGAGAGAGAAAGGAGGAAGAAAACCAGCAGAACCGCCGAGCAGCCGTCCGCCCTTCGCCCGCACGATCGTCGTCGTTCGTCGCTCATCGCCGGAGTTCGCCGTCGCCGGTCGCCCGCGCGCGACCGCCCGCCGTTCCGTTTCGCGCCGAGCCGCCTTGCCTCCGTCTCCGCCGTGAGTCCCGACCGTCATCACTCCAAGCCCGCTTGCTGTTCGTCGCCACCGAAGCCCCCGTCGCCGCCGTCCGTCGCCGTGAGCTGCCGTTCGGAGCCCTAGCTTCCTCCACCGGTCTTTCTCCGCCGTTCCTCCGCCCGTTCAGCCGCCGTCTGCCGTCCTTCAAAGCTCGGTTAGTTGCTGGAAAAACCAGCAAGAACCAGCTCTTTCCAAGCTCATTTTGGCCCCCTATTAGTCCTCATTTGGTGTTGATCCATGTAGGTTTGTCGTCGGCGTCGTCGTGCTCTTCGCCGGAGACTCGTCGGAAAGCGATTCCGGTGAGTTTAACTCACTAAACCCTTTTTAGCATGTTAATCATGCCTTAAGTGCGTTTAGTTTAGGTTGATTGGAATTAGATTGTTATATTAGTTCATTTAAATATGGATTAGATTAGGTGGTTTAATTAAAGTAAAGCATGTTTAGTTTAAGGGTTAAGTAGGTTTATTTAAAATAAGCCTTGATGTGACTTAAAGGAATTTATTTATGATTTAAATAAAGGGTTCGAAATTTTTGGATTATTTAATAATAAATCATATTCCGAAAATCATTAAAATATTATTTATAATAAAAAAAACTCGAAAAATTATTTTTGGCCCTAATTGCTCGAATTTCGTACCGATCGTCGCTGTGTATTTAGAATTTGGAATTGATGAATGGTTAATGCAAATTGAGTGTTGATTGAGGAAAATATGGATTCTAATTAGAAAATCTCAAATGTTGGGTTTGATATCGAAATTGGGTTCTTAAAGATTAATGTTGCAATTGTAATATGTGAATGACGTGTGAAGTGCTTTAAATTGATTATGAGTTGTGGTATGATAATTGTGAGGAATTGTTTTGAACTATTAAGTTGGAATTGCCCCTATATGGGATGCCCACGCGGTGGATGCGGGTCGCAGTTGATTTTGGGCCCATGCTCCTTCAGGAACGCCGTCGATGTACTGACGAAGCCGCGCTCCAAGGGGGGAGGTGATGCCTGGCTTTGTGCCAGTAGATAGCCGAACTGCGAGTAGGCTATGCCCTTATGTGGCGCAAATGAATGATGATTTGAAATGCTTACTGTGAATTCGAAATTAAATGAATTGGATTGTGTTTCGATGGTCCACGTGCTTATTATAACTTGTACTTGAGTGCTATGAATTGTACTAATCTGCAGGAAGGCTAGAAGGCGAGGTAAGTCTTCTGTACTGCGTGGTTAGACCACTATGGGGCGTATTTTCTTTTTAATAGGGGTTTTGGAGGGGTGAACTTGCTGAGACAAAGTCTCATACCGGTTTGGGGAAAATATTACAGGACCGTAGATGGCGGGACCCCCAGAGAAGAATGGCATCCCAATGCAAATTATCGAGCAGGTGCACAACTTCCCTGATCCTGGGAGCCATTGGGTCTACGAGTTGATCAGGACTACTGTATGGATCCAGGAGACTGAAGATGTTAGGGTACCCCATAGGTATAGGGCTTGGTTCCGTTTTGGGGCCAATGGCTTTAGGATTGGTCCACTTGATAGTTTTGATATCCCACTGGCCGTGATGGATGCTATCCTGGGTGAGGGTGTAGCTGACCTGCCTGATGGTAGGGTGGATAACCCATCGTCTCCGGACCTGGTGTTGTCTGATGTGGAGGATGTGGGATCGACGAACGAGTCTGATTAGTAGTTATAGGACTGTTCCTCTTTTTTGTAGGCTAATCCATGTTAAGTAGGCTGACCCCCTTTTTTTTATGCACATAAACTCTGACCCATTTTTGGTGCATATAGTCTCCGGATCCTGTTGGTGTATGTTAGCCCGGGATTGTCAATGATGTATGAAAGTATGATGTTTGATTTTGAATTGATCTTCCTGTTGTCCTATCCCGTGTGTTTTTGTAAGGTGCTTCTTAGTACGTTCCGCTTGCGCATTAATAATTAATTTGGGGTCGGCGACACTACCCGGGAATGTCGCATTTTCATGACCATGGCGGGATGTTGGCACGCTCGACGTTTCGGGGCGTGACAAGTGTTGCATCATTTTATAAGAAATTAATATATGTGTAATTAATATTTTTTTCATTTACTGTTAAATGAATAACTATGAGAAAATCTTTTATATTTAAGTCACATTCGCCCAGACGTGTTTTAGATCTTTTATGAAAATTCTAGTTGACTTCTTCTCCGTTGCCATGAGTTTAAGGAGATGTTAAGAATAATTAGGAGATTCTTTATATATTCCTTAATTGTGCATATCTATAATAGATTATAATTAATATTGCGATGTCCTGTTACATTAGATGATCAATTGTGATGGACACGGAAATTTACAATTCTCTTTTGTTCTTATCTTTGAGTATACAAAATTTAGAATAACAAGCATCATACTTCCTGAAAATCAATGTTTCAAAGCACATATAACATAGTTGAAACCCATTATTGAGTACTGACCAAATAAAATATATGTGTTGCATCATGATATCTCGAGAAATAGGATATAGTTATTCGATATACAATATTGCTTAAGTTGGTATCATGACTTTTTTTCTTTGTTGATAATATGCCAACTCATTCAGCAATAATTTTTCATTTTATTTTAAGTTTACACGTCATATATTAATTTTTCATACATGTAAGATTACATATATGTCAGCATTGTTTGTTCCCGTGTTTTTTGGTGTTAACCACTTGACGAAGACCAATAATTACTTTTAAATTGAAATTTTTAGTCTCCTTGGAAGACCATAAAGGTAAATCTGCTGCCATTTAGATAAATTTTAAACTTTTTCTTTTTTGGCTTGATTAGATATGTGCAACCCCACAGGTCTAAGGTTGCATTTCCTGGAAATGAATCGAGGTCCCACCATCTTAGAATCATATATAACGTGCTATAGACCGCTCTAGAGTTAAATAACTTCATAGGCGGTCACTGTTGACCTTATGTTTGGCAAAGGACATCAAGGTGATAGAGGGACATATATTATGTAGTATTATCCCAATTAACTAGAGTACATAAAGTCACACAAACTTGGCATTTTTTTTGTGTGTCGTAGATTTAATTTTTAAGATGGCAGGATATCAATTGAAGATTTTGTTATTGATAGATTAATAATAAATTATTTATGCACATAATTAATTCAGCCGCATAGATTGCGAGATGCAATTCAGTTCACACCCAATAATGAGCTGAAAATCCCGTCAATATTGATGGACACACTGCAATTGTCATGTCAGTGCGGGAATCTTTCTCAGAAAAGTAAGAGAAATTTGTTTTTGTTCTGGTCTAGGGTAGAGACAAAGTTTGGACGCCTCATTGCACTTTGATTATAAAGTGTGGAGTTTATCTGTCCACGCGCTTCAAGCATGTTCTGCCTTTTGCGCGTATTTGCAAGTCTCTGCTCGTGCTTTGGATTGCTATTGACATTAAACTCTTTTCCCCTCCGTCACTCTATCTTACCTGCTCTGTTGAAGAGGTCAAAAACACAACGGATTGGCTACTTTGGACCGACGTAATTGACCTGGTATCGACATGGGTCACACTCAATGACTATTTATAAACTTAAAAATGTAGTGGTCGTAGCTGAAATTTCCATGATGGCGCCTCGCCGGCCAACACCAATGTTAACCAACTCTTTTAACTGTAATGTTTCCACGGGTTCTTGGGCTAGCTTTTTATTTTATTTTTTTCATGGGGAAAAAAGAATGTTTTTTTTTTTCTAATTGGAGAAAGTGACATTTATTACATATGTATAAGTAATGGATCTTGTCATTTGACCGAGCATATTCAATTCGACTAGGATGGGGCTCCATGGTGGCTAGTGGTCTGGTTTTTTCAGAATTGTCAAAGCTCAGTCCTCCCAGCGAAGACAAATATTAAAGATGAGGACCTAAATTTCATGACACATAGAAGATATTATTCAGGCTTAGTGGATTGCGTCCAAGCTCAATCCTCGGACAGTATGGACACGTTTATTCAGCCCGTCGAACCGCCAAGCCAATTCTTTTTATCTAACAATCCATAGTAAGCGTTCTTGGGAACTTATTGCGCATTGTTATTCTTGCTTGGCATCTACTTTTACTTTCTTCTTTTAAAGGATCGATTGATATTCTTTATTGACTTGTCTTATCACAATTTTAAAGATCAATGCCTTTTCTTTATTCGGATCTTCCCTTGGATCTATCATGGTCGTAGGAGTGTCGAGATTTACTTCTTCCTCCATGCTCTAAGACAACAAGTTGTGGTTTAGATAAGTCAGACACTTTTCTCCCACACCTCATCCTCAAACAAGCTAGATTTCGCCGCATCCAACTTTGCTTTTCCGTTAATGATGATAAGATGAGAGTTCTCACCAATATCCCATAACTATATGGAAGCAAACTAAGGAAGAATGATGCTTGTAGCTCATCATTTATCAAGCTTTGCAACTCATTCAAGAGATCTGCCATTGGAGTGCCCTCTTGATATTTCAGAGCAACAAGCCTCTCGATACTGTTAAGCTTGTTATTTGCCGGTTTCCTCTCATACAACACTTAAAGTTTCTTCCAAAGTGTTTTTTTCTGACGGCAATTTCATTCTCCACACTGTGATAAACATTGTCATCCAACTATTTCCTAATGAGACCTTCACGTTGCCTATTTAGCAACCATCATTGTCTATTAGTGTAGTTACGCTTAGCCTTGTCACTTTATATTGGACCATGCATTTCCTTGCAACAAAGAAAATCAAGAATCTTGCCTTTCCATGTTCTCTAGTTGGCATTATGAAGGCTGACACCTCCATACTTCACCTAGCAGTAGTCACAAGCACCTAGTGTTCACCAAACCTTGTCACACTCTTCGTAATGCACAATGCGGAGCCCTGGGATTTATCTAATTCTGCAACATTGGTGACATTCTTTTTTGCGCAGTAACTAAGAAGTACTTGTCGAATGCAGAAAGGATCGGAATCCTAGAAAGAGTATTCAAAGGCAATGCAAGTGCAACCGAACGTTAAGCTTGAAATAGAGCTGGGGGAGTCATGCTTGAGCATAGTGAATGGGATCACTTGATTTTGCAAGTTATAAAGAGTTTCGTTAAGCTTTCCTGCTCGACGCTAATATCGGTTTTAGCTGTATATTTTCTGTAGTAATTTCCAACTGTAAGTCCGTTGGACAATTGTCTGGCAGACGCTAACACAGCTGAAAGTGATTTCTAGAAGCATTTCCCATCGAATCATTCAATTTCAAATTAAGAACCTATCTTTGATCAAACCGAAAGCAGGAGAAATGAACTTCACTCAGCAAGTGATAATGGACCAAAATACAACTCCACGCAAACACACGGAAGAAATGTCACCACGTAAATTCAATGCAAACCTCTCCATGAGTCTCAAGTTGGCTATGACGCCATGCCATGGTTCTTAAAGTTGGCTATTTTGGAGCCGGTGTCCCGTGCTCTGCCGGTCGACAACATGGTCTATCATAAGTATTTCAAGTGGGCACCATGGATAGTCATGCTTTTCAATTTGTATTGCTAGTTTAGGGAGGAAAACAAGAAGATGCAACATCGGCGTTGACTGTTGATAAAAATGGGTACTTTGCTTGTTGTACGTTGTCCTTAATTAGTAGTCCAACAAGATTGGGCTTTCTCTGCTACAGCAGCTCTTTGAGCCCATGTGGCGTAGAAGATGTCACGTTTCAGACGTTTCAGGTTGTCCTCCTGCTACTCTCCATATAAGCAACAAAAGATTTCTATTCTCTATCACGGCCAAAACAAAGGGATAGAAATTGTATGGAATTAAGTGGTTTTCACTTACTATATACTTCATGTTCTCTGCTCATATATTTTAGATTCTGGTGGTGAGAGTTTCCTTTTCTTTCTTTGGGTGAAAAAATGAGTTTACATAAGTTGATGACATAGCGAAAGAGGAGT
The DNA here is from genome assembly GCA_017140395.1 of Eucalyptus lansdowneana. Lineage (NCBI taxonomy): Eukaryota > Viridiplantae > Streptophyta > Magnoliopsida > Myrtales > Myrtaceae > Eucalyptus > Eucalyptus lansdowneana. Next base: position 48,789,603 of record CM029485.1, read on the forward strand.
AATGCCACATAAAACTGTATGTGCTGTCGAGGTTAGCGAAGAATGCAACAGTCTAATTATAGGCAAAACTAGAAGGCAGCAAATGCATTTCTCATGAATTTGTGGATTAATTTGATTCATTGGCAAAATCACTTCATCTTAGGCAAAACAAATGCAACCCAGTTCAAAGCTAACTCTTGATGGAGACTTCCAAAGTAAATTTCTGTTTGATGTTTTTTCTTTTTCATTTTTCAAATTTCCGTCCTTTTCTAGATTTTACAATCTAAAATTTTGACAACAACCTTTTATATTATAATTGCCACATAATATACCACGTCAGCATTTATCTTTACTGGAAGGACCAACTCAAACATAAAAAATGGTTTAGATATCTGATTACACAAAGAAATATTAAGAGATCCGATTGAACTGTTGCAACGGTTCAAAAAGTCCCAATACGATAACCTTTTTTCTTTTCAGTGCATGCGATATGGCTCGTCAATCAATTCACACAAGGTCCGCATTATCGAGAACTATTTCTGGCGTGGTATTTTCTTAAGCTTTGAAGCTTTCGTAACTACTTGCCAACACTACTGGTTTTTGTAAGGAAGACACTTTGCATTTGAATATTTTTTCACACTGAAATGATAGAAAAGCTGCCGATGATATCCTTATAAGTAACAGAGCGGTTGCTCCACATTTTCTGTCTTCATTCAGCTGATAAATTATGACAAGCAAACAAAAAAACGAAGATCAACAGGGAACCCCGGTTCAAACTAGTCCTGGAATTGCTCCTTTACAATCCCGAGTTAGAACAACTCCTCCTGTTGTTTTCGTTCGTGATCTTCCAGCCATGCCACAACCTCGAATTTCTCGTAACGTGTTTTTGCCTCGCATCTTCAACAGATATTACCCAAACGTAGTTTCATAAGCACATGTTGATTATAAGTCTCCGAAAAGAAAAATGGAAGAACATTCGAGGACACTTCAACTTTACCTCAATTTAGTTTATCATGAACTCGATGTTTGAGGCTCAATCTTGGCCGAGCTCGAAACCTTGTCCGTCCCTGATCTTTGACTCGCGCCCATTTCAGTTGCGCCCCTTCCTAAACTCAAAGTCGGTCCCCTTCCTGAATTCATAGTTGAGCCATTTTCTTAAGTTGATCCTCTGCCCCTTCCTATACTCGAAGTCATGCTGCTTTGTGAATTTGAAGAACCTTTGTCTGCCCCTGATCTTAAAGAAGCACCCATTTTAGTTGTGCCCCATCCTAAACTTACAGTCGTGCCCTTCCTGAAGTTGAACCTCTGCCCCTTCCTGTACTCAAAGTCGAGCTGCTTCGAGAACTAGACGCGATGCCCCTTCCTGAACTTGAACTTGTGCCCATATTAGTTGTGTCCCTTCTTGAACTTGAACTTCTACCCTGTCCTGAACTCAAACTCGCGTCCTGTCCTGAACTCAAAGTAGCGCTGCTTCGTGAAATTGAAGATATGCTCCTTCCTGAATTTAATGCCTTGCCCTTTCCTGAAGTGGAAGCTGCATCGGTACCTGACCTCGAACCTTTGCTGTTTCTTGAACTTGAACCTATACCCCTTCCTCTGCCTCTTTCTGCAGGATCCCTTCCTGGATTTGAAGCACGTCCGGTCCCGCTTCCTCTGCCCCGCTTCCTTTGCCTGTTTTTGTAGGCATTCGGTCGGTCTCCACAGTCTGCCTGTCTTCACCTGGACCACATTGAAATTCCACATTAGTTTTGAGGCACTGCCCAATTAAGATAATGCAAATACCCAATACTTACAGAAGAAAGGTCCCCTTCGTCCTCAACTTCACTTGTAGCTTTGCAAGAGCTCTCGTGATGTTCAAGTCCTGCGCAGCTTTGGCAACTCGACCGAACAACATCATTTTGGTTGGCAAGTTCCCCACCCTCATCCTTCTCCTTCTTTCTATTTTCCACACTCCTCGTTTTCCCTCCATTGACAATGTCAGATTGCCCAACCCTTCCGTCCCTCATTTGCCTCCTTTTTCCTATGGCCTCAAAACATTCAACATTGCCTGGCTCTGCCAGGAAATCATGAATGGAGGAGGTGCCATCAGTTTAGCTTTCACTGACAGATGCAGAGTTTGAGTCTTCATCAGGACTTGAAACGTCCCACTTAGCCCCATCCTCGTCAAAACACACATCAGTCTTCATTGCCCATTCCTCCCTTAACATCTTCATCATCTCGTCATCGTATTCTCCTTCCCATTCACTGTCAACCCCTCCCTCGACGTACAGATGAATTGATCTTCTTTTAGATGCTAGTTGCACCATTCCCCTCACTTGCTCACCACTCTTGATCTCTATGAGCAAGTTGCAGTATTCACCAGGAGTCTCGAACCACATTCTCTTTAAATGGAAGCCGAAACCTTTAACGTCAGCAATCAATCTTTTATATGTCACTGAATCAGGAGTGACGTTTTTGTTTTCCCTCTTTATTCCACCAAAACAGTGCGACCATTCACTAGGCTTCTTTACTCCAAGATGGAATATGATTGTGAAGGGACGCTGTGATTTAACAGGTTCAATGAGAGAGCCGAACAACATATGTATTGGTTATATATTAAACACTTATGCTTATCTACCTAAAATCTAATAGGACACAGATATCATTCATTAGTTAGAGACAGGTCTAGGATTAAGTACTCTGATGTCCAGTGTAATATTAGCAATACTGATTTGATTTTTCTTTTATAATCTAATTTTGAACTTTTTTGCTTTTCTATATCCCACATTCACTAGACAATCCTTTGGAAACAAGACATAGATGCACTAACAGAGTGGAGATTTTTACTCTGATTTAGTAATATTCAATTGTTTTGCATTTTGTAACGAGGAAAGAGTTTATTTCCTCCTTTTTGAATGAAAAATCCATAACCATGGGACACATTGTTTCAAATCACTTTATGCAAGTCTGTCAGTTGTTGCATATTTTCTTAAATTAAAGTCATATGCTTCAAACTTAATTGGTCTCTTTAAATTGCACTTTTTAGTGAAATAATATTCTCACTTGTATAAAATTTACATTGTGACATGTGACTATTTGTTCAAGCAACACGTGCTTTAATTTACTCTGAAATAATCAAGTACTATGCAAAAGTTATGAATCCGCGTGGTGGCAATATGCTATAGTACTAAAAACGCATAGTTGATTAGCCAGGCCCATCGATGGCTAAAAATAGAAAACTAGTCAAGCCCACTGTAAATGCATGCACCAGCAAAACAACAAATAAATGTGTAACACAGCTAATAATTAATTTGCAGGCGGTTATATTAGCTCTAAATCAAATTGCATAAACAGTCTAATAGAATTAATAAAGAAAGAAACAAAACAAACATTCAAATTATTTTTACTCGAGGCCAACAATAAACTCATAGGAGATGGATCGTTATGATTTCAAACATATATACCACAAAGTATCTGTCCCTTGTTCCTCATTCATTTTCACGTGGCAACTCGTGCCAAAATCTACTGAGTTCTTTTTTCTCGTCTTTTGTACAACTATGATCAAATCAATGGACATTAATATCTCCACAATTCATCGATGCAACAATCAAATCAAATAATCCACAATTACTAATACGTATAATTCAAACGACTTTACTGGCAATATAACAAATCAAAACTATCCAACAACAATAAGGCAAGTTGAAATAAAATAGGAAACAAAAAACGTACAACCTAAGTAATTGAAGTATAACAGAAGCTGGGAACCTCAAAAAGAGAGGAAAGATTGTTTTAGGAGCCGCCAACATCCAACAACGAAAAAGGGAGTAAAGATGGATGACTAATGTGAGGAAACAAATCAGCTACCTCAGAAAATTACGGTGCAATAAAAAAATGGCAACTTTCAAAAGGGCGGATATTGTGTGGCTAAGGAAAGGAAGATTGGCTATAAAAGGAGTTAAATCAAAGTCCCACACATAAATGAAGAGCATGTCGCACCTTGCACAAAGGCCCCTCTATGTAACTCTTCAAGGGGACACGCGCGACATATATGTTAGAGCTTTGAAGTCTCCGCACTCCCCTAAAGAGACTAGGCAATCATCTGGTATATATGTGCAAGATGCATTGATCAAACTTCTCAATGACGGGCACCCCGTGACTACCAAAGTTTTTAGAGACTTGAGCTCATCCAGGCCCTCAACATATAGAAGTACCTTGCACCATTTGATTGCCAATTGCTCCAGGTTCTTCCAAGTATGATAACCCACTCACTCTTCTCAGAGATTCACACTGAGAGATGCTCACGTCTTCCAATGATTTCGAAGGACACACGACTTGAATTATAACTAGGTTGGGACAATGATTCACCCCCACATGCCGTAGTTTCGTTAGTTCCGAATGAATGGAAAACCTCCCAAGCAGTTTACAATTGTCGACAGTTATCTTCTCCAGTTGTGGAAGTCCATCTAGCTGAATTTCCTCCACTTTACACCAATAAATCTGTAAATTCGACAAATTTCGGAATCTCAAGGAGGACGACGGAATCTGCACGAGGGTTTTATGTCTAAGCCCATTAATTCAAGAAATTCCAGATGAGAAAGAGAAGCCAACTTTGGAGGCGCAGAGACGTTTAGCAAGTTTAAATCCAACCATTTCAATCTAGATAACCTCCCATTCCATCTTAAATTGCATCATGTCATTATGTTTGATCTCTTGCGATCCCAAGAGCCGTCACTTAGTTGCAATGTAACCAAATTAGTAAGGTTCAACAAATTAGGGACTGAGCGTAATGATGCAGATCTAAAAATTAGACAGGTCAAACTAATGGGAAGCTCTGGCAATTCTTGAATTGTATCACAAGATGATAAATTGAGTGTTTGGAGGTGATGAAGCATGTTGATTGTCCATGGAATTCCGTAAATATTAGTGAATTCCAAATTTAGGATTCTTAAAGAAGACAATTCTCCAATTTCAACAGGAATTTCACCTCTCATTCCACGTTGCTTAGAGAGATCTAGTTATTCAAGATTTACCAAACTGCTGATGCCATGAGGAAACTGCTGAACATGAATAGACCGATTAATACTTGTGAAACGCAAGATACACAATGATTTTACCTTTTCAATGGAGTTGGGAAGTTCACTTATCCTTGTATGCGATAAGTTTAACTCTATCAATGAGGTTAGATTCCCAAGTGAGCTCGGAAGCTCTATCAACCCATAACATCCCCGCAAGGAGAAGTGCTTAAGTTTCACTAATGCCCCCACGTCTTCAGGCAAATTTGTAAGACCACTACAATGTACAATTTCTAACTTAATCAACAACCGTAGATCTCCAATGAAGCTTTCAATTTGCTTTAAATTGTCGCAATAGGCAAGGGTCAACGTCTTTAGACCCAAGCATTTAGAGAAGTCTGGAATTGTCGTTATGCCATACACTCAGTAAGAGATAGAACTTTCAAATTCCGTGCCCTCTGTGAAAATGAACGGCATGTCAAGTGCAAGAACCAATGCATAGAAACACTAGGACCATTAGACTAGAATTAAATCACGTAATTTACCTTGATCAAGTCCCATGCTTTTGAATCATTTGTGAAGTGATTTCTGCCAAGTTCAAAAACGACAAGATGATTCAAATACATATTGTTTGCCCTAAAATCTTGAAGAGAAAGCTACTGACAAATCCATTTGAACATTGAACAACACTTTGCAAAGTACCCAACATCCCTAGAATCAGGACGAGAAGGTTGTCAAGAAATCCATCTCAACTTTGAAGGGCACTTTGCAAAGTCCCCAACATAAGTTCTGTGACAGTATGATTTTCTACTTTTATTTTCAATTGAATAGATCGAGCTTTTCATCGACGTGCCTATAGTGCTATTCTCTGAGCCGATCAATAACTAGATTAGTTGGGAGAGTCATTAAGGGATTTTAATGCAACATGCTTGAGAATTTGACTAGGAATCGACTGCTCGACCGTGTTAGTTTGCAAGGGTCATTGCAACACAGCCAAAAATCTATCAGAGATCGGAAATAGGTCGACTCGACTGAAACATGTAATTAGGTAGGGGTGATTCCCCTTAATTGCAAAATTCTCGTCGATCAGTACTAGACCGATTTTTCTGTCGTTTTGGTACCTTGTGTCCGTAAATGAAATCTTGAGATTTTCACGATAATCGAGAGTCGCTAATGAGTCGAAAATGTATATTGTGGTTCGAAAATAATCGATCGCAAGTCAATTGCACCAAAAATTCATAAAACTACCCAATGGTTTAGATCACACTAAAATCACATCTGATTGAAATTAACTGCGAAATTTAATCCGATTTCAGAAGTTGAGAATTCTACTGTGTCATAGTTAATTTTGGGAACATTGATGCATACTCTCAAGACCTTTTGACGAATTTGAAATTTTGGTGGGAAATTCAAATTGCAACAAGCAAAGTGAAATTGGGAAAGGCCGTAATGTAAGGGGATTTTGGACCTTTGGAGATGGGAATTATAAGGATTTGAATAAGGTTTGATCCTTGTTAATTAAAATTAGGAATTGGTTAAATGAAAAAGGGAAAAGCTAATGGAAAGGATGCAAAATTCGGATGTAGGCACACCACAAGGAATTCCATCACCATTTGAATTTCGTTTGAGGAGGATAAGTTTGCTTTGGAAGGGTGGGCCATATGAAAGTGAAGTGGCTTAAATTACATGGAATAAGGACCCATGGCTTGTGGAAATTAGGGAGAGGGACCCTCCACGGTCCTTTTTCTCCTTCTCCTCTCCCCATCCGCGCGATTCCTTCCCCCCCTTGTGCCGTGCGACCACCCCCTTTCTTCCTTTCTCTTTCTTTCCTTTTCCTTTCCTTTTCCTTTCCTTTTCCCCTACCGTAAAGTCCCTTGTCTTCTTCTCCCTTAAGTTGTTCAACCTCCCCTATTTCTCCTTGCTCTGTTTTTGTGCTACAAGGTTTTGGACCAACAGAAGCATCAGCCAAGCTGCCCCTATGTTTCATTTCTCATTTGTGTGGCCATTAATCACCTCTCAACTGTCCTCACTAGTGGTCCGTTAGTCCACGAGAACCGGTAAGATTTTTGCATCCCTTCGTTGAAAGCTCAGCGCCCCTACATTAGGGGTGTGCAAAATACCCGGGAACCGCCCGAACCGCCTAGAACCGGATTGGAACTGGCGGGAATCGGCCGGTTCTTGAGGGAACTGGCCGATCCGGTCCGGGCAGATCCGCGCCGCCCGGGACTGGACTAGAATCTTTTTAATATTAAAAAAAAAATTACTAAAAGAAACCCTACGTCTCGCGTCTCATCTTTTTGTCTTCGGTCTCTTCGTCTTAGGTTCTCTCTCTCTCTCTCTATCTCTTCCTCAGTCTCTTTGTCTTCAATTCCTCCCCGAGCGTCGACGCCGCTGCCGCTACTTCTGCTCCGCCGCTGTCCGCCCCATTGCGTCGATCGCCACCCGCCACAGCCGCTGCTCCTTTGCCTCTACTGTCCGCCCCCTCGCTGTTGTCTGCCCCCTCGCTCAGTCTCTTCATCTTTGATTCCTCCCCGAGCGTTGACGCCGCCGCCACTGCTCCTCTACCGCTGTTGTCCGCCCCCTCAAGCCAGTCGCCACCCGCCACAGCGATTGCTCCTCCGCCTCTGTTGTCCATCTCAACCAAGCCCCATTTTTCGCCACTCAACAAGGTACGATCATCGGCTTCCAACTTGCCTCTCGATTCATCATCCACTTGTGAACTTGTACTTCGGTTTGATTACCCAATAGGTCAGAACGTAGTGAAGTTTGAGTCTTTGTTTTGGGAATTGATCGTTGTTCATCTTGGTGCTTTGTCTTCGACGATGCTCATGCTTGAATTTGCAGAATCTTGGGTTGCTTTTCCCTTTTGCGGTGTTTTTTGATTTTTGTATGTCTGATCGTCGGTAAATTTTATGCTCAGGGTCGTGGGAAATATTTTTGGCTGTTGGCAGAGAAATGGGAAGTCACCATTTCACCTCAGAAGTCTATTAGCTACATTTAACTCTTTTCTGGAAGATGCTTTTCTTTTCATTTTGATGGCCCTTTTCGAATTTGGATTCACTTGAGTTGTTGTTATAAGTAGTTTTATGTGCCTGAAAACCAAAATTATTTCGCGTTAAGATCGGTTCCATGGATCCACCCGGAACTAACCGGACCGCGGTCCGGTTCCCGGGTGGATCCATGCAACAAAAGGTGGATCCCGGTTCCAATTTTTCAGAATCGGTCCTTAGCAAGCGTTCGATTCTAGGTCGAGAATTGCTCGCCCGGACCATGCACACCTCTACCCTACATACGGGTGTTGCAGCGTTTCCACCGCCCACCCCTTTTTAGTCTTAGCTCACCACCTTCACCAGAAACAGCCATCCCTTCGCCATTGCTGCTACCCAATTGTGGGAACCCCTGTTGCGTCGGTGTAGCCTGCCAGTCAACCAAACCGCTCCACGATATAGTTGTCTCGCCTCCAAGGAGCTCATGTCGTCGCTGCTCAACTTGGTATGGCCGAGAAAATTGCCCCTCAGTAGTAGGCCGAGGGCCTTGCTTGTCACGCCCCGATCCTCGAACACATGCCCATCCCTCACATGGTCGATTAATAGCAACGTCCCATGACGCATCGCCGACCCATTTAATTTAATACACATGCGGAAGCATAAGATAATCCCCAGACAATAAAACATTGGGATAGAAAAGTAAGACCATCTTTTCACATTTGAAAATTACAATCACACTTTTATACAGGCACACCTCATAGTATATCTTACTATACTATTCACAGAGGTCTAGTCTCACACCTATCGACATATACACAAGATTCACAAAAGGGATGGGATCTCAATCCTCATCCGGGTTGTACTCAGGATCATCATCCTGATCCTCCTTAGATTTCCTCTTCTTCACTAAGCTCATTTTCTTCCAACTCCTCGTCTCCTTCTGGTTCCTCCTCTTCAAGCTCTTCTTTTTCAGGCACTCCCACCTCTGGCCATTTAGGGACCTAAAATGGTTATACAATAACTATTGAGATCATATCTCAGTAAGTTCTACCCCCAAAGACTCGATTAGTAAACCAATACGCTAATCGAGCTGCCTATGCACGCACGGATTAGAGGACTTACCTTGGCTTTAGATTCCACTTGCACATTAGCACAATTCAATAGGCACTCAAGCAATTATATATCAATATCTCGATCAATCGACTTGGTCGATTACATGTTAATCAAACCATCTCAAGGTCATTTCCATTCTATCAATCAATTCACAACATCAGATCAAAGCAATGATCAATCGACCTAGTCGATTACATGTTAGTCAGACCATTTCTTGGTCATTACCAACCATACTATACAATTTCCAGTATAATAAACCTAGTCACCTTACTACGCGTATCTTCTAAGGCGCCATTTTCGCCAAGGTGATGTACAATAAACACTTTATGTGCATGCTCTCAGGCGTTGTTTTTGCCGGGGTGATATACTTAATCACACAACCAATATAAACAATTTATGTATATGCTCTCGAGCATCGTTTTCGCCGAGGTGATATATTTAATCACAGAGCCAATATAAACAATTTACGTGCATGCTCTCGGGCATCGTTTTCGCCGGGGTGATATATTTAATCACAGAGCCACGTATGTCCATAAGTCATGTGCATTCTCTTTCAGGCGTCATTTTCGCCATGGTGATGTACTTTAATCACGAGCCACGTATGTTCATGAGTCACGTGCATTCTTGTTCAAGCGCCATTTTCGCTATGGGGATGTACTTTAATCACCAATCCACATACTACATAATTCTTTCCCAACTTTATAATACCCGATAACATCGTACCTGATTGGTCTTAGCCAAGAGTATATTCATTTCACTCTCAAAATTTTCTCCACTTTATAGCCCATCAAAATATTACTGGCGCTATATAATCATACTCGGCCATCTACCAATCCATTATTCAATTTCAATCAATTTAGGAAAGATTCCTAAAATTCCACAATCAATTCAATTCAACACAACGTAAAGCTCAAATAAACAAACGGACTGCACCACAATAATCATCATAAAATTCCGGTCGTCGGCTATTCCTGCCTAATTTCCGGAAAATAAATAAATAAATAAATTTTTCGAAAATTAATAAATAAATACTAAAAATCCAATTTAGGCTCGTAATGCCTAATTGGAAGCCAGAATGAATCGGGAAAAATATTGAGATGCATTCAATAAATAGAAGTTGTCTCTACATGCTAATTACAAGAACCAAAAACCTAACATGCATCATTAAGTCACTAATTAAATTACTCTAAACTAATCTAACCACATAATCATGCTTAATTAACACTAATCAATCCTTAAGCATAATTAGCAAACTAAGGATTAGTGAGCTACACTCACTTGTTTAACAATCCGCTCGGATTGAAATGTTGGGAACGTCGCAAGGGACGTTTTTCACCAAAGCAGGCCTAGGAACTGAAGCCCACAAGCACCTCAAAATGAGCTTGGAAGGTGCTGAAAAACCCACTAAAAAGCTTGCTGGCTGCTGCTGGAAATGAAGAGAAAATGACTCGGTTTAGCATGCTAAGGCTCGAGAAAGAAAGAATAGGCCAAAATGGGCCTAGAGGCGGACTCATGGGGGTTAAATGAGCTCGAGATAGCCCCGGGTGAGCTACATAGAACTGAGACAGCAGCTAGGAGGCATGGGGGAGGCAGCCAAGAGGCGGTGTGCACAGGCGGAGCACGCACGAGCGGTGGCGCGTGTCACGCCCTGATCCTTGGGCACGCGCCCATCCCTCACCTTGGTCGATTAAAAATTTGCGATATCCCAGGACGTATCGCTGACCCTTTCATTCTCATATGCACATGCGAAAACAATTAAAAATCCCCAGACAATAAAATATTGGGTAGAACAATAGGACTAATTTTCAAACCCTAAGAAAAACATTCACTCTTATATATATTGCAAACTAGTGCACATATATATACAAGGTGAACTATTAAGTCCAATTCAATTTAAACTAGCTTTAATACAAGGTCTACGAGCATAAGTTGGGTTCTACAAGCTACAGTTCCTGTGACACCCAGATTTTTGGGTTTTAATTTCTACTGGATAAATAGGGCCGTCTTCGTTCAATTGAAGCCATGGATTGTGAAATTGAGATGCGAGATGAGCTATTGGATGAGGAGAATATTTAATGGAAGCATTGAGGCCGATTGAGATGAATTTAAAGTAAATCAAGTGATTAATGGAAGCCAATTGTTTCAAAATTCGTATGCCCATAGAACCAAAATTTTAAATTACCTTAAAGCTTCTAGAAGGGCCATTTTTGGCAAGGAAAATGGAGTGGAAGACAGCTGTATTGGTGGGGCCAGAGAGAGAGAGAGAGAGAGAGAGAGAGAGAGAGGAGAAAACCGGTTTCCCCTTCTCCCTCTCCCATCGTGGTCTCTCTGCATCTTCTTCTTCTTCCTGGCATTTTGGTCGACGGCAGCAATTGAAGAAGACCTCCGCAGCAAACCGATGACCGCCGGAGCAACAGCGTCGCACGCCGTCACCGCCGTCTTGCTGCCGCGCGCGACTCCGCCCGAGCCCCTCTCTTCCGACACCCCTCCCTATGTTTCCCCTGGTTTGTGCAGCGCCCTAACTAGCAGAAGCAGAAGCAGCGATCGGCGTTGCTTGAAGGAGCTGCAAGCGCGCCGGAGCGGCCATCGCCGCCGCACACCGCCTCGCCGCCGTTCGCCTCACGCTCGCCCGTCGTGCGCCGTCTACCCTGGTTCGAACGAGCTGCTGTCCAACCCCTGTTTCGCCTCTGGTTGGTCCCGTTCGGCCACCTCAGGCCGCCGCCCAACCACCTCCGGCCACCATCGACCCCGCCGAAGCTCCGCCTCACCCTCAGCCGCCCTTGGCCGCCTCAACCAACGCCGGAACCACCTCAACCAGCCGCGCACAGAGAAGTCAGAAAATGGGTATCGCAGTGACGTTTGGCCCATTTTGGCTGCCTTCCCGAGCCCGGATGCTCGGCCCGCTTTGAGGAAAGTCGATCCTCGCGTCGAGCCCGTCGTTTTGAGTGAGTTTTACTCACTAATGCCTTCTTAGTTTGCTAATTACGCTTAAAGGTTGATTAGCGTTAATTAAGTGTAATTAGGTTGTTAGATTAGAATTGATTAGTGATTATTAGTTAATTGCTTTGCATATTAGTTGTGTGATTAGTGTAATTAGATAGAGTATTGCCTGTTGTATTTATTGGATGCTTCTTGGGATTTTTCCCGTCCCTTATCGAAAGTGTTAATTAAGCGATTCGGGCCTAAGTGGTATTTTTATGAATTTAATATTAATTTTCGAAATCAATTATTTAATTATTTATTTCCGGAAATTCAACTTGGATGGCCAGTGACCGGGATTTTATGCTGATGATGGTGGCATGCAGACCGTTTATTTAATTGAGCTTCATATAGTGCTAAATTGGAATTATTGTGTTTATTTATTTATTTTTCGGAATTAAATTAATTATTTATTTATTTTCCGAAAATTCAACTTGGATGGTCAATGACAGGAATATTATACTGACGACCGTGGTGAAGTCCGTTTATTTAATCGGGCTTTAATTTGAGTTAAATTGAATTATTAATATTTATTAATTAATTTTCGAAATTAATTAATTAATTAATTATTTTTCGGAAATTAAGATTGAGATGGTTGATGACCGAAATCTCGTGCTGATTGTAAATTGCGCAGTCCGTTTATTTATTTGAGCTCTCGTTGTATGAAATTAAATAAATTGTGATATTTTAGGGATTTACCCTAAATTGATTGAAATTGAGTGAAATTGAATGATTGATTGGTAATTGGCCGAGTATGGCTAGTTAGCATTTGTACTGCCTTGTTGAGCTGTAAGTGGAGAGAGTGATGAGAACTAACTGAGAATTCTATTGGCTGAGACCGATCAAGTACGAAGTATAGACAGGCGTGGTTCGGTGATAAAGTACATCACTGTGCGAAAACGGCGCCTTAAAGAACGCACGTAGACTGTCTATGACTTATGGTAGGCGTGGTTCGGTGATTAAGGATATCACTGTGCGAAAACGGCGCCTTAAAGAACGCACGTAGACTGTCAGTGATTTGTGACATGTGACGGGCGTGGTTCGGTGATGAGGAATATCACTGTGCGAAAACGGCGCCTTAAAGAACGCACGTAGACCGTCTGTTACTTATGTCACCTTGGCGAAAACGACGCCCGAGAGCATTGATGGAGCTCTGTGACTAAGTGTACTATTGGAGGTTATGTGGGATGGAGTGAATGACCTAGAAATGATTCGACTGACTTGTAATCGACTAGGTCGATTGATCGATGATTCGATCTGAGTGTGATTCAATGTGATTGATCACTGCCTTGATTTGATGTTGCGAATTGATTGATTGAATGGAAATGAACGTGAGTGGTCTTGTTGGCGTGTAATCGATTAAGTCGATTAGATCGATGCTTAGGTGCCTATTTGATTTGTGCTAATATGCAGGTGGAATCTGAGACCAAGGTAAGTCCTCTGACTCATGTTGTGCATAGGCAGCCCTAAGGGGTATTAGTTTACTAATCGGGTCTTAGGGGGTAGAACTTGCTGAGACGTTGTCTCAGTGGTTATTGAATAACCATTTCAGGACCGGGATGAGGAGCTTAAGGAGGAGGAACTTGATGAGGAAAACCCTGATGATGAACCTGAAGAGGAGTATCAGAAGGAGAACCCCGAGAATGATCCAGAGTAGGAGCCTGATGACGTTTTCTATAGAATCAATTTGAATAGAAACCAATTGTTTTAGTATGGCTTGTATATAATCATAAGGGTGTTGGTTTTTAGGTTCAATTTCCTAGTCCTACTTGTATATCCCATTGCTTTATTGTCTGGGGATTTTTATAATTGCTTCCGCATGTGCTATTGTAAAGGAAAAGGTCGGCGATATGTAGTCCTGGGGATATCGCGTAATAAAATCGACCAAGATAGAAGGATAGTCACGTTACCGAGAGTCGGGGCGTGACATCCTCTTTTTGTGGTATCAGAGCAATGGTTAGGTATTGGAGTGATAAGGTGCGATGACCTATGGGATAGCAGTAGGAAAGGCCTTTAAATTCATGACTGGTGCATGTCTTTGATAGCTGATTGGTAGAATTGTTTGTCGGGTGTGAATTGCTTGCTTTTAATTATTGTGGATTCGGAAGGCAGAGTGTTGACTCTGGCCAACTTGAGCGTAAGAGTGCCACCGCAGGTTGGTACTGGTGTATCAGCGTTGATTAATCCTAAGTCTGATAAGATCGTTCTGATGCAATTGTTCCTTGGGATCTGGATGAGCCAGTAAGATCAGAATCAAGTTGTTGTTACTATCTTGCTGAGGTCCAACCTGGAAGGATAATCAGAGAATATAATTCGATATTTGAGTCCAGATTCAGCGAAGTAGATTTGGAATTCGGTTAGGGTAAAAGACTGATGTTGAGGGAAGAGTATTTTGTTCCACCCAATAGGAGGGGTGGCATTGTCAGGTCAGCCTTTAGATTAATGGAACAGGTTGTTCTATGGAAGATGGTATGAATCAGTCTCGTGTATTTTGAGGACAGGAAATTGTGGTAAGTGTCGCGATCAGATGACAGTGATTTATGGTGTATCCGCATAAGAAGATGGAATCTTGACGATTCTGCACATGTCCTTTGTTGGTAGAACAGATTCGGGATAAGTGCGCCATAGAACGCATTGTTAAATTTTTGAGATAGATCTCTGGTACAAAGAATAGTGCATGCTGGCACTTGACAGGAAGTATAAAACTCACCAGATAGGTGTTGAAAGTTTGGGATGAAACCTGGATGAATTCAGTATCCAGGTATGGTGAGAAGAACAGAAATGGAACCGACCTGGCATTAGACAGAGGAAGAATGTTTTGGGGGAAAATTCTATCAGAGTATCGTAGCAAAGTTTGGATGAAGTTTGGGGAACTTCAGTTTATTGAAATAAGTGGAAGAAAGGGGAATCACTAGTTATTGTTGTTTGAATTGATATAACCGAAGGTACGGATGTGAAGATTGATGAATGAGGAATTCATACATATTAGTGCATCGCTTTAAGGAACATCAGTTTTGTGGAAAGAGAAATGAAGATGGTTCATTGCAATCATGCATCAACCATTGTCAACTTAATTGGGTGACTTGTTATAAAGAGTGTTGATGTCTTCAAGGATCGACTTGAGGACAGGTTATCTTCAGTTGAGAACCAGGAAGGAGGTTATACTGAAGGCAACACTTCGCACTCGATTTAGCCCTCGTGAGAATAATGTAAAGCCATTTGATATAGCGAACGCTACAGCTGTTGTCATAGATTTGACAAACTGAGTATTCAAAGAATATCTAGATCAATGATGATCGTGTGGTGTAGTGACATTCTAGGGTATTTATTAAGTGATGAGGATCACGAACCCTAAGAATGGTCGTGTGGTTACAGGTAAAGGAATCTTCATGGACCCAAGCCAAGATCAAATCAGTTGTTAGCGGATCGAGATTGACATCAGTGTCAGAGATCAGAAGCTGTGGGGATTGGATAGATTACTACAGAAGGTTTGTGAAAGAATTTTCAGCATCAGCATCATCGTGAGGTTGACCTCTTAAGAAAGAAGAGAAATTCATCAGCATAGACAAGTACGAGGATAGTTTCCAGAGCTTAAGCTGTCCAACCCCTGTTTCGCCTCTGGTTGGTCCCGTTCGGCCACCTCAGGCCGCCGCCCAACCACCTCCGGCCACCATCGACCCCGCCGAAGCTCCGCCTCACCCTCAGCCGCCCTTGGCCGCCTCAACCAACGCCGGAACCACCTCAACCAGCCGCGCACAGAGAAGTCAGAAAATGGGTATCGCAGTGACGTTTGGCCCGTTTTGGCCGCCTTCCCGAGCCCGGATGCTCGGCCCGCTTTGAGGAAAGTCGATCCTCGCGTCGAGCCCGTCGTTTTGAGTGAGTTTTACTCACTAATGCCTTCTTAGTTTGCTAATTACGCTTAAAGGTTGATTAGCGTTAATTAAGTGTAATTAGGTTGTTAGATTAGAATTGATTAGTGATTATTAGTTAATTGCTTTGCATATTAGTTGTGTGATTAGTGTAATTAGATAGAGTATTGCCTGTTGTATTTATTGGATGCTTCTTGGGATTTTTCCCGTCCTTATCGGGTGTTAATTAAGCGATTCGGGCCTAAGTGGTATTTTTATGAATTTAATATTAATTTTCGAAATCAATTATTTAATTATTTATTTCCCGGAAATTCAACTTGGATGGCCAGTGACCGGGATTTTATGCTGATGATGGTGGCGCAGACCGTTTATTTAATTGAGCTTCATATAGTGCTAAATTGGAATTATTGTGTTTATTTATTTATTTTTCGGAATTAAATTAATTAATTATTTATTTTCCGAAAATTCAACTTGGATGGTCAATGACAGGAATATTATACTGACGACCGTGGTGAAGTCCGTTTATTTAATCGGGCTTTAATTTGAGTTAAATTGAATTATTAATATTTATTAATTAATTTTCGAAATTAATTAATTAATTAATTATTTTTCGGAAATTAAGATTGAGATGGTTGATGACCGAAATCTCGTGCTGATTGTCGTTGCGCAGTCCGTTTATTTATTTGAGCTCTACGTTGTATGAAATTAAATAAATTGTGATATTTTAGGGATTTACCCTAAATTGATTGAAATTGAGTGAAATTGAATGATTGATTGGTAATTGGCCGAGTATGGCTAGTTAGCATTTGTACTGCCTTGTTGAGCTGTAAGTGGAGAGAGTGATGAGAACTAACTGAGAATTCTATTGGTGAGACCGAGATCAATCAAGTACGAAGTATAGACAGTGCGTGGTTCGGTGATGAAGTACATCATTTGAAAAACGCGCCTTAAAGAACGCACGTAGACTGTCTATGACTTATGGTAGGCGTGGTTCGGTGATTAAGGATATCACTGTGTAAAAACGGCGCCTTAAAGAACGCACGTAGACTACCTATGAATCATGACAGCGTGGTTCGGTGATGAAAGACATCATCGTGCGAAAACGGCGCCTTAAAGAACGCACGTAGATCGTCGGTGATTTGTGACTGTGACGGGCGTGGTTCGGTGATGAGGAATATCACTGTGCAAAAACGGCGCCTTAAAGAACGCACGTAGACCGTTTGTTACTTATGTCACCTTGGCGAAAACGACGCCCGAGAGCATTGATGGAGCTCTGTGACTAAGTGTACTATTGGAGGTTATGTGGGATGGAGTGAATGACCTAGAAATGATTCGATTGACTTGTAATCGACTAGGTCGATTGATCGATGATTCGATCTGAGTGTGATTCAATGTGATTGATCACTGCCTTGATTTGATGTTGCGAATTGATTGATTGAATGGAAATGAACGTGAGTGGTCTTGTTGGCGTGTAATCGATTAAGTCGATTAGATCGATGCTTCGATCTGTGATGTTATTGCTTAGGTGCCTATTTGATTTGTGCTAATATGCAGGTGGAATCTGAGACCAAGGTAAGTCCTCTGACTCATGTTGTGCATAGGCAGCCCTAAGGGTTATTAGTTTACTAATCGGGTCTTAGGGGGTAGAACTTGCTGAGACGTTGTCTCAGTGGTTATTGAATAACCATTTCAGGACCCGGATGAGGAGCTTAAGGAGGAGGAACTTGATGAGGAAAACCCTGATGATGAACCTGAAGAGGAGTATCAGAAGGAGAACCCCGAGAATGATCCAGAGTAGGATCCTGATGACGTTTGCTATAGAATCAATTTGAATAGAAACCAATTGTTTTAGTATGGCTTGTATATAATCATAAGGGTGTTGGTTTTCAGGTTCAATTTCCTAGTCCTACTTGTATATCCCATTGCTTTATTGTCTGGGGATTTTTATAATTGCTTCCGCATGTGCTATTGTAAAGGAAAGGGTCGGCGATATGTAGTCCTGGGGATATCGCGTAATAAAATCGACCAAGATAGAAGGATAGTCACGTTACCGAGAGTCGGGGCGTGACAGTTCCTATCCTCCTCTTCATCATTCTCCACACTCTAACTTGAGCCTTCAGCAGACTAAACTGGACTTTCAAGATCTTCAAAATCTAAGGCTACTGCATCTAGGGACCTGAAATGGTTATTCAATAACCAATGAGATAACATCTCAGCAAGTTCTACCCTCTAAGACCCAATTAGTAAACCAATAGACCTTAGGGTTGCCTATGCACAGCACGAGTCAGAGGACTTACCTTGGCCTCATATTCCACTGCATATTAGCATTGATCAAATAGGCACCTAAGTAATCACATCACAGATCGAAGCATCGATCAAATAGACCTAGTCGATTACATATCAACAAGATCATTTCCGGTCATTTCAATTATTCCAACTCAATTCCCAATTATGAATCACGGTCCTTAGGAGACAACTTATTTATAGGTGGTAATCATGGCCCCACCGAGCAATTTTCTTAGTTTAAGTGGCATCATGCCCCACTTGGCAACTTTCAATATTTAGTGGCATCACGGCCCCACTCGGCAACTTTCAGTATTTATTGACTTTATGGTCCCACTCCATACTTTTCATATTTAGTGGCTTTATGGTCCCACTCGACACTTTCCATATTTAGTGGCTTTACGGCCCCATTCGACACGGCCATTTCCTATTTCGGCGGTAATGTTGAATCACGGCTCAGCAGGCACGACCTCTATTAGGTGGTAAATCACGGCCCCAGGTTTTCGTCAAGAGCTAGAATTGTAGCTTCTATCAGAGATTCAAGTTGCCAGGGCCAAGGTGAGATAAGAAGGCTGAAATATAGACTTCGTTTTTGGGAGGCTTTAATTTAATATAACTGACTTTTGGTAGACTGCACATGTCAGAACTGAACTTTTCCCATCCTTATGTGCTGCAAAATAATTTTTGTAGTTCATGAATGCAAGGCCCTATAGGTATTTTGCAAAAGCTTGGGACTAGTCCATACAAACTACTCACATATGATATTCACTTTTCGAGGAAATAATAAGACCGGCAAGCTTCCTGACAAGTTGATTCATAATCAAAGTATGCATCCCAATGTTAGTACTCCAACTCATGACATTGAGCACAAAAGTTTTACACTAAAAAACATGATATTATCTGTTTTGCTGCAGAGAATAACAATCTCAGATGTCGAGGGTCCGTGATGATCCCTGTAAGTTGAAACATCAAAAAGGAAGGTGGTCTCCTTCCTCCCAAATTCTTTTCTTCTCGATAAGTGCCTCCCCAACTCTCCAACTAACTAATGAGGTCCGACCCCTGTTTGAACCGGGTTACATCCTTTTTTCCTAGCAAAAAATAGAAGAAGAAGACATAATTCTCTCTTTTTATCATATTTATCCTCTCCTACTAAGGCGTGCATATTTTTATATAAAAACATCTCTTCAATTACTTTCGGTCTCCTTTATTGACTACAAAACACCCACTTCCCAACCCTCTCTCTGTTCAATCTCCTTTATTGACTAGACAAAACTAGATAAAACTATTATCTCTCTCTATGCGGGCGCTAGGTAATTTTCATGACAGCGATTCCATCTCCCTTTCTATGAGGGAGTTTCCAAGAGGCTTCGATGTTAACACAGCAATGGTTGGACCATGGGTGTCACGCCCCGATCCTTCGAGCTCGTGCCCATCTCTCAGCGGTTGATTGACTAACAACGTCCTAGGACGCATTACTGACCCATTCATTTTAATACGCATGCGGAAGCGATAATTAATCCCCAGACAACAACAGGATAGGATAGAAAAACAGGGTCAGAATTTTTCTAAAACCACAACACACTTATATACATATCAAATTAAGTCATTTACAATATTAGCTGATATATACAAGGTCTGCAAAAAGGGGAGGGCTATGGATCCTCCAAGCATTTTCCATCTCTCTTGCATATACACCATTAATGCTTACTAGCTATTCCGATGATAATATAGTTGTGGTCTGTCATTGCAGAATGTGGGAGTCGTTACATCATGTAGTCTTCAGTTTACCTTTGAGCGGCAATGGCTAGATCTTTGCTGTGGCAAATGCGTTAACTTGCAATCAAGGACTATGTTGTCTCCCTGGTGGATTTAACATTCATGCTGCCGAGGGCAAGGAAAGAAAAGAATGCCGAAATGCTGATTTTTTTTCTGTAGGCTTTAGTTCAGGATTACTAAATTTTGGCAGACTGTAGATTTTAGAATCAAACTTTTCCTATCTTCATGTGCTGTAGAATTTATAGTTCATGTATGCAAAGCTAGATAGATAGTATGTAGATGCTCAAGACAATTATGTACAAACTACACTCATATGATGTTCATACTTGTGGAAATAATTAGACCAGCTAGCTTCCTGACAAGTTGGGAAAGAAAAAAATAAAGAAATATGCACTGATTATATAATGATTCTATGTCCTATTTTACCAAGCTAATTACTGATTAACTGAATCAACTATTGATACTCAGAATCGGTATTTCCATATTTCCAACGAGAGGTGAAGATAGAAACATCATTCGAATATTTTTATGGAAAGATGAGTACCATGGGTCCTGGGATAGGGACATCGTTAATATATCATGTGTTTTAATTGAATGATTTTGGAGCTATTGTAGACAACTAATTGACAGACAACACCATATTTAATTGAAGATTCTTTTTTACCAATAGCTACATAAACACATATTACGTTTTGACCTTATTGATTGAGAATAGTATCCGTGACAGCTATTTTACTCGTCTGTCTGTCCCTAACAATTAATTCTCGCTGACCACGTCCTATAGGGATCATTGAATCAATAGCAATAAGTCCAGTTTGAAGAACAATTAAATATGGTGTTGTCTGTCAATTAGTTGTCTACAATATCTCCAAAATCTTTCAATTAAATATTTTATTGACAGAATATGGTATTGAATTAGATTTTCATTTACAATAGGTCCAAAATCTTTCCATGAAATTATATTATATATTAACGATGTCCCTCCTTCACCCCTCACGACGCCATCGATTTTACCTCCATTGTTTCTATCCTGGTCAACTTCATCGAAGTGAAATACTAGGGAAGTTGATTTCACCCTTTGAAACCCACCCCGTCACCATCGGCATTGCCATCTGCAACCTGCTCCTGCATTTCTTGTTGCTGCATCTTGCTAATCGAGCACCACCGTCTAGCGGCCACCCTCCTCCTTATGAGGGAGCAACATCGCACCTCCTCATCGACTTCACTGGTTCGATATCGATGGCTTCGCTCGTGTGGTTGCTGCTCCACAACTCCTCCCACTCTATCCCCTGGTTGTTTGTGCTACTCCTATTGCTTTCCGTGGGTATGTTGTGCGGACTC
Source organism: Eucalyptus lansdowneana (assembly GCA_017140395.1). Taxonomy (NCBI): domain Eukaryota; kingdom Viridiplantae; phylum Streptophyta; class Magnoliopsida; order Myrtales; family Myrtaceae; genus Eucalyptus; species Eucalyptus lansdowneana. The sequence goes on from CM029485.1 coordinate 48,810,924, forward strand.
TTTCAAAAACTTTGACTTTGGTTTTACAACAAAATCTTTGCCATGATATTCCATGTGGCGCCATCTCGTCTATGGCATGGTGGAAGAGCGCAGCCACATCCGCCACACCTGGTTGTGGATCTGCGTTTATTGCTGTAAGTCTGAGTGCCCTAGTTGTTCGACTGACTGTTCCCTACTTGGATAAAGTAATCTAACCGAAGTTTTCGAATGAGGCTGTGCAACAGATTCACGGAAAGCCACAGGAGCAGCACGAACCAGGGGACGGAGTGGAAGCGGTCATAGAGCAACGGCCATGTGAGCGAGGCCACTGATATTGAACCAGTGATGTTGACGAGGAGGTGCCACGACGCTCCATCACAAGGAGGAGCACGGCTGCTAGATGGTGGTGTCTAACCAACAAGACGCAGCACTAAGAAATGCAGAAGCAAGCTGCACATGGCGATGCCAGTGGCAACAGGATGGGCTTCGAACGGCGAAATCAACTTCCCCTGAAATTTCATTTGGATGAAATTGACGAGGATAGATATGATGGTTGTAAAATCCATCGCACGGGGTGGGAGTTCTGCAATGCAGAGAGAGGTCCTGGAACTCAACGAAAAGAACTCCCTTCAGAAAAAGAAATTATAAAAAAAGAGTTTTTGTCTTTTTCCCGAAATGAGTTACCTTTCATTGAGTTCCATCGCGTGGCCAACCCAAAAAAGGACATCAACCCACTAGCCACTAGCGAGAGAAACAACAAGAAGAAAACCCAGAAATGCATTATCTGCACAGAGAGAGAGAGGTCTGCTCGCGAGAGAAACGACAAGAAGAAAACCCAGAAATGCATTATCCGCAGAGAGAGAGGTCAGCTCTTTTTCTTCCATGGTAAGCAACAGATCTCCAGCTTGCTGTGCGTAATTCACACGGGTTTCTATTTATGCTCTGCCTCTACTTTTAATTCACACGGGTTTCTATTTCTGCTCTGCCTCTGCTTCCTCAACCTCGATCCGATTGCTTTGATGTTCACAACAAAGCAATTATGGTGTAGAGCAACATTCTACAAGCCACTCCCGAATTCCCATGGCTCAGTCTTTGGTCATGGCCGGCACCGACTATCATTCCTCCCTGTGCGGAGCAACCGACAAGCGAGTGGATATGAGTTCACATGCTTCCGTAGGGGTGGAGTTGAAAAAATTGTCTTCATCGGTGATGGACTCTGCAGAAGGAAACCTCCCAGGTCATCCCCTAGTTTCTAATTTGGAGATCTCTGATGGGATTCTGGGGGGATCAGGTTTTGTAAACTCCAAAGACAACCTTTCGCCTGAAGGTGGTGGTACTACAATGAACTTGCTTCAATTATCATCATAACTTCAACATGTGGAGGATCAAAGGCAATCCATCCATTTGATGTCCTTTTTTGGGTTGGCCATGCCACAGAACTCAACGAAAGATAACTCCTTTCAGGAAAAAAGACAAAAACTCTTTTTTTATAAATTCTTTTTCTGAAGGTAGTTCTTTTTCGTTGAGTTCCAAGACCTCTCTCTGCACCGAAGAACTCCCACCCCGTGCGATGGATTTTACAACCATCATATCTATCCTCATCAATTTCATCCAAATGAAATTCCAGGGGAAGTTGATTTCCCTCTTTGAAGACCATCCCATCGCCACTGACATCGCCATGTGCAGCTTGCTTCTGCATTTCTTAGTGCTGCGTCTTGCTGGTCAGACACCACCATCTAGCAGCCACGCTCCACCTTGTGATGGAGCGTCGTCGCACCTCCTCGTCAACATCACTGGTTCAATATCAATGGCCTCGCTCACATGGCCGTTGCTCTAGGACTGCTTCCACTCCATCCCCTGGTTCGTGCTGCTCCTGTGGCTTTCCATGAATCTATTGCGCAGCCTCATTCGAAAACTTCATTGTAGAATCAGAGAGGTTATATCATATAGTCTTCATTTGACCTCTAAGAGGTGACAACTAGATCATTGTTGTGGCAAATACCTACAGATTCCTGTAGGAGGAACAAATCATATTGATTTTAATTTTCAGCAGGTTTCTTCATCATTTGATATGAACTTGGAAGTTGAACTTCTTCTCGGGTTTATAAAAGCCTGAATGCTTGTCGTGGAAAAAGATTCCCAGGAGAGTTATCATGATACCAAGTCAAATAATGAAGCTATGTGCAAGATCTACAAAAGAACTTAAAGACTGCAAGAGTGTCAAATGCTTCTGCTAATTCACTAGCACAGGCTTAAAACTTGTAACCTTTAACTAGAGTGCAAATGTTACTGAAGAGACCGAAACTACTCTTGACAATCATCACAACAAGGACGATGGGGAGATGTTTCGTTGTTTGATTCAAGGTTACCAAAGATCCTAGTAGACCAAAAGATTTGGAAGTTTTTTCTTTACTGAAAAGAGAAAAAGAGGCACGTTAATGAAAAATGGCGCTTTTGCTAGCATTTTCATATATTAACTCTTTATTATTACATCAGCACGTGTCAAACGTTGTCATATGTCGTTTCTAGTTGCCAATAAAGTTATGAACTAGGATAAATAGATGCCTTGGAGATGCGAGAACAGCTGCAATACAGAAGCTTTGTTCTTTCGTCACAGAGTTATCCATATCAAATGAAAAATGTCAGTTTTTTCATCTCTGTCCCATATGCATGGATATCGCTTACTAGCTATTCTGATGATCATTTTGTTTGAGTTTGTCATTGCAGAAAGACAAGAGTGGTTGCATCGTGTAGTCAGCAATTTTCCTCTCAGAGGTGACAACTAGATCTTTCTTGCTGTGAATGCGTCAACTGCTTCAGTAAATAATATTTATAAAGGCGGTGACTTCTTTTGTGATGGATCCTGTACGCATCGGGAAGCTCTTGGATCTGAGTAATGCAATCTAAGACTGCTGTCTCACTGGCTTATTGGTTTTCGTCAGGAGCTAGAATTGTAGCTTCTGTCAGAGAGTCAAGTTGCCGGGCCAAGGTGAGATAAGAAGGCTGAAATATAGACTTCATTTTTGGGAGGCTTTAGTTTAATATAACTGACTTTTGGTAGACTGCACATGTTAGAACTGAACTTTTCCCATCCTCATGTGCTGCAAAAGAATTTTTGCAGTTCATGAATGCAAGGCCCTATAGGTAGTTTGCAAAAGCTTGGGACTAGTCCATACAAACTACTCACATCTGATATTCACTTTTCGAGGAAATAATAAGACCGGCAAGCTTCCTGACAAGTTGATTCATAATCAAAGTATGCATCCCAATGTTAGTACTCCAACTCATAACATTGAGCACAAAAGTTTTACACTAAAAAATATGATATTATCTGCTTTGCTGCAGAGAATAACAATCTCAGATGTCGAGGTCCGCAGTGATCCCTGTAAGTTGAAACATCATAAAGGAAGGTGGTCTCCTTCCTCCCCAATTCTTTTCTTCTCGATAAGTGCCTCCCCGACTCTGCAACTAACTAATGAGGTCCGACCCCTGTTTGAACCGGGTTACATCCTTTTTTCCTAGCAAAAAAGAAGAGAAGAAGACATAATTCTCTCTTTTTATCATATTCATCCTCTCCTACTAAGGCGTGCATAAACATCTCTTCAATTACTTTCGGTCTCCTTTATTGACTACAAAACACCCACTTCCCAACCCTCTCTCTGTTCAATCTCCTTTATTGACTAGACAAAACTAGACAAAACTATTATCTCTCTCTATGCGGACGCTGGGTAATTTTCATGACAGCGATTCCATCTCCCTTTCTATGAGGGAGTTTCCAAGAGGCTTCGATGTTAACACAGCAATGGTTGGACCATGGGTGTCACGCCCCGATCCTCCAAGCGCGTGCCCATCTCTCAACGGTTGATTAACTAACGACATCCCAGGACGCGTTGCCGACCTATTCATTTTAATACGCACGCGGAAGCGATAATTAATCTCCAGACAATAATAGGATAGGATAGAAAAACAGGGTCAGAATTTTTCAAAAACTACAACACACTTATATACATATCAAACTAAGTCATTTACAATCTTAGCTGATATATTCAAGGTCTGCAAAAAGGGGAGGGCTATGGATCCTCCAAGCATTTTCCATCTCTCTCGCATATACACCATTAATGCTTACTAGCTATTCCGATGATAATATAGTTGTGGTGTGTCATTGCTGTAATATTTGGGATTTTTATTAGGTTAACGAAAAGGTGGTGGGACCCACTTTAAATAAAGAAATAAAAAGAAAACAAAAAGGAGGAGATAAAAAGAAAAGGAAAGCCCACGTTCAGGCAGCAGAAGAAAAGAGGAAAGAAGAAGAAAGAAAGAAAGAGGAAGAAGAAGAAAGAAAGAAGAAAGAGAAGAAAGAAGAGAAGGGGCTTCGTGTGTTCATGCCATAGACAACTCACCAAGCTTATTTACATCGCCCGGTAAGTGATCGCACCTTTTGTTCTTCCAATCGGAGTAGCTTCGGAGTTAGGGTTTGAAATTCGGAATTTGGGAAAAATCGAGCGGCGAAGTCCAATTTTGGAGTCGTTGAGCCATGTATTTTTGCAAAAATGATAATTTAGGGTATTGTAGAGCCGTGGGATTTTACGGATCGTGATTTGAGCTTATGGTTTGTCCGAAACAAAATTTCGAAGTTTCCCGTGCGCAGTGACCAGTACGCGAACAGCAGCTTTGGGCCCGTATTTTGTCATTTTTCGGCTTGATTTTGGGACGGCCAAGGTGGGATTCTTGTAGTATGTTTGAAGGGCTTTCTATTAATTATAAGTATATTCGGATCGGGGTTCGGAGGAAAAAGCTAAGACGTGATCAAGTTTTGCGCTTAAACTCCATATTGCAAATGACTTGAGTAATCGCTTTGGTTATGCGATTTATTAGCGCGCAGGAATTGTTTTGTTAACATTTAGATATATTATAGTTGTTTCATGGTTGACGTAGTGTGTTACTCAAAATTAATGTTGTTTCTCGCTTATTTGATAGGACCGCGAAATCGAAGGATCAAATAACGTGTGTTATTTGATTTTGGGGCATCCCCAGGTGAGTAGTATTAGTGTCTTCTTTGGCTTTATGAAACTCATGTACTAAGGTAAGATTAATCGACATATACTCGTGTAAGGAAGTGAGGACCTATTTGTTGTGTAATGATGGATATGGTGCTCGGTAATTTTGAGTTATTGTGGGATGATTCAACAAACCTCTCTTGAAGGGTTATGCATGTTGTTTTGGTACAATTGATTATGTGGTTATGTGATGATTATTGAAACATGATATGTGTTGTGTTAAAGAAATCAAATGTGTTGTGAACAAGTAAAGGACTAAGTGCTACACGACAACGAAATTTCATGTGAGTCACCTCTAGGGCTTTGTAGTCAAGGGCTAAGTGCTACATGGTGACTTGAGTCACATGGGAGCCACCTCTAGGGCCTTGCACTACCAACATGCATAGTAAAGGACTAAGTGCTACACGATGACGTAACTTCGTGGGAGCCACCTCTAGGGCTTTGTACTATCACTATATGTGGTCAAGGGCTAAGTGCTACACGATAACGCAATTTCGTGGGAGTCACCTCTAGGGCCTTGAGTTTGGATATTGACCGGGAAATGAACCATTGATATGAGATAGGATGAGCCCAATTATTGAACAAAATTGGAGATGCTGGTTTTGTTATTATGGACGAATGAGAAATTTTCTATTTGATATAGCTAGGTTGAGGTAACTCATAACGCATTTTGTTTATCATATTTTTGTTTGGCAATAATGAGTTATTTCTTGAGTTTTAAATATGAATGTGGAAGTTTGATATGCTTTTATGGTACGTACTACTCATTGAGCTTGTGGTTGCTCACCTCTCGATTTCCAAACCTTTTCAGGTTCTTTGGTTAGCAGCTAGTATGTCAAAGAGTGCTATCGATGGGGACCTTTGGAGGTAGACTTTTGGTATGGTTTGAGGCTGCGTTCTTCAGGTGGAAGGACGGCCGTGTTACCCCCATCCTTGTAGGATTTTGGGGTGTGACATCTTGTGGTATCAGAGCTAGGTTATGATTTTTGGGTGTAGATTTTATGGGACGTGGTGAGATTGTGTGTTAGTTTATAATGCTTTAGTCCTTTGTTAGGTACTAGGATGTATGTTTTATTTTGGGTTCAAGTGATCAACGAGTCGCATGCTTTATTTTTAAGGGACAATGAAAGTAAGTGAGTTATTACTTTTGATATCGGAAATGTATCTTAAGGTCCTTGAGGTTCGATTGTGAAAGTTTTATTGGCATTAAAGAAACAATGACCATTACTCATTGTTGTTAAGGACGTTGAAAGTTATGACTAGCAACCGCTATTTTCATTACCGGTGTAAGAACAATGCCCCGTTAGGGTTGCTTCCTCAGCTTCTTGGTGATGGAGTTGGTTTAGTCCGTAGAAGTTCAATTTCCTTCTTTTGTTCATGGAAGGAAATTGAGCTATTTGTCATTGGTCTGCCAGATATCTATGCCTTACTTCAAGTTGTGTCAATATATTACCAACTGCCTTTTTGTTCTACTTGGATAGAAAGCAAGAGCTTTTCAGGTTGTCTTTTCAGTTTTAACTATTTCTCTGCTATGACGAATGTGATATTGCCGTTTATACCTGTTTGGTAGGTTTAGATGAAATGAGTGATATCGCAAAGTTCAGTTTTAGCTATTCAAATGATGGGGTAAAGTGTTAGAAGTTGTAGAAGGCTATTTAAAACTTCTTGTGTCACACAAAGCTATACAAAAAATGGATGATCGAGTATCTTTAGATATCTGCACTTCCATTGTAGTCCAGGCTACTTCCCAAATTGCTAAGATAATGTTTGAGTCCGCATCAGACCCTCTTCTGTTCCTATCTTATCTTGTTCACCTAAGCGGACAGATCAATATGTCTAGGATGATGTATCTAGAATCCGTTTGGAGTTGGTTCCAATGATTCAAGAAATTATTGCTGAATGGCTGATTATTCATTTCTTTGCTGCTACGCCGTCTGAATCTTATGCGGTCGAAGATTTCAGTAGTCAACTGTCATCACTAAAGATTGATAGCAGCTTGGATAGGGGCTCATGGGAGGAAAAGCTTGGTAGAAATGACTTTGTCTTGGCCTTTATACTTTTGTTAAGTAGTTATAGCTTTTCTGAAGGTCTTGATATGTCTCTTCCTGATCCTCAAGTTGTTACGAGTATTGTAAAGAGATTTACGGGCTGGATGATATGGGGCATGAATGGAGTCATTCTACTGAGCTTGCTTTAATATTGATTAGACATGGGCAGTATAAAGCTGTTGAGCTTCTTCTTAGCATAGTGGAAGCCCATTCCCGAAAGGAATACAGTTCTACCAGTCTGCAGGATGCAAGTGGCAATTGAGCTTCATTTGGAAAAGGTGCAGCCCAGGCCCTGCAGAAACTATCTCCAGAAACTGGACTACCACCGCTTAGTTTCTCTGACTCTGTGTCACCTGCTGCCTGGAAGCTTCATTGCTATCAATGGGTCATGCTGATTTTCGAGCAACATCACATTAGTGAAGGTGCTTGTCAGTTTTCTTTTGCCACACTTGAGCAAGTAGATAGAGCTCTCAATCAAAGAATCAATGGTTATGATGGGGACACATTAAATGAATCAGCGACAGCTATCAGCGGATGGTTTTGGGCAAATGTGTTCAAGTTCACATTGGATCTTAATCACTTCTATGATGCATATTGTGCTATTATCTCAAATCCTAACAAGGAGAACAAACACATCTGCTTGAGGCGTTTCATAAATGTTCTTTTTGAGCATGGTGCATTGAAGATTCTATCTAATGGTCAGCTGCCATTCATTGGTTTAATGGAAAAGGTTGAGCATGAGCTCTTTTAGAAGGCAGAGCGGTTGGATATTCTAATGAGGCAAAATCCATACAAGTTTCTTTATTCTTTTGAGATGCATAGGCATAATTGGCGAAAAGCAACAGCGAGTTATATGTATCAATATACAGCTCGTTTGAGGACTGAAACTAGTTCAAGAGATAATGAGCAGTCTCTTCTCTCATTACAAGAACGGTTGAATGGGCTTTCTGCTGCTATCAATGCACTGCATCTTGTTCGCCCAGCACATGCTTGGATTGAACCGCCATCTGAAGATATCTCATTTGAACACGAGCCTTATCAGAGTAAAAAGGCTAGAAAGGCAGTTGAACCACAGACTGCTGCTAAGTCCATCCAGCCCCAATATTATCCTTATCTTGACACTGAGAAACGTGAGAGGGAGTTTGTGATGACATCAGCTGAATATTTGCTTTCACTTAGCAATGTCAAATGGTCATATTTAGGAGATCATGCTGCTCCTTCAGAATTGATCGATATTTTGGTCCAAACAAATTTGTATGATATGGCTTTTACTGTTCTCCTGAAATTTTGGAAGAATTCAGGCCTAAAAAGGGAATTGGAGAGAGTTTTCTCTACTATGTCATTGAAGTGTTGTCCCAATGCTATTGGTTCACCGGTCACTGGGAAAGATCCCAAAAGACAAGGTTTATTGCTGACATCGACAATAAATGAAGCAGTTGTGCCTGGTTTGTCTGATATGGGTAGTCGAACTCCACGATACACGAGCAATTCTCACTGGGAAAATCTTGAGCTTTATCTGGGAAGGTATAAGGACTTTCATGCCAGATTGCCTATTGTCGTTGCTGAAATTCTTCCTCGTACAGATTCTCAATTGGAACTTCCCCTTTGGTTAGTGGGTATGTTCAAGGGCAATAGAAAGGACACGAGCTGGGGTATGGCTGGAAATGAATCAAATCCAGCATCTTTGTCTCAGTTATTTATTGATTACGGAAGATACACAGAGGCTACACATCTGTTGCTGGAGTACATCGAATCATCTGCATCAGTGAGGCCTGCACATGTCATTCACCGCAAAAGGTCATCCGCTATGTGGTTCCCATACACAACAGTGGAGCGAAAAGTGTGAGGTCAGATTGGCTCATGAAGTACACTATAAAGCACGATGACATTGAAAAGGGGGGTGAAGATAAGAAGAAAACTCGATAAGAAAACTCGATAAGTTTCAACTAGACCATGATGGTTTCTACGTGTTATTGTCAACCCTATATGCTTCCAAAGGAAATTCAGATAATGTGCTTGAGATTAGAGGAATTATGGAGCAGCAAGACTCTAAAAAAAAAAAAAAAAAAAATCCCAAGTTGTAGCAAGATTGAAGCATGTTCATGAATTTCTAGTTGAGGATGAGACACATCCTCAACGAAAAGATACCGAGAATAAATGTGAAGATCTAATAGCAGGAAGCTATTTGGGAGTTTAAAAAGGAAAGACGCGGATATTCTCACAAGTTTGTTGATTGATGTATTTCTAAATTTCGAGGACGAAATTTTTGTAAGGACGGTAGAATGTAATATTTGGGATTTATTAGGTTAAAGAAAAGGTGGTGGGACCCACTTTAAATAAAGAAATAAAAAGAAAACAAAAAGGAGGAGATAAAAAGAAAAGGAAAGCCCACGTTCGGGCAGCAGAAGAAAAGAGAAAAGAAGAAGAAAGAAAGAAAGAGGAAGAAGAAGAAAGAAAGAAGAGAAGGGGCTTCGTGTGTTCATGCCGTAGACAACTCACCAAGCTTATTTACATCGCCCGGTAAGTGATCGCACCTTTTGTTCTTCCAATCGGAGTAGCTTCGGAGTTAGGGTTTGAAATTCGGAATTTGGGAAAAATCGAGCGGCGAAGTCCGATTTTGGAGTCGTTGAGCCGTGTATTTTTGCAAGAATGATAATTTAGGGTATTGTAGAGCCTTGGGATTTTACAGATCGTGATTTGAGCTTATGGTTTGTCCGAAACAAAATTTCGAAATTTCCCGTGCGCAGTGACCAGTACGCGAACAGCAGCTTTGGGCCCGTATTTTGTCATTTTTCGGCTTGATTTTGGGACGGCCAAGTTGGGATTCTTGTAGTATGTTTGAAGGGCTTTCTATTAATTATAAGTATATTCAGATCGGGGTTCGGAGGAAAAAGCTAAGACGTGATCAAGTTTTGCGCTTAAACTCCATATTGCAAATGACTTGAGTAATCGCTTTGGTTATGCGATTTATTAGCGCGCAGGAATTGTTTTGTTAACATTTAGATATATTATAGTTGTTTCATGGTTGACGTAGTGTGTTACTCAAAATTAATGTTGTTTCTCGCTTATTTGATAGGACCGCGAAATCGAAGGATCAAATAACGTGTGTTATTTGATTTTGGGGCATCCCCAGTGTGAGTAGTATTAGTGTCTTCTTTGGCTTTATGAAACTCATGTACTAAGGTAAGATTAATCGACATATACTCGTGTAAGGAAGTGAGGACCTATTTGTTGTGTAATGATGGATATGGTGCTCGGTAATTTTGAGTTATTGTGGGATGATTCAACAAACCTCTCTTGAAGGGTTATGCATGTTGTTTTGGTACAATTGATTATGTGGTTATGTGATGATTATTGAAACATGATATGTGTTGTGTTAAAGAAATCAAATGTGTTGTGAACAAGTAAAGGACTAAGTGCTACACGACAACGAAATTTCATGTGAGTCACCTCTAGGGCTTTGTAGTCAAGGGCTAAGTGCTACATGGTGACTTGAGTCACATGGGAGCCACCTCTAGGGCCTTGCACTACCAACATGCATAGTAAAGGACTAAGTGCTACACGATGACGTAACTTCGTGGGAGCCACCTCTAGGGCTTTGTACTATCACTATATGTGGTCAAGGGCTAAGTGCTACACGATAACGCAATTTCGTGGGAGTCACCTCTAGGGCCTTGAGTTTGGATATTGACCGGGAAATGAACCATTGATATGAGATAGGATGAGCCCAATTATTGAACAAAATTGGAGATGCTGGTTTTGTTATTATGGACGAATGAGAAATTTTCTATTTGATATAGCTAGGTTGAGGTAACTCATAACGCATTTTGTTTATCATATTTTTGTTTGGCAATAATGAGTTATTTCTTGAGTTTTAAATATGAATGTGGAAGTTTGATATGCTTTTATGGTACGTACTACTCATTGAGCTTGTGGTTGCTCACCTCTCGATTTCCAAATCTTTTCAGGTTCTTTGGTTAGCAGCTAGTATGTCAAAGAGTGCTATCGATGGGGACCTTTGGAGGTAGACTTTTGGTATGGTTTGAGGTTGCATTCTTCAGGTGGAAGGACGGCCGTGTTACCCCCATCCTTGTAGGATTTTGGGGTGTGACAATTGCAGAATGTGGGAGTCGTTACATCATGTAGTCTTCAGTTTACCTTTGAGCGGCAACGGCTAGATCTTTGCTTTGCAAATGCGTTAACTTGCAATCAAGGACTATGTTGTCTCCCTGATGAATTTAACATTCAAGCTGCCGAGGGCAAGGAAAGAAACGAATGCCGAAATGCTGATTTTTTTTCTGTAGGCCTTAGTTCAGGATTACTAAATTTTGGCAGACTGTAGATTTTAGAATCAAACTTTTCCCATCTTCATGTGCTGTAGAATTTACAGTTCATGTATGCAAAGCTAGATAGATAGTATGCAGATGCTCGAGACAATTCTGTACAAACTACACTCATATGATGTTCACATTTGTGGAAATAATTAGACCAGCTAGCTTCCTGACAAGTTGGGAAAGAAAAAAATAAAGAAATACATAATGATTCTATGTCCTATTTTACCAAACTAATTACTGATTAACTGAATCAATTATTGATACTCATAATCGGTATTTTCATATTTCCAACGAGGGGTGAAGATAGGAACATCATTCGAATATTTTTATGGAAAGATGAGTACCATGGGTCCTGGGATAGGGACATCGTTAATATATCATGTGTTTTAATTGAAAGATTTTGGAGCTATTGTAGACAACTAATTGACAGACAACACCATATTTAATTGAAGATTCTTTTTTACCAATAGCTACATAAACACATATTACGTTTTGACCTTATTGATTGAGAATATGCTATTTTACTCGTCTGTCTGTCCCCAACAATTAATTCTCGCTGACCACGTCCTATAGGGATCATCGAATCAATAGTAATAAGTCCAATTTGAAGAACAATTAAATATGGTGTTGTCTGTCAATTAGTTGTCTACAATATCTCCAAAATCTTTCAATTAAATATTTTATTGACAGAATATGGTATCAACTTAAATCCTCATTTACAACAGGTCCAAAATCTTTCCATGAAAATATATTATATATTAACGATGTCCCTCCTTCACCCCTCACGGCCCCATTGATTTTACCTTCATTGTCTCTATCCTAGTCAACTTCATCGAAGTGAAATACTAGGGGAAGTTGATTTCACCCTTTCGAACCCACCCCATCACCATGGGCATTGCCATCTGCAGCCTGCTCCTGCGTTTCTTGTTGCTGCGTCTTGCTAATCGGGCACCACCGTCTAGCGGCCGCGTTGCTCCTTATGAGGGAGCAACATCGCACCTCCTCATCGACTTCACTGGTTCGATATCAGTGGCTTCGCTCGCGTGGTTGCTGCTCCACGACTCCTCCCACTCTATCCCTTGGTTGTTTGTGCTACTCCTATTGCTTTCCGTGGGTATGTTGCGCGGACTCTTTCAAAAACTTTGACTTTGGTTTTACAACAAAATCTTTGCCATGATATTCCGTGTGGCGCCGTCTCGTCTATGGCATGGTGGAAGAGCGCAGCCACATCCGCCGCACCTAGTCGTGGATCTATGTTTATTGCTGTAAGTCTAAGTGCCCTAGTTGTTTGACTGACTGTTCCCTGCTTGGATAAAGTAATCTAACCGAAGTTTTCGAATGAGGTTGCGCAACAGATTCACGGAAAGCCATAGGAGCAGCACGAACCAGGGGACGGAATGGAAGCAGTCATAGAGCAACGGCCATGTGAACGAGGCCACTGATATTGAACCAATGATGTTGACGAGGAGGTGCGACGACGCTCCATCACAAGGAGGAGCGCGGCTGCTAGATGGTGGTGTCTAACCAGCAAGACGCAGCACTAAGAAATGCAGAAGCAAGCTACACACGGTGATGCCAGTGGCGACGGGATGGGCTTCAAACGGCGAAATCAACTTTCCCTGGAATTTCACTTGGATGAAATTGACGAGGATAGATATGATGGTTGTAAAATCCATCGCACGGGGTGGGAGTTCTTCGGTGCAGAGAGAGGTCCTGGAACTCAATTGGATTTATCTTTCGTTGAGTTCCATGGCGTCGTCGCACCTCTTCTTCCACCACACCATACAGGAGACCGCGCCGCACGGATGATCATGAGGAGGAGTTTGCCGTGAAGCCACAACCGAAGCCGAAGTTTTCGAATGAGGCTGCTCAACAGATTCACAGAAAGCCACAGGAGCAACACGAACCAAGGGACAGAGTGGAAGCAGTCATAGAGCAACAGCCATGTGAGCGAGGCCATTGATATTGAACCAGTGATGTTGACAAGGAGGTGCGACGATGCTCCATCACAAGAAGGAGTGCCGTTGGTAGATGGTGGTGTTCGACCAACAAGACGCAGCACTAAGAAATGCAGAAGCAAGCTGCACATGGCGATGCTAGTGGCGACGGGATGGGCTTCAAATGGCGAAATCAACTTCCCCTGGAATTTAATTTGGATGAAATTGACGAGGATAGATATGATGGTTGTAAAATCCATCGCGCGGGGTGGGAGTTCTTTGGTGCAGAGAGAGGTCCTGGAACTCAATGAAAAAGAACTCCCTTCGGAAAAATAATTTGGAAAAATAATTTATAAAAAAAGAGTTGTGTCTTTTTCCCGAGAGGAGTTATCTTTCGTTGAGTTCCATGGCGTGGCCAACCCAAAAAAGGACATCAACCCACTAGCCACTAGCAAGAGAAACAACAAGAAGAAAACCCAGAAATGCATTATCTGCACACAGAGAGAGGTCTGCTCGCGAGAGAAAAGACAAGAAGAAAACCCAGAAATGCATTATCTGCAGAGAGAGAGGTCAGCTCTTTTTCTTCTATGGTAAGCAACAGATCTCCAGCTTGCTGTGCGTAATTCACACGGGTTTCTATTTCTGCTCTGCCTCTGCTTCCTCAACCTTGATCCGATTGCTTTGATGTTCACAACAAAGCAATAATGGTGTAGAGCAACATTCTACAAGCCACTCCCGAATTCCCATGGCTCAGTCTTTGGTCATGGCCGGCACCGACTATCATTCCTGCCTGTGCGGAACAACCGACAAGCTAGTGGATATGAGTTCACATGCTTCCGTAGGGGTGGAGTTGAAAAAATTGTCTTCATCGGTGATGGACTCTGCAGAAGGAAACCTCCCAGGTCATCCCCTAGTTTCTGATTTGGAGATCTCTGATGGGATTATGGGGGGATCAGGTTTTGTAAACTCCAAAGACAACCTTTCTCCTGAAGGTGGTGGTACTACAATGAACTTGCTTCAATTATCATCATAACTTCAACGTGTGGAGGATCAAAAGCAATCCATCCATTTGATGTCCTTTTTTGGGTTGGCCAAGCCATGGAACTCAACGAAAGATAACTCCTTTTGGGAAAAAGACAAAAACTCTTTTTTTATAAATTCTTTTTCCGAAGGGAGTTCTTTTTGTTGAGTTCCAGGACCTCTCTCTGCACCGAAGAACTCCCACCCCGTGCGATGGATTTTACAACCATCATATCTATCCTCGTCAATTTCATCCAAATGAAATTCCAGGGGAAGTTGATTTCGCCGTTTGAAGCCCATCCCATCGCCACTGGCATCGCCATGTGTAGCTTGCTTCTGCATTTCTTAGTGCTGCATCTGGCTGGTCAGACACGACCATCTAGCAGCCGCGCTCCTCCTTGTGATGGAGCGTCACTGCACCTCCTCGTCAACATCACTGGTTCAATATCAATGGCCTCGCTCACATGGCCATTGCTCTATGACTGCTTCCACTCCATCCCCTGGTTCGTGCTGCTCCTGTGGCTTTCCGTGAATCTGTTGTGCAGCCTCGTTCAAAAACTTCATTGTAGAATCAGAGAGGTTATATCATATAGTCTTCATTTGACCTCTGAGAGGTGACAACTAGATCATTGTTGTGGCAAATACCTACAGATTCCTGTAGGAGGAACAAATCATATTGATTTTAATTTTCAGCAGATTTCTTCATCATTTGATATGAACTTGGAAGTTGATCTTCTTCTCGGGTTTATAAAAGCCTGAATGCTTGTCGTGGAAAAAGATTCCCAGGAGAGTTATCATGATACCAAGTCAAATAATGAAGCTATGTGCAAGATCTACAGAAGAACTTAAAGACTGCAAGAGTGTCAAATGCTTCTGCTAATTCACTAGCAGATGCTTAAAACTTGTAACCTTTAACTGGAGTGCAAATGTTACTGAAGAGACTGAAACTACTCTTGACAATCATTACAACACGGACGATGGGGAGATGTTTCGTTGCTTGATTCAAGGTTACCAAAGATCCTAGTAGACCAAAAGATTTGGAAGTTTTTTCTTTGCTGAAAAGAGAAAAAGAGGCACGTTAATGAAAAATGGCGTTTTTGCTAGCATTTTCATATATTAACTCTTTATTATCACATCGGCACGTGTCAAATGTTGTCATGTGTCGTTTCTAGTTGCCAAAATAAAGTTATGAGCTAGGATAAATAGATGCCTTGGAGATGCGAGAACAGCTGCAATATAGAAGCTTTGTTCTTTTGTCACAGCGTTATCCATATCAAATGAAAAATGTCAGTTTTTTCATCTCTGTCCCGTACGCATGGATATCGCTTACTAGCTATTCTGATGATAATTTTGTTTGAGTTTGATATTGCAAAATGACAAGAGCGGTTGCATTGTGTAGTCAGCACTTTTCCTCTCAGAGGTGAAAACTAGATCTTTGTTGCTGTGAATGCGTCAACTGCTTCAGCAAATAATATTTATAAAGGCGGTGACTTCTTTTGTGATGGATCCTGTACGTATCTGGAAGCTTTTGGATCTGAGTAATGCAATCTAAGACTGCTGTCTCACTGGCTTATTGGTTTTCGTCAGGAGCTAGAATTGTAGCTTCTGTCAGAGATTCAAGTTGCCAGGGCCATGGTGAGATAAGAAATCTGAAATATAGACTTCGTTCTTGGGAGGCTTTAGTTTAATATAATTGACTTTTTGTAGACTGCACATGTTAGAACTGAACTTTTCCCATCCTCATGTGCTGCAAAAGAATTTTTGCAGTTCATGCAAGGCCCTATAGGTAGTTTGCAAAAGCTTGGGACTAGTCCATACAAACTACTCACATCTGATATTCACTTTTCGAGGAAATAATAAGAACGGCAAGCTTCCTGACAAGTTGATTCATAATCAAATTATGCATCCCTATGTTAGTACTCCAACTCATAACATTGAGCACAAAAGTTTTACACTAAAAAATATTATATTATCTGCTTTGCTGCAGAGAATAACAATCTCAGATGTCAAGTGTCCGCGGTGATCCCTGTAAGTTGAAACATCAAAAAGGAAGGTGGTCTCCTTCCTCCCCAATTCTTTTCTTCTTGATAAGTGCCTCCCCAACTCTGCAACTACATGCATTTTGGTTGCATCTTTTCGTGACCAGCATTGCACATCTTTTTTTTAGCATCCTCAGTTGTGTGCTCGTTCTGTCCTCTTTTTCCTGCAGAATTGCAATTGTTTCATCTAGTTCAGCCATAGCAGGGTCTTCAGGTACTTCCACTATTCCAGCAACCTGTATTTGGTACTAGCAAGTTTTCTGTTAATTATTACTTACTGTAGAGGAAGAGTCTATATATATAATGTTAAACAGCAAAAAGGCTTATTCACCACAGCAAATGGCACTGGCAGCATCTTGTATCCACTAGATGGATAAAGTCCGTCTAGTAAGAGAGCACTTCTGGGATGAAAATGCACCGTGGGTAAAACGCATTTCATATGAGTAATCAATGGCAAGGGCATTCATTGCAGTTGTAAGCACCCAGATTCAGGTCCCTTGTCTTCTTGCAAAGGTCACAATAGTACTGATTGGTATCATTTTATTGAGGCGTAAAGTGTGAGTTGATGGAAGTTAATGGGAATCTTTTACTGTACTGGAAGGCAATCTCTGATGATTAAGATTGCAATGCACACAACTATAAAAGTCGAACCTGCAAAATTTACAACAGAGCATCGTGTGGAAGGGGTGATCGTGCAGTGCATTCATCACAAGCCTTGCACGGACCAGCCTACATGTGACAGTTCCAGCGGCAGAGGGTGATCGTGCAGTGCATAAAGAAGAGGCAACCAAGACAACCGTGGACCTTTGCACCGGACTCTGTTTTAGAGCTTTGTGTGGAAGACCAGTGGATGCTGACGGTCGAAATGGTAGAGAACCGAGTCCTTAGTGCCTCCAGATCTTGCGAACATAGAGTTAAAGCCATGTGTGCAGTCCATGTCGAGGCTGAATTTGCATTTTCTGCAGTCGGAAACCATGGTAAGCAACTAAGCATTACATTTAGCTCCTCCATTTGTTCGAAAGCGAGGGTCATCTCTGCGGGAGACTCGGTGCAAGTTTTGTGGGGAAAAGTAATGCATGGCATCCACAGACCTGCCCCGAGGTCTCTTGCTCGCAGGCTTTGCATTTGATTCTACTTCTCATCCTGAGATGATGGAATGTGAGCAGATGCTCTTGAGCATTTGTTGGATGGTCACAATCAACTCATTCGAATGACAAGATAAGGTTTTCATATATAAAAGCGAAATATTGATATATATATATATCACTAGACTTGTGAGATCACATATTTCATCGTGACCAGGTTTGTTAGGAAAATAAATTGATATTGTATATACATACATGTTAGGGTTGGGTGAACCAAGACACCATCATAAAAATATCTTTCGAAGACAACAGGTAAGCGGGGAAGACAATGACTAGTTTAATGTAGTTTCTTTGTAATAGGACCTAGTCATCAGATGTTTTCCCTTACGCCCTTCTCGCTCCTCCCTTCTTTTACTCATTTCTCATCCCCCGTTTGCCGCTTTCCCGTGCCCTCCCCCCATTTCTCTCTCCTCTCTAAAAGTTTCCACAAATATTCCTCCTCAATACCTTAATCTTTTTCTGACCAAAAAAAAAAAAAAATACCTTAATTTCTCTGTGTCTCGAAAAGATGAAATTTATGTACGATGCAGTTTGGATGAAATAAGATTATGATGCATGGGCATTTTTCATTTATGGTGATGATCTTCATCTCACTAATTTGTATATTCCTTTTGCTAAAGTTTTTGAATTTATTATACTAATAAGTTCCGACCCTTGTTTGAACCAAGTTACATCCTTTTTTCCAGGCAAAAAAGAGAAGAAGAAGACAGAATTCTCTCTTTTTATCATATTTATCCTCTCCTACTAAGGCGTGCGTATTTTTATATAAAAACATCTCTTCAATAACTTTCGGTCTCCTTTATTGACTATACAAAACTACACAAAAAAATTTCATCTAGTTCAGGCTGTTCAGCAATAGCAGGGTCTTCAGGTGCACTATTCTAGCAACTTGTATTTAACACTGTTTGGTATTAGCGCATTTTCTGCTGATTATTACTTATTGTGGAGATGAGTCTATATATATATGATGTTAAAAAGGAACATGGCTATTCACCACATCACATGGCAGCATCTTGCATCCAGTTTTGGCTAAAGGCTGTTCAGCAATAGAGCACTACTGCGATACAAGCGCACCATGGTAAAATGCATTTGATATGAGTAATCAATGGGCAAGGGCATTCATCAGTCATAAGCACCCAGATTTGTGTCCCTTATATTATCACAAAGGGCACAATAGTACTGCTCCCTGGTATTATCTTCAATGAACAAAGCAAAAAGTGTGAGTTGATGGAATTTAATGGCAATCTTTTGCTGTAGTGGAAGGCAATCTGTGATGATTAAGATTGCATTGCACACAACTGCAAAAGCCGAAGCTGCACAACTTACCACAGACACTTCATAGTAGCATGGTTAGGTAGATTTAAAATAAGAAAGAATATATGCTTGCAGAGGTGATGTTTCAAAGTGGACCTTTTAAAAGTGCATGGAGTGTTGAAGTGGTCACTTCCATGCAGTGAAAGACAGAGCATCCATGCTCTTCACAAAATATGTCAACAGTGCTGTGAGCAGGTCGTTGCATCTGAGGGCAATTCAGCACATAATTTATGGAGCAGAGAAGAGCATCTCTGCTCTGCATGGCAATAGGCTAAACATTTGATCCATTCAACACAAGCCTTGCATGCACCATCCTTCATATGGCAGTTCCAGCGGCAGAGAATGATAGTGCAGTGGAGGAAGAAGAGGCAATCAAGGCAACCGTGGACCTCACCTATATGTTCCATTCACAAGCTCCACACCCGATTTTGCAGTCAAGCTGTGTGGAAGACCAGTGGATGCTGATGGTTGAAATGGTAAAAAAATCTAGTCCTTTGTAACTCCAGAAGGACAACTAGCTATTCTGATGATAATATTGTTTGAGTTTGTCGTTGCAGAATGACAGATTGGTTACATCATATAGTCAGCACTTTACCTTTGAGAGGTGAGAACTAGATCTTTGTTCCGGCGAATGCATCAACTTGCTTCAGCAGATAGGATTTATAAAGACAGTGACTTCTTTTGTGATGTATCTTGTCTGTATCCAGAAGCTCTTGGATCTGAATAATGCAATCTAAGACTATGTTGTCTCACTGGTTGATTGGTTTTCGTCCAGGAGCTAGAATTGTTCCTTCAGTCAGAGATTCAAGTTGCCAGGGCCAAGGCAAGAAAAGAATGCTGAAATATAGATTTCTTTTTTGGGAGGCTTTAGTCCAATACAACCGAATTTTGGTATACTGCAGATGTTAGAACGGAACTTTTCCCATCTTCATGTGCTGGAAAAGAATTTACAGTTCATGAATGCAAAGCCATATTGATAGTATGCAAAGGCTTGAGTCTAGTCTGTACAAACTACACCTGTCTGATATTCATTTTTCGAGGAAATAATAAGACCAGCAAGCTTCCTGATGAGTTGATTCATAATCAACTTATGCAATCCAATTTTAGTGCATTAATTTCTAACATGAAGCAAACAAGTCTCACACTCAAAAATATAATATTTATTTGCTTTTGATGCAGAGAATAACAATATCGGATGTCAAGTGTTAGCAGTGATTTTTATTGACTTGCTTGAGAACGTAAGTTGAACCATCAAACAGGAAGGCTGTCTCCTGCCTCCCCAATTCTTTTCTTCTGGATAAGTGCCTCCCCAACTCTGCAACTACATGCACTTTGCTTGCATCTTTTTGAGACCAGCATTGCCCGTTATTTTTTTTTTTTTTTCAGTACCCTCAGTTGTGTGCTCACTCTCTCTGCTTCTCCTGCAGAATTGCAATTTTTTCATCTAGTTCAGCAATAGCAAGGTCTTCAGGTAATTCCATTACTTTAAAAAACATTTGGTATTACCATATTTTCTGTTGATTATAACTTATTGTGGAGAATGAGTCTATATATGATATTAAAGAAAGAAACAAGAACAGGGCTATTCACCACATCACAAGGCAGCATCTTGTACCTCTTTGTTGGCTAATTGTCAGTTTTGTGAGACAGCACTTCTGTGATGAAAGCATACCGTGGGTAAAACGCATTCGATATGAGTAATCAATGCACGGGCATTCATCGCAGCTGGAAGCACCTAGATTCAGGTCATTTTTCTCTTGAAGGTCACAATAGTACTCACTGGCATGATCTTCAATGGACGAAGTGTAAAGTGTGAATTGGTGGAGGTGATGGTGATCTTTTATTGTTGGTGTTAATTGTGGAAGGCAATCATGATTGACTTTAAGATTGCACTGCACAAGAACGTGAAAGTTGAAAGTGTAAAATTTACTAGACAATGCATAGGAAGTGCACATCAGTAGATCTAATATAAGAAAGAGCATATGCTCGTGGAGGTGATGTTTGAAAGTGGGCCTCTTAAAGGCGCATGGAATGTTGAAGTCAAAGCCACATTTTGCACAGAGAAAGACAGCGTCAATGCTCTTCACGACATGCATCAGTGAGCAGTCCTTCCTGATACGGGAATAAGTAAAGCATATTTCCACCAGAAACTTCATAGTGAAAAAAATTAGTACACACACACCAAAAATTAGCTCCACATCTTCAACAAAACCCATCCTTAGCATTTCATCAGCCTCATCAAGGACACGGAAGGTTAAAGAGCTCAAGTCAATATTTTCCCTCTCAATGTGGTCCTGCCACAAGGTGTAACAACTGTGAACATGCGTTATTCCCAGCGGATGAAAGAAAACCAAATAAGCTTCCAATTCAATGAGTTACTTTCACACGGCCAAGTGCTCCACCATACAAACAACATGATGTTAAGCCCATTGCTCGACCATAAACTTCAAATAAACAATGTCAGACATCTATCTCTGTAAAGAGATTAGATTATTTCCATTAACTTGATTGCAATACCTGCTTGGCCAATTCCTTAGTAGGTAAAAGCACCAAAACACTTGGTGGCTTACCATATCCTGTCTTCCTTGAGGTTTTTGCAGGCCCATTCATCAGAGATTCCAAAATGGGCAAGACAGAAGCCATAGTTTTGCCCTGGTACAATTCGCACAGTGAACAAGGTGATAATCAGTGCTAGAAAATTAAAACCCATCAACTACAGAAATGAGGAAGCAGTTCCAAAACTCATGTTCCTAGCAGCCAATCATCTTTAAAAAAATGAAATGCAACTGCAGCCAAACAGTCTTCACGCACTTTTGGTTTTTATATATCAAATAACACCAATGAACTAATGTACAGATGACTCTGCCACAAACTAGAAGATTTATTTAGCTATAGGTTTTTTGGTCGAATTATCAGCTGTAGGTTTGAATGCCTTCCGCAGTACAGTACCTTCAATGAATCTGTTTTCCCTCCCCTGTTGACTATGAAGAATTAATGACCTAAAAATCTGTTCAGGCCAATGTCCTAAAATTATCAAAATGAAAAATGCCCTTGCATACTGGGCCTTGCAATTCTTCTGCATGGTTGCCATAGATTTTCGGCAATCGAAGCAACAAAAACAAACCAACACAGACACAACATCAATGGGCAATGCACGACAAGATCTCCATGACCGAAGTTATGAAGTTGGACCACCATAACCATCAGAAAGCAGGAAGAACAGAGGTCTTAGTAGTAGCTATAAAACTGAATTAGCGGCATTACACCCTTTCGGATGAGGATTTTTACTCGATCCTTGATTTTTCTTAATTGGACTGCCATTACCAACACCTTCGTAGACTAAATTCACTACTCTTTCCTACTTACTGCTTGGACCAGAAAAATTGCAAAGTTCAATAAATAATTTATTGCTCAATTGGGTGTACCACTGCCTTCCGTGGCGATTGAAGAATACTGATCTTCCCTATGCTACTACCATTAACCTCTCCCTCGAGAGAAATAAAAGCCAATCTCAGCCAATTCTCTGTTTCACTAAGACAGGATCATGAATTCGAGACAGACCAGCAGAAGAATTGAGAAACAATGCAGAAAACATGCAAAGCTTCGAACTGCTAGTCAATTGTAACTGCAATGAAAATGAGAATGCGTATGTCACTAAGTGAACTGAACTGCAACATCAAGTTCGACAGCAGCAGGTGAAAAGAAAAGAGGAATTAATTCCAGATTTACTTTTGCCTGCAGTAGCAATCTTGGCCTAAACATCCTCTCATATCAGACAGGGCAAGTTGTCAGTCTATATATAAACAGAGTCAAGAGGTGACAACTTTGCCGAGAGAAGGACGAAGTTTGCTGTAAAATTGACAACTCCATGCAATTGGGTGGCATAGCGAGTAAGACACACTCTAATTCCAGTAGGGACCAGATTCTTATTGATCAGCTAGAGCCTAACGCAACTTTATACTCAGTGCTAAAATAGAGTTCAAGGAAAACAACCTTGCCAAACAACATTCCATCTAAATAAGCACTGGGAAAAAAAATTAAATAATTTCTCCTCTCATAGTATATACAGTCGATTTCCAATAAAGCGAATATCGACAAAGCAAATTGAATACGAGAGAAACATAGGCGCTACCTACCCATCAAGCAAATGAAGGTTTCAAGGATTTCCTTGTACCTTGTCTTGGAATGCTCAAGTGATGCTGGGACAACCGAAAACATCATTTTGCTCCTCCAAATGGATGGATTGCCTTTGATCCTCCACACGTTGAAGTTATGATGATAATTGAAGCAAGTTCATTGTAGTACCACCACCTTCAGGAGAAAGGTTGTCTTTGGAGCTTACAAAACCTGATCCCCCAGAATCCCATCAGAGATCTCCAAATCAGAAACTAGGGGATGACCTGGGAGGTTTCCTTCTGCAGTGTCCATCACCGATGAAGACAATTGTTTCAACTCCACCCCTACGGAAGCATGTGAACTCATATCCACTAGCTTGTCGGTTGCTCCGCACAGGCAGGAATAATAGTCGGTGCCGGCCATGACCAAAGACTGAGCCATGGGAATTCGGGAGTGGCATGTAGAATGTTGCTCTACACCATAATTGCTTTGTTGTGAACATCAAAGCAATCGGATCGAGGTCGAGGAAGCAGAGGCAGAGCAGAAATAGAAACCCGTGTGAATTAAAAGCAGAGGCAGAGCATAAATAGAAACCCGTGTGAATTACGCACAGCAAGCTGGAGATCTGTTGCTTACCATAGAAGAAAAAGAGCTGACCTCTCTCTCTGCAGATAATGGATTTCTGGGTTTTCTTCTTGTCGTTTCTCTCGCGAGCAGACCTCTCCCTCTCTGTGCAGATAATGCATTTCTGGGTTTTCTTCTTCTTGTTTCTCTCGCTAGTGGCTAGTGGGTTGATGCCCTTTTTTGGGTTGCCCACCCCACGGAACTCAACCAAAGATAACTACTTTCGGGAAAAAGACAAACTCTTTTTTTATAAGTTCTTTTTCCGAAGGGAGTTCTTTTTCATTGAGTTCCAAGACCTCTCTCTGCACCAAAGAACTTCCACCCCGCGTGTTGGATTTTACGACCATGATATCTATCCTCGTCAGTTTCATCCAAATTAAATTTCAGGGGAAGTTAATTTCGCCATTTGAAGCCCATCCCGTCGCCACTGGCATCGCCATGTGCAGCTTGCTTCTGCATTTCTTAGTGCTGCGTCTTGCTGGTCGAACACCACCATCTACCAACCGCGCTCCTCCTTATGATGGAGATCAGTGGCCTCGCTCACATGGCCATTGCTCTATGATTGCTTCCACTCCGTCCCCTGGTTCGTGCTGCTCCTGTGGCTTTCCGTGAATCTGTTGAGCAGCCTCATCCGAAAACTTCGGCTGTGGCTTCACGGCAAACTCCTCCTCATGATCATCCGTGTGGCGCGGTCTCCTGTATGGCGTGGTGGAAGAGCGCAGCCACAGTCGCCACCCACGTTCGTGAATCAGCGTTCCATGCTGGAAGTCTGAGGCTCTGAGCACCCCAGTTGTAATTAAAGCTTCTGACGACTTTGAATAAATTCCTACTCTTACAAATTTTTTCTTTCTTTTTTTATTTCTTTATTTCTGGTGAATTTCTTTGTAGCTTTCTGTTTGGCCAGCGATTCAATATATATTTTCCACATTCTTTGCTGGTATACGATTGTTTTTCCTCATTTATCCATAAAAAGTGGGAAAAATTACATGCCTTGGTGACGCGAGCACGACTGCAATTTCAAAAGCTTAGTTCTAACATCGTTGAGTGATCCGAATCATTGCTGAAATTTCCATTACGGTGCCTGGCCCGTGACTGCGGAGGGGATTCTTTCGTTGACCATATCAAAAAGCAACATTCTCGGCAGCACCAATACGAACCCCAACTCTTTAACCGTAGTGTTCTCATGGGTTGTCGTGCAAGGTTGTTTTTTCTCCCTGGGGAAAAAGAGAATTAATGGTTTTTTTTTTCCTATTCGAGAAAGTGAATATGATGTATGTGTAGGTGTACTTGTACTGGATCTTCTCATTTGACCGAGCATATTCAATTCGACTAAGATGGGGCTCCGTGGTGGCTAGTGGTCTGGTTTCTAACTCTGCAACGGTGGTGACACTCTGTTTTTGTCACACCCCAAAACCAACATGAATGGGGGATGACACGGCCGTCCTTCCACTCAAAGGACGCAGCCTTAAAGCTCCCAAAAACCAACTCTTAAAAGTCCCCACATCCATATCGCTCTCGTATCTACTCATCGTTAATCAAGGGACCTGAAAAACATTGGAAAATAGAGAGGTGAGCAAACACGGCTCAGTGAGTAGTGCATCTCTTCTAAGCGGATCGAGCACCCACTATGCATATTTATAAAATCAAACCGCAACTCTTTTAACTCAAATCTAGGATATAACATATATACAGTAAAAATAATTAAGTTACATACGCTTCAACATAGCTATATTTATAGCAAAAATAATCATTTCATAATAACATTGAAATAAACATCAATGGTCCAATCCACTGATTAATCTCATTAATTCACACGCCAATGGTCCATTCCATTGGTTAATCTCATACCACACCAAATCCATAAATTTAACAAACCTTCAAGGCCAAAATATAACCTTTCTTACTTTAACACAATATGTTCAAAGCAAAAATATTCAAGATAATAATAGGCAAATGCCAATGGTCTAACCCATTGGTCAATCTCATAAAACATGTATCAATGGTCTATCCATTGATTAATCTCATCAAGTCACACATTGATAATCTAATAAAATTACACGTCGATGGTCAATTCCAACGACTAATCTCGAATTACACATCGATGGTCAATTCCATCGACTAATCTCAAATTACGCGTCGATGGTCCATTCCATCGACTAATCTCAAATTACGCATCAATGGTCCATTCCATCGACCCAACTCATATCACATGTCAATGGTCCACTCCATTGACCAATCCGTTGCTCAATATCAAACCATGGTCACGATATAACGCCTGGTGACGAGGCGACCAAGATTCCCCCCTTGGCAAGGTCTCCACCTATTATTAGCCGGTGGCTCGGCCCACAAGGATATCCTAGAATAGTATGCGCATACCCACAAGCCCCTCGCTGGGCTCACAGCGATATTGAGCAAAAACATCAATCCAAAACAACACCATCCATAATTCTCAAACAAAATCCATAAAACATTTCATATATCACGAAAAGATTTCGCAACTCAACTTATCCGCCCAAATACTTTTCATAAAACATTCTCAAATAATTTCAAAACCCGTCTCATGAATCAATTTCAAATCAAATACATTTCAAGAAAACTTATCACAAATCAATATCTATATAACCTTCCATAAATCATTTCAAAGTCGAGCTTTTCGTGAAATGGTTTCACAAACCCAAAACATGTAATATTTCTCAACTATGTTCATCAAACATAATATATATTCATAAAAAGTTCTCGCACTATTTTCAAATATCAAAACTTAGTAAATGTCCGATCCAACTTTTATGCAATAAACATGCTTATTTATAACTCATAAAAATATCAAATCTTTATCATTTTGAAGACATGAGCTTATAAATTTTTAGAAGAGATAGCACCACTCACCTGGGAAAGTCGGAAATCAACTACGACGCTCACTCGAACCAACGCACTCGGATCCCTAATAATTAATGGAAAAACATTATCAAAATGCCGAGTAAAAATGATATTCGCATAACGACTCGTTTATACTAAGCTCATTTGTCGATAAAACGAAACCTATGCGCCACAAAACTCGCATTTATCAAAAAACCCATCAATTTCCCGCAAGGCACAACCCATGCGCCAACTTTGTCGCACCATAACTTTCTCCACAAAATTCCCTTTCAAGCCATCTTATAGTCTTTAGAAAGCTCTCTTAACGTACAACAACAACCCCAACTCAGCCACCCCAAAACAGTACCGAAAACAACAAAAAAACAAGCTCGAAGCTTACTGTGTCGCTACAGTACCAGCATGCGCCCCCGACTTCAAAATTCCGTTCCGGACAAACCGCAAGCTCAAATCACGATCCGTAAGATACTATAGCTTCACAACATCCCAAAGTACCATTTCTATAAAAATATGCAGCTCAACGACTCAAAAATCATACTTCGCCACTCGATTTTCCAAAATTCCGAATTTCAAGCCCTAGGTCCGAAATTACTCCAATTGAACAAATGAGCAGCACGAACACTTACCGGGCGTTGCGCTACGTAGTTAACATGGCTTGGCGAGGCTTCCATGACGAGAACTCGCGAAGCCCTCTTTTTCTTTTCTCCTCTTCTTCTTCTTCTTCTTTCTCTCTTTCTTCTTCTCTACGTTCAAGCTCTCTGCCGTCCCTCTCTCCCCTTCTTTCCTTCTCTCTTTCCCTTTTATCTCCTCCTTTTTCTTTTCTTTTTCCTTTTTTTTCTTTCTGTCTTTTCTTCCCTCTCTCTCTCTCTCTCTCTCTCTCCTCTCTTCCCTCTCCCGAAAACTCTCGATTCCTCTCTCCTTCTCCTTTTTATTTTATTTTATTATTTTGACCGGGTCAAAACCCATATTTTACAGTTTTGCCGTGAAACATTACATCCACTAACCACTGCTTCTTTATCAAATTATAAGCCCCGGTTGAGTTGAGTTGAGTTACTAATATAAATTTTATTTTCTGTATTTTGAAACAAAGTATGAGAATAATTCTTGAAATGCTAGTTTGGGCTATATAACTTTTTAAAAGTTATTTTCTTCTCTTATTACATTTAAAGTGCATGTGATCTTATAAAGATTCTTCATATGAAAAATTATCGTACCAATAGGTGATCTTCTTGATAATTGTGTCGGTAATAAATATTTCTCTATGAGCCTTATCGATTTGCTATAATATTAGTTAATTGTTATTATTAATTATTATTTTGTCAGATTCATTTGTTAATTTGACTTTGCTTATTTTATCTCTTTAAATCTTGTGAAAGAACTTGCCCAACGGGCGAAGGATTCCACACCAGACAAAAGCAAACGAAAGTACGTCGTCCAATTGTAATTTCAAATCCAATTCTTCATGTCACTGTTATTTTCATATCGAGCTTTAAACCTTCATTTCGTCTTCATTTTTACATCAATGAGATAATGTATATATTAATTAATACCCTTATTTATTCTCCATGCTCTAATTTTTTTTTAATATCGAGCATTCACCTGCATTGTTGTTATTAATATATTTGCAAGAGTCGTTATTAATATAATTTCGAGTGTTTTACTTGTATTTTTAAATGAAAAATTCTTGCCCTTTCCTTCATATTCATTTACCTTCTTATGTTTTCTTTAATGTCGTGTCTGGACCCTTCGAGCACCAACTAGTTTTCAAGGGGTTTTTTTTATAACTTTACATGTTTAAAGAATTCAAAGGAGTCTATTTGAGCGTGTCTGATACCAGCTACCTATAAAAATGTATGCGTTTTGTGTTAGAATAAAAAGATGTTTCAACCACGTGAACATAATATAAAATTGATAAACATAGCATACCCAAATCAAATGTAGCTGTTATTGATTCAACGAGTGAGAGGATGTCTTCCCATGGATATAATCTTCATCACTCTCCTCTATGAAAGCTATGATGGATGTTTTTTTTTTTTTTTCTCATCAATTTTCTGGAAATAGCATAAGCTTGATAACCGCATGCATACATTCTCTACCGAAAAGAGATCTTATATAGAGAGACTGATGGGACCAACTCTACACTTATAAAATCCCAACCTTCCATCAAAGTTTAAGATATGTATTACACATGATTAATTGGATGTCACAAATATATTGTTCATAATATATTTAACTAAATTGTGTATATATCAAATATTAAATAATAGACTTGATAAGCTACATAAATGGGTTGGACCTCGTCAAGTCCAACATCTTCAACATTTTCAACATTTTCAACATTTTCCGATTTACACTTACCTATATGGATGCCATAATCATGAGGCTTAACGTCTCAACTCAATTTACCCCCTTTTGCTCAAGATAGAGTTATCCAAATTAGTGTTTTGAGAGGTCAAATAGAAAGAAAGTTTAACATTGAAGTCGCGATAGAAAAAAGAGATAGGTCGTGTTTGGGTTCTAGAGATGAATTTTACTTTATCATTGTTATAATTGTCCTTCCAACTAATTATTAGAGTGGTGTCCTTCGATCAAGAGTTGTATATATTGCAATATTTCGTTCATTCACACAAGAGTTGCATATGTTATAAGACATCGCTATATGTGCAATTAATATGTCTTTCAATTTACTATTGGATGAATAACTGCTAGAAAATCTTTCTTGTTCAAGTTACATCCACTCGAGCATGTTTTAGATCTTTTCTCCAAACTTTAGTTGACTTCTTTTAAGAAGATCTTAGAGATAATTAGAAGATCCTGTATATATTCATTGGCTGTACATATCAATAATTGATAGTAGCTAATCATAATTGATATGGTAATATCTTGTCACATTAGATGATCATTCTATAAAATGTATAAATAACTTATGTACTCATTGTGATAGATAGGGAAATCATACAATTATCTTTTCTTCTTATCTTTGAGTATACAAAATTTAGAATTAATAGCATTTTACTTCTTGAAAATTGATGTTTGTAAAGTACATATAACATTCCGACTTTAAAAAAAAGTACATATAATATTGTTCGAAGACCACAACTGAACACCAACCAAATAAGAGATAGGCATTGTATTATGATCTCTAAATAAGATGTTGTAATTTGGACATACAATATTGTTCAAGTTAGTATCGTGACTCGTCTGTCTTACATGAGCGAAATATTGCCTCTTTGGACTTAGATCAAGAGAGACTGATTTCCAGAAATGTGTTCCATCGAGTCATTCAATTTCGGAATAAATTACTTATCTTTGATGAAATTAGCAGGAGAAATGGGAACTTTTGCGCGCTGAACGTTGTGCATTGGACGGAGCTATTCATGTGACCAGGCTAATTTAAGCACTTGGGTTCTTAACAACGAGTCCAACAAGATTGGGTTTCTCTGCTAAAGCAGCTGCTCGAGCCCATGTAGCATGGAAGATGTCATGTTGCAAACATGGACCTTTTTTTCTAAGTTGTCTTCCTGCTATTTTAAATATCAGCAATCCAAAGATCTCCATCATCCCAAAATTAAAGGACATAAGTGTATGTAATTAAGTGGTTTCTACTTACTACACTTCAATCTTCTTTTCTCACGTGATTCTCCTTCACGATCTCTTGGTGAGTTTATGACTACAAAAAGTTGATGCATAAATTGGAGTATTTTTTTTTTTTGATCGAAAGTAACATATTTTATTTATTTAGACGTTAAGACGCTAAACCCATCTCGTGGGGCGTCCTTACACAGCAAGGCCCAAAGGCCTGGAGGGGGGGAAGACAACCAGTTGGGCTGAAGCGAATTTCTCCTCTGTTCTCGTGCGGCCCAATCAGCAACTTCATTCGCAGACCGTCGACATAGATGCAGGCCCACCAGCGGCAACTCTTGAGTCTATGTAAAAGTGTCTTTTTTCTTTCTTTCTTTCTTTCTTTCTTTCTTTTTAATCTTTTGGATGAAAAAACGAGTTTATATAAGTGGATGGCATAAAATGAAAAGGAGTAATGCTAAGTCAAAGTGTTTATAAAGAATCAGTATTTAAACTGATAAAACCCCGTGTGCTACCGCCACTATTTGTCTCTAAATAAATGATTGAGTTTGGCTCATAACCGCAACTAATGATGATGGATCACATAAAATTTTGTACATTGGGTTTTGTAACTATTTCAATGTAATCCAATGTACATGACATTACTTGGTGTTGAAATACCAAATGTCACATGGTGGGAGAGGGAGAAAGACCACATCCATATTGATTGATCACTAAACCTACGAAGTATCAAAATTTCCAAACTTTGACCCTGTAATACTCTTTAATTAGTGTACCAAATGCAAATTGACCACATCCATATTGATTGACGTCTAAACTTGGGAAGTATTAAAATCTCCAAATTTTGACTTTGTAGTACTCTTTTGTTGGCGCACCATATACAAATTGACTCACATGAGTTCCTCCTAGGATAGTATCCTAAGCTTAAACAACTTCTACTTCTCTTGATCTTGAACCTTCCACGTACTCTCACCCCAGTCTAGTATTCATCTGAATTCTAGAAAACCATACAATGCCTTGGCGGGGATTATAAAGATTGGATCTTGGACTTGTTCGATATCAAAACAGAGCTTACATACACTTCGTTTATCGAATTCTTTAATATGATATTCGAGGAATATTCCTTGTCCTCATTCCCCAATTAATGTTAAATTAATTTTACCGCATGTAATTTCTGCATCATTCCCCTCTTTTCAATTCATGAGATGTGAACTCGATTAAATAATCAAGATGAAAGATGGACCAAGAGAACGTTCTAGAATATATGTTGAGGAGGTCAAGCTAAACGTGAGATTGATCCATTAAATTAACCGGGGTGTGAACATCACGTTTTCATGCATTCTCTCAGCCATAACAGGTCCATATTATGTCTCGGTTCGCAAGTAATCGCGTGCTTAAGTAATCTGCAAAGGTTGACCGCGTTCCAATTTATGTAAGTTGAAAATTATATAAGATTCGAGGCTACTCGTGTACGCATCTATACCCTCTTTCTTTACGGACAGATAGAGGACATGCCTCTGTCGAATGGTTCAACCATTTGACTGTGTTGTTGCAAACGTTTTTCTCCATCATCTGAGCACGATTAGTTTAATTGGCGAAGCTAAATCAAACAAGAAACTGACGTCGTCCCATAAATGCTTTACAAACGCGTCCATGGTTGGACTTTTTATATGGCGCATATCTTGTCTCATTAGCTAATTTGCTACAGCAAGTCCCTTAATTGCCATTTATAATGTGGTTATGGCTTGAAAAATTGACTAGCTATCCAAATCATTAGCGACAGATGTGGGTTTGTACGGAAAAAAGAAATAAAAAGAAATTACATTAAGTTGTATATTTCAAAAGTGATCTTTCATCATTTTCCTTGACCATTGTGGAGGAGTATGTATTTCTTACTTCAAATTTTTACGATGCCACAACATGCAAAAACTTACGTTTTCATGCGTCGTTACTACTTAATGACATGAATCTAATATCTATTTTTTCTTTTCATTATAATCAATTTTAGGTGCAATCATTCTTTTAACATTGTCAATGTACCAAATAAAAGTCACTTTCTTCTTCCCTTTTGTCAAGACGCCTTTTAACCTTTTCATTATCTCTTCTTCTTCCTCTTTTTCTAAGTTTGGTAACTTGAACTAAGTTGAGAAAAGTCAAGTGACACACTTTTATCAGCAATACGCAAAAAGTCAATCATGTGCTTTAATTCCATGCCACTATTAATCACGAAAGGCACCTCAGAAGGCAAGGGCTTTGAAAAAAAAAAAAAAGAGGCAAAGAAATTTGGAAAGGAAATGAATGTTCGCGAGCTGTCTTTATGGATCACTGAGATGCTTTTATGCAACTGTACAACTACCTCAAATAAGCAATTATCCAACATTCCATTGACACAAAAATCTTGCATCTCTGGAAAGAAAACGGCTGGCTTTGTGCATCTTCATTAAGGGAGGGAGGGAGAGGGAGCGAGAGGAGGAGAGAAGGACCAAAAAGCACCACTCACGACATGATACCTAGGAATACAATTTAGTTGGTTCGACGATGCGGTGGTTTATTTTCGCATGCAATATCAGAAGGCTGTGCTTCTCAGGTCTATTTCATTAAAAGTTGGTAGTGATTCCACGTGTAAATTCCTTGGAACAAATGCATAATGGCGCTCAATTGGTTATTCAATGATTTATACTATCGAACAAATGCATAATGGCGCTCAATTGATTATTCAATGATTTATACTATCGACGGGTGGATGTACCTAACGACGATAATTATAATTACTTCCGCAAACCGTATCAAGAGAATAGTAAACAACATTTTTTCCGACTTGTGGACTAGTTCCCCTCTAAGTAGCCAGCTAATTGAGGTCGCACCCCTTCGCTATCGAATAACAGAAAATGAACTCAAGGATTTATGTCCAAACAAGCCTACAACAACATCGCATTTGAGAAAGATTCATATTTCCTTCGAAAAGTACGAGCAATGTAAACATTCATTACAACCTCAAGTACATCACGTATTAGTCCCAAAAAGTAAAACAACTAAATCATTTATTGGTGACCATAGAAGTAAAGAGGAGAAGAAAAGGTAAGAAATGAAATTAACGCGGCGTGAATGAGCAACATTTTGACTGCTTCTATATAAAAAAGAAATCTAGTAATGACAACGAGAGCTCTACTGCTCTTCACAGAGGGAAGGGGAGAGAGGAGGGTCGTGCGGAGTCAAAGCTCACGGCACTATATACAACTTGTTTAATCCGTGGAGCTAAATCAAACAAGAAACTCACGTCGTCCCATAAACTTACGAACGCGTCCATCGTTGGACTTTTTATATGGTGCATATCTTGTCTCAGTAGCTAATTTGCTACAGCAAGTCTCCTTAATTGCCATTTATAATGTGGTTATGGCTTGAAAATATGACTAGCTATCCAAATCATAGCGACAGATGTGGGTTTGTATGAAAAAAGAAAAGAAATTAAACAAGTTGTATATTTCGAAAATGATCTTTCATCATTTTCCTTGACCCTTGTGGAGGAGTGTGTATTTCTTATTTCGCACTTTTACAATGCCGCGACATGCAAAAACTTAGGTTTTCATGCGTTGAATGTACCAATAAAAGTCACTTTCTTCTTCCCTTTTGTCAAGAGGCCTTTTAATCTTTTCATTATCTCTTCTTCTTCTTCTTTTTTTCTAAGTTTGGTAAGTTGAACTAAGTTGAGAAAAGTCAAGTATAACTTTTCAGGACACACTTTTTATCAGCACTATGCAAAAAAGTCGTCCATATAATTTAATTCCATGCCATTACTAATCAAGAAAGGCAACTCAGAAGGCAAGGGCTTCGGAGGAAAAAAGAGGCAAAGAAATTTGGAAAGGAAATGAATGTTGGTGAGCTGTCTTTATGGACCGCTGAGATGATTTTATGCAACTGCACTTCTACCTCAAATAAGCAATGACCCAACGTTCCAATGACACAAAATCTTGCATCTTTGGAAAGAAATCGGCTGGCTTTGTGCATCTTCGTTAAGGGAGGGAGGGAAGGAGATGGAGCGAGAGAGGGAGAGAACCAAAAAGCACCACTCACTACATGATATCTAGGAATACAATTTAGCTAGTCCGACGATGCGGTAGTTTATTTCCGCATGTAAAGTCATAAGCTTGTGCTTCTGATGTTTATTTCATTAAAAGTCGGTAATGATTCCACATATGAATTCCATGGAACAAATCCACAATGGCGCTCAATTGATGATTAAATGACTTATACTATCGATAGGTGGATGTAGATAAAGACGATCATTATAATTACTTCCGCAAACCATACCAAGAGATTAGTAAGCAACATTTACTGACTTGTGGGCTAGTTTCACTCTAAGTAGCCAGCTAATTGCGGTCGGACCCCATTCCTATCGAATAACAGAAAATGGACTCGTGGATTTATGTCCGGCCAAGCCTACAACACATCGTGTTTGAGAAATATTCATATTTCCTTCGAAAAGTATGAGCAATGTGAACATTCAATACAACTCAAGTACATCACGTATTAGTCCCAAAAAGTAAAACAAGTAAATCATTTATTGATGACCATAGAAGTAAAGAGGAGAAGAAAAGGTAAGAAATGAAAGTAACGTGGCGTGACTGAGCAACATTTTGACTGCTTCCATATAAAAAAGAAATTTATTAATGGCAACGAGAGTTGTACTGCTCTTCACATAGGGAAGGGGAGAGAGGAAGGTCGTGCGGAGTCAAAGCTCCCGGCACTATATAGCCACCAACTTCTACACACCTCTCCCTCATCCAAGCCCCAGACCCAGCTGAACTTTTCTCCATAGCTCTTGCGTCCCTGGGTTCTCCTCCTCTCTCGCTCTCCCTCTCCTTCTCTCCCTCTGAGATCTCGCAGAGCCTGTGAAGAAATTAGTTCGAGCCGTAACGACGAAAGGTAGACGAGAGAGAGAGTGAAGGCGTGAAAGAGAGATGGGAAGATCGCCGTGCTGTGACAAGAACTACGTGAAAAGAGGGCCATGGTCGCCTGAAGAAGACGCCACTCTCAAGTCTTATGTGGAGGCTTTTGGCACTGGCGACAACTGGATTGCCTTGCCCAAGAAAGCTGGTTTGTCCTTGCTCCTCTCTTTCTTACTATATCCCCATCACAAAATCCTATCTAATTATTATTGGTTTTTGCCTTTTTTTATCCGGTCTCGAGGGGAGACTCGATTCATTTTCTGTTTATCTTCACATCTTGGGTCCTTTTAGATTGTCTGCGTTTACATGTATGGGGATGTAGATCTTGAAAATCTTGATTAAATTAATGCTTTTTTTTCACACAACTGTGAGGAGTATAGTCATCTCCTTAGGGTTTGAGAAGTGCCCAACCTTGCGAGAAAAAAATTGAACGTAGATGGCCGTTTTAATTATTTTTCTTCAGGTCCAGACCATATAGCACGCCTAGGCTCTAAGAAAGAGATCAATATACGTGCTCGGGATACCGCAAAATGCCTAGTTTTAACATACAAAAGATATATAGAAGATCATTTTTTTTCCTTTTATCGAGGTGATTTGCATTTCATTAGTTTTCTTGCTTTATATCATATTACTGCTTCATAATTTCTGCAATCACCTTACTGAAACAGGTCTCCGGCGATGCGGCAAGAGTTGCCGGTTGCGATGGCTCAATTACCTGAGGCCCGGCGTCAAACATGGCGGATTTACAGAGGAGGAGGATAGGATCATATGCGATATCTACAGGGAAATAGGAAGCAGGCAAGTTTTTGGTTAATCATTAATTAACTCCCATCTATTTCCTTCCTTTGCTTGCTTACAATAGATTAATCAGGATTAGTTGTCTGTCGGCTAATTTGACCTTTGATTAGTGTAAATTACTAATGCAATTTGCCCCCACATTTGTTTTATTTGGTCAGGTGGTCGATCATAGCATCTCAACTACCCGGACGAACAGATAACGACATCAAGAATTATTGGAACACCAAGCTGAAGAAGAAGCAGCATTTATATGAGAAGATCAATCCCACAAATAACAGTGTCAATTGTGCTCGTGGCACCAAAGTTGTTGTTACTCCTGATGATCATGGCCTAGGACAACAAATGTTGCCCATGCCGGAAAAAGTACATTCGAACCAGATTAACAACATCGCAGCTTCGCAATCTCTAGGCACGGCGGCGATATTTCCGACATTCTACGATGCTCGGTACGGATCATCGTTGTACTATTGTAATGCGGGGTCCAACGCAGCATCCGAAATTGGAGGTGGAATGGCAATGAGCAGCGGAAGCAATGTTTCGTCGTCAGCATCGTCGTCATCCCAAGACTATTATTCAGGCATCTCGAACAATTCACCTTCTCTGGGAGTAGACAGCGAATTCATTTCGATCACTGGTGACACTAATAGTATCAGAGAATCTGGTATATTGACGGATAACACGATGAATAATTTGTGGGACGTCGTGAATGAGCTATTATTCGACGAAGGGACCGGTGACGGAGAATTGTCGACGGCCACCTTGTATCCGAGTTTTGCTGAATCAAATGGTTACAGAGATTTCATCATGCCAAAAGGCGTGAACCAGTATAATGCTTTGATGAGCACATCTGAAGGAAGAGAACAACTAGGGAGTTGGAACCAGATGTGGAGAGATGGACAATGATGTATTAGAGAAGGCGAATTCTAGCCGGATAGGGGGATTCAATTTGTCATTCTTTTTTTTAATGAACTTCTAGGAAATTTTCTTCTTCTTTTTTTCAAATCATTTGCTTGTCTTGATAAAACTAGTAGATGTAGAGAACAGATTCATATGCGCACATCAAACGACTTCTCAGGAGAAAAAAAAGGGTGCAAATTTGGGACCTGGTATGCTCCTGCTTTCTTCACCCATGAGATTATGTTGAAAACGATTGTCTTAATTCTAGCCGGTCATATAGACGAATACAAAGATTTAGTATAACCACCCATTACTTTATACATTTTCTAAAACATTTGTGTACCCACTTAATTACTAATAAATACATAACTTGTTACAAACTTTGGTTGGCCCCTCAAAGTGCGCATTCTGGGTATGTTCTTGATGTTGAGATAAGGAGAGAATCTCCAAGATGATATGCATTAATTATATGGGTAGAAGCAAAAAACTGGAAAGAAAAGAAAAATAAAGATAGATAACTTTGCTCTGATTTGGATTCATTGGAAGCATACTTTTAGGTCAGTGGAAAAGCAATATAAGATGCACCCCTTGTTCACAATGCCAAACTAAATCGTCCCCACCTTCTCAGGGGTTGGGGTGTGATGATTTAGTTTCAAGTGTGGATTTCGACTCCCACACCCTATAAGGGGCATGACAAAAATCTGAGAGTAAGAGTTAAAATAGAAGTAGAGTAGGACCAACAAAATAAAAATGTAGACAACCCTAACTCAAGCAATGTAAACCCATCTCTCTCTCTCACACACACGCACGCACGCGCACACACGCATGTTGTGAGGTCTCTCTTGACTTGGTCCTGTCTGCTTTGCTTGTGACCTGTGACTTGTGAGGAAGGTACGATGAACATGAGTTGGGGAGAATGACATAAGGTTGTCTGCCTCTTTCTGGGTATCCTGGGGTTCATGCAAGCTGCATGGGTTTTGTGACAGTTTCAAGACTCACACAACTTCTACATGGAACCTTTGATGTTTGATAAAGGAGGATAAAGCCAAGACTGTGAAGTTAGCGTATCGTGTCATATTATATCACGGGACAAGATCCGGCTCCTCGAAAAGTGACAAAATGCGAGTGACAAAGGTGCTGAACAACCAATCTTGTCTTGAATCGATACAGCAAGAACATACTTTGCAGTCCCAATCTCGTTGTGTATAATATGATCATCTTTCATTAGAGTGTGACTTGATTGTCATGCCCGTTTGTTGCTGTTTTTTTCCCCAAAAGAAAAGGAAACTACTTCTTACTTTCCTGTTAGAATTTAAAATGTTATCTAAATTCTAAAATTTGTGAAAATATTAGATGTGAACTTACGTGCAAATATTCATATGTTGAGAAAGTTTCAAAGTGCTTATTGTTAAAAATAATCAAAGTGCGTGAGCCACAAGATTTATATAAGTAAAAAGTAAAATGCTAGAGTCTCTCTCTAGATAAGCCAAAATAGCATTTTGATTCTAGAAGGACGAAAGGTATTGCGCCAACCATACTTCGAACAACAAACTCATTTTGATATATAATCCATTGGCTAGATCGAGACTATTAATTGCTGGAAAAGCGGTTTTTGGTTTCAAATGGGAACGAGACTTGGTAAGACGAAATAGAGCACTTATAGTGAAATCATCTGTGAGAAAAAAGACACCATGTTCGTTGACTCGAATGGTAATCTCGCACGAGCTTTCGAACCAGTCAATTTTGGGGGAGGGGGAGAGAGCGTGGATAGACCGAGTCAATGGAGTGCTCGGCTGGATAAACCAGTATCATTCCTGCCTTTAGAAAACATTAGAGTTCCACACAAGAAAGAAGGATCTTCTTAAGAAGAACATTGAAAAAGGAAAAATGCATCTTGTGAACGCATGCGTAGGTTAACATTCAAAACAGAGAATTCATTTTGACAATGGTGTTGCTATGATCTTCGACATCGACATCAATTGCAACGTTATTCACGATTTTGGATTTTTGTTCAATGCATGCCAAGGCTAGGTGCATCAGCTGCATGTATCTAAACATTGTATTCAAGCCACTTACCGTGCATTTGGTTAAGTTTTTGGAGAAAGTTTTTGAGAAAATACAATGACTTTAAGTTAAAGGGGCTTTATGAAAAGCAAATATTGTTCGATAAATGGAAATCAAAAAGCACCTTGAGAAGTAACTTTAAGAGATATACTATTTGGTAAAAACACATTTGAAATGTAGTTTGATATGATTAATTTAATTTTTAAAATTTTTAGTTTGCTTAAAATTGGAAAAAGAAAACAATTATAGCAATTTTTATGATTTGAATGTTGAAAGCAATGCAAAACATTAATAAAATTATATATGCAAATAAAAAAAATCACATTTATTTTTCAGTTAAGTAATATGAAAAGTTTCAATAGAGTATTGATACAAGTGAAACCCATGAATTGGTTGATTCCTTTTCAAACGTTTTTGAGAATTTGCCCAATCAATTACTAAGAGAAATTGCTCCATCGTCTTTTTGGCATTTTGTAATTTAAATTCATAGCATTGCCACGGGTTATATATACTCAACTTTCTACTTGTGGGATGTGTACATATTTCTGAGACAAACCTTTTGAGCTAATTGACGTTATATTCTATGCACAAGACAATCATCTCAAATAGAACTATTGGAAGGTATATCAGGCAAAGGCAAAGACCAGGGGTCCACTGATCGGTCACATGGACAAATAACATTGTATTTTCTAGATGAATTAGGGACTTGACTCTAATCAATTGTACAATACATAGGAGATGGAAATCGTCTAGTCCAATTGCATTCATTCCCTGACAAATGCAGCTCGAAACTCATTTAGACCGAAAAAGATGCAACAAAAAAAAAAAAAAAAAATACAAAACAAAACAACAAAGATACAGACTCTTTCACATATCCGAACAAGGCAAACCAAGGATCTGCTCCTATATGACAGCAAAGCACTCCTTGCTGGCTGGCTTCATGGACTTCTCCCCAAGCTTCCATTCAGCCAAGAAAACCTCATCGGCATTATCCCACACATACTGCAAGGCCTATGAAAACGAAAATTCACAATGGTGAAAATGATATATTTTCAGCCAATTGTGTAAGAGTGACCCTTACTGCATGTCATAATAGAGATGAACTCGGCTAGATGCAAAGGCGCCATAATCAATTGATTTGTCTAAAACAGAACATTTTTTTGTATCTTAAAAGGTAATTAAAACCACCAACTACAGCTATTACACCTCTTGAATTGTTCTATATTGAAACAGGGTATGCACAACATGAAACAAGACCGTTAAAAATGAATACAAGCGCCCATGAATTCAGCATCGGGGAGGAATGTAATGGAAGAAAGTTAGCATCAACTTGAAAGATCCATTTAGCATTACAAGAACATATGCGAAGTCCTAGAAAAAAAGTCCCATTGTGCCAAAAAGAAAACATGCTTACCAAATTCTAGTACAGCCTTCAAGAATTCTTATATCAAATTATTAAATGGAACATAGCAACATTAATGGACAAAAGACCAATCCTATTGATTTCCAGAAATCTTAACAAAATCTACCTGGAATTATTTGGGACAAGAGTTCCTAAAAATGCAGAGGTAAACTTGACCCAAAATTTCATACAAAATAATCTCTCAAATTTTTACAACCCTCCTTCAAATTAAAAGGGAAAAGAGCACACAGAAAACATTAATGCTATGAAGTTTCTAAATTTACCACTACATTGGATAAAACATGAAAACCTCTAGCACTTAGGACACCTAAAGACATGTGCAACAACCAAATTTATCTAGTCAAATGAATGACTTATAGAGCAAAGTCAAGACATGATTTAACACATGCCACTATTAAAGGAAAGAAATTCACTATATGCTTCAAGGAAAAGCACACAAGCAGCATCCTTCATAATGAGAAGACAGTATGAGGGCGTGATGGCATTACAGCTGAACTTTTCCTCACAATGGATTGGCTATAAACATCATCAAGAGCCCTCATGCCTTGTTGCACAGTGTCATATTTTCTTCAAGATCTCAATCTCCATAACCCTTCGAAAAGTATCATCTTTAAGGAATGTAATGGAGTGTCACGTGGTGCTAACTTAGGTCTCCTCTACATTTATTACACATTCGTGCTAGTAGTATGAAGATCCTTAAACACGAACCTGACAGTCTAACTAAACTTCAAACGTAATGTTTATGGTTTTCCCTCTACCAAATATCATTTTATTCATAAAAGACAACCTCTAAATGCCTTCCTTGTTCCTGTGCTGTTAAACTAAGAGTTTTCCAAGAACTCAGCTCATATGCAAAATTAAGATAAGTAACATGTTCTGCAGCAAATTTCCATTCGATGCAGCTCTGGTAGAGAGCAATATTGAATATGATAATAAAAGATCATACAAATGCCACAAACGAAAAACCAACATGTTGTCGACACGAGACAACAATCAAAACTAAGAAATCTAACATGTCTTGTAATTGAATGGATCCATATTCCAAACTACATGCTCTTACAATTTTTAATAGATGGGAAAAGAATAGGAGCAAAAACAAGAAGTTTCTGACTCAATAAGTGCCTAATGTACAAGCAGAGTTCAATACAATCCAACTAGAGGAACAACTCAATATGACAATCTTACAGGAAATAATGTTTTCTATTCTCAGCCTCCTCTTTCCCAAGAAAAATGGTAATTAATTGATTGTCATTGCAGTTATGACTTAGAATAGCCAATCAAACCAAATCATGTCCGAGCTACATCAAAGGTAACTAAATTGCCGATCGAGTTGAGTTGCACATTAGCGGCAGAGATTAGTGGTAAAAGCGAAGGTACCTTGCTGATGGAGCTGCATAAAGAGAGGAAGCTATCACAATAGAAGTTGCACTTGCGCTTCTGCTTTAGGTGCTTTGCAAAGGTGACATTCCATTTCTTCAGAGCTCCTATGGTCATTGGATTTGGGATGAAGAAGAATTCTAGAGATTATTTTGGAGCCCAAGGGAGAGCTCCAAGGTCGTCACACCCAAGGCACAATGATGCTGGGGTTGCGGGATCTCAGCGAGCCTCGCGACAACAAATCTGAAGCAATGGTACGACCGTCAACTAGGTGATTGGCAACGGCCATCAATCAAGCAACCGGAGGTGCCCAAGCAAGCAATATGTCCCCAACGAGATGCGAGGGCGAATGACAAGTGCAAGCACGCTAGTGAAGAGAGGTGAGAGAAGAGAGACATATCTGAGGATCTCCAATGTAGAATTATGTTTAATGAGTGAGGATAAGATTGGAAATTTTAAAAATTCTTTAATCCAAATCTGTTGCATGCCGAGAAAGCCAAAATGCCAAAGCAAGTGGGAGGAGGCCTTGAGTTAAAGGCCTTGTAGAGGCCTTGGGAATGCTAGCATTGGCAAAATGGGCTCTCAAAATTCAATGCCAAACACACTAGCATTTGGCTAAGGGTCTTTAGAGGCCTGAGGGGCTTTGCAAGGCTGCTCCCAAACACAACCTTAGTCGACTTGATTGTTGAGCTAGTTAGTGTTGCCCATGCTCGACCGAGTTCATGAGCATTATCTCTTCTTTAAGAAAAAGCGACTCGATTTTGGGCCTGGTGGAGCGTTTACAAATCGCATAGCTGTTAGTCCGAGGAGTCTCTAGCCAAATATCCAATGCAACATGCTAAAAGCTGCCCTAAGGTATCGAGTCCTCTGGTGTTTTGGATGTAGCAGACTATTGGATACAACTAAAGGGCCACCAGTTTCATGAACAGTTGTACTAGCACTGTGCCAAGTGAAACACTGATTTTTAGTGCTAGGCCAGTTTTTTTACCCTTAAACAAAAGGTAACTTTTTGCTTTCTTATCAAATTCTAAAATCTTATTAAAATATTACAAAAGTTTTAGGTCTTTCGGATTTAAAAACAATCAATTTCGGGAGCTTTGGAATTTAGGGAAGAAAAAAATTGTCGAAGAGAGCGAGCGACCCACGTTTTGAGACAGCAGAAAGCTAAAAGTCATCAATCAAGGACATGCTATCATCCAACAATAACATCGACCAAGTCTTGTCCCATTAAACAAGGTCTGCTACGAAGAATCTTCCCATGTCATAAATTGTGAAGTACGATGTCTTGAG
Organism: Eucalyptus lansdowneana; assembly: GCA_017140395.1. NCBI lineage: Eukaryota > Viridiplantae > Streptophyta > Magnoliopsida > Myrtales > Myrtaceae > Eucalyptus > Eucalyptus lansdowneana. The sequence continues at coordinate 48,853,788 of CM029485.1, forward strand.
AGACGACTCCGATGTCCAAAAACTCAAGGTAAAACTCAGATTGTACCAGGCCAGAACAAATGCTTCCACCGCCAAGTGTATCTTCTATTGGTCTCATACTAAACCACATGATTTTATCAACAGGTTAAATTAGCCAAACCAAAAGGTTTCATCCCCTTTCTCTCTTTTCAAATGAAGCCTCAGAAGTCAGAACCACGGAACTTCTCGCCTTGATTCATCAAGAACAACTGTCATATGCTAAATTTTTGCAGCAAATAAACTGAGATGGTTTACTTGAGCCTTCCAGAATGATGATATGTGTTCAAAAAGATGAAAAACAGAAAGCCGTTAGTAAAGGAAAAAAGGACTAAAGTGCGCAAACAATTTACTCCTTTTTCGTTAGAGCATACACTGGATAAGTAGCCGAACGTCCATATACATATTATGACGCAATGGTTGCACAACAACTAGAAAGAACAGAGAAAGGAAAGAGGAACTACATTAATAGAAGTAGATGTAGTATAATGCCTAATCCATCAATGCAGCGTGTTATAACCATTCAAAACTCGTTTCCAGAAGAAAAGAGCTGTAGCAGTAGATGGTCGATGGTACTGGAGAAAGAAGCGCTGATGTTTCTTCCGCCGTCATGATTATTTACACAATCTATTCTTATCATGGGTAACTGCAGAAACAAAAGGACAAGTAGATGAGAGGACGAATGCATATCTATCATCCTTAGTTGAGTCGAGGACTTTGAGAACCAAATTCTTAAAGACAATGAAAAAAAGAAAGAGGCTTATGGGATGTGTATAGGAAAAAACCCAATGATCAATCAAACCAAGTGAGGCATGCAAGAAAATGAAGCTGCAGGTACAACCAGAACACTACGGACTAAACTAGCTCAAAGATTGTGTAATTAGAATCAAAAGACTCTGTTAGCCAAGTGCCCCACACCGTCATTCACCAAGATGTGATGCAACTTCAGGAAAAGAAAACAAACGGAGGGCCACAAAGAAGCTTAACCAAGAAACTTGAAACAGATGTTATGGAATCACCTCTCTACAAAGCCATTTCTGCCTGCAAGGCTGCAAGCTCATCATCCTCAGGCGTCTTCTTCACTGGCTGAGGACGTGATGGCTGCTTGACTGCAGGAGCGTGCACTGGAGCAGGAGGAGCAGTCGTGGTAGGCTCGAGAAGCTGGTCCTCCAGTTCAGCCCCTTCCAATTCTTCGAGCTCCGCTTCCAGTTCATCCTGTATAGCAGTCAGAATTTACTTTAGCCACAAATATTCTATCAAGAAGTCGTTTAAAAATAAGTCACGTGACTTTTAGAGTTGCTACTACATCAAAATCAGCTGCTGCACCAATCGGTGCGGACAAGGCCTCCTGAATCTGTTTCATGTTTTCAGTCTGCTCGTTGACCTCGTCCATTGTTCTATCCAAGTCATCGACGTTCCTGATATATAAAAGGAATCACACTAAACCTTAGAGAAACAGTTAATGCAATGAGAGCATAGAAGCAGTATCTACACATTAATGCATTCATGTTTAAGGCTTACGAAGGGATGAGAAAAGAAAAGGACACTCCTAGGGTTAAAGAACAAAAGGGCCTGATTATAGTACAAAGTACTTTAAATCAAAAAACTCTCTTTAGTGTCTCCCATCAGTTCATTTCATGTGGCCTCTTTCACAGGATTCACCATCAGTCCATTTCATAGTTTTTTTTTCCTACACTTTTAGAACCATCTATGTTGTAGATCCATCAGTAATTCAATTTTAAGGGAAAAACACTTGCATTGGATTTCATCCAACTAATTACTAAATAGAGCCTCGATTAGATTTTTCGCTATACTGGCAAAAACAAAAGCAGATTTGTTGCTTCAAATATGGTAAAATCTACCACGCAAAACAATGTACAGAAATCCAGGCACAGAATCTCCATTTTTTTTTTCCTCTAGTAGATACAGTTGAAAATGGTACGTACGTTGCCTTATTCATGGCCTTCATGGTGGCAGCTCCGCTTCGCAATGCATCAACAGTCTCTGTTGTGGCCTTGGCGCCTTCTAACATGATCATCTAACATTTTTAAAATCGAGCCATGGTTTGAGCTTTTAGGTGTTTCCATTCTAAGCATAGAGACAGAGCATCCAAGTGGAAGTAAAATGGCCATACCTGATCATGTATGCGCAACTGATAACTTCCAAGCTGTTCGATTTGTGTTTCATACATCTTTTTCTTCTTCAAACATTGAATAGCAGCTGCAAAATAACACCAATATGCACATTCACTGAGTGATTTAAGCACAAATGAGTTTCCAATCTACATCTCCATGATGGGGTAATAATTGGCAAGAATCTGAGACCAATTGGAGTTACCATGTCCGAACTAAAAGAGAATATGCTATCTTGCTTGGTGCTGCTGAAGCTAATTATTGTCAGGAGGAGGACATTTAACCAAAATAAGAATCAATGTCTCAGTTTAAACTCTATAACTGTACAGCACAACCACCATAGTGTTTTTCTGGATACCAACGGCACAAACAGAAAGAGAGAACATTTTTCACAGGACAAGTCAACTAATTTCGGTTTCAGCATCAGACGATCCCCAGCTACAGTTTCATTATCCAAAATATCACATCTGAACACATTGCATGACCAAGGTTAAGTCACTGAAGAGTGATTGAATAACTCTGCATTATTTCTTTCAATATTGGCTTTCCATCACATGACAATTCAATCATTAAAGCATTTCAAATTCCCGTAGTTGAAGATCCAAAGAGAAGAACAATGGAAGCAAGCGGAGGTCATACCATTCTTTTTCTTGGCCTTGGTATACGTCTTGGCCCTTTCAACCTCCGCAGCAGCCTTCTTGGCGAGGAAGTTCTCCTTCTTCTCTAACATCTCGAGCGTCTACAATGATAAGTGGCAGAGGTAACAATCCGAAGAAGCTCTCCCGCAAATTTCAGCACGATTTCCAGTTAATTGAATGGGTATAACATGTTATACACATGGGATCAAGACAAAAGCAGTTTTGCATCTTTTACAGGGGCTTTACAGATGATTTTATATCACTTTGTAAATTAAAGAACCAAGTATCACACGTCTAGCTAGTAAAAAAATTAAAGAACGGATTGTTGGCTGCATCAGATCTATTGCTTTCCTAATTTCACCCACCAATTGAGATATAAATGGAAATTTACAATCACAAAATCAAATAAATTCCACAAATTAAAACCATCCAACCGATGATAAATTACATGTAGGATGACCTAACCTAGGATGACCTGAAGCTGAAACATATCAGCAACATAAACTGATTAATGGGTCATAAACCCAGATCATGCTACGGCTATTAACACGATGACCCTCCAGAAAATCTATGGTCCTCTAGACACCACCAACGAGAAAATGGAAAATCAAAATAAAAAGAACAGGAATGAAGACAAAATATCATAAGCAATCAAATTACTTTGAAGAATTAAACAGAAGTAAACGATCAGAATCCTACCTCGTTCAATTTATCTATCGTCGTTATGGTACTGGCAGTTGATTCCTTCTTCTTCGTAAACATTTTCTGAAACATGGTTGAAACCCTTTGTTCTTCAAGACCAGAAGTTTCTTCTTCCCCGAGCTCAAGAAAGCTTTACCCGATTCCAGAAAGACTGCGACGACCAAAAGTGGGAGAATTTTATCAAATGGGTTGGAGTAATTTTCCGGGAATACCCGAAACCGAGGGCATGCGGACCTTGGGGGACCGATAGGTGAGCTTCCAAGAAAACCCTGTAAAAGTGCAACGTGACAGAGGAGAGGTGACTTTTGTGGACTTTTGCTGGTTCGCGGTGAGGATGACCCGTGTGCTCCTTGCACCTTCCACGAAAGTCAGCTTCGGTGACGCTGGGAAAGGTCGTTTTGGTCAACAAATCATGTCGTTTTACGGTTCTTACAATCAAATTTTCTTTTTTTATCTATATGACATCTACAGTGCGTTTGTTAATTATTTTATTCCTGAAAATAATTCTTTTTTATTTTGTTCTCGAAAATAATTTATGATCATTTGAATGCATTTGTAACTGTTCAAAATTTTTATTTCAAAATAAAAATATGTTTGATAAAACTCTTAAAATGTATAATCCGAACTATTTTCTTTTCATAATTTAATTAAATTTTTTCTTTCTCTTTTTCTTTTCTTTTGCCTTTTCTTCTTCTCCTCCTTCCTCCGGTCACTAGACAAGGATCGGCAACCTTACCAAAGCATCGCCAACCCTTGGCAACCTAAGCCACAGCAACGTGAGCTCACCATGAGCTAGGCAAGGTTTGGCCTCACATACTTATTAAAATATGTCCTAATAGATTAATTTTCTTTCTTGCTCTTCTAATACAAAAATCTAACCCACTAGCTTTGGTTGGTTGGAGTGGCATTTAACCCACCGAAATGGCATCCTATACCTAAGGTCAGTGCTTGGGGTTTAATAACTTTATTTTTTCATTTTCAGTTCATTTTAAACAATGGGACACGCACTTCATTATAACTTGCTCCATTTTACATTTCGAATTTTGATTTCAATTCTAATCAAATGAGGTGCCACTTAGCTTGACAATCAAATCCAATAAACGTGTCAAATCACCAAGATAATCAGCTCAATAGTCACGTCTGTCATATTAGCATAATCAACCAAGCAAGACAAGAGCTGTGATAGAGAGAGAGAGAGAGAGAGAGAGAGAGAGAGAAGCAGTGAAGATGAATAGATAAGCATGTATATTTTAGCAGTGATGCCAAATGGAGGAGCTCTCCCACTACCCCTTTCCTGAGCAGGTGAACTGGGCTGGGCTTTGTTAAAGACCCAGGGCCTGCAAAAGAAAGGAAAAAAAGATATGGCGGGCTGGAGGAGGATAAAGTGCAAATGGGCTTCATCTGAGAATTGGATCCATCTGACGTGCAAAAGCAAATTTCTCCAACACCCTTCAGAGAAAATAAAACTATTTCCACACCCCGCTTTTTCCACTTTCCAAAATTTTCACATCCAACGTTGAGGATCTAAGCTTGTGCGATGCGCCGCTTTAGTTACGAAATCTTAGCATCGATCTCTCGTTGTTCTCATCGATAGTGGACAAACGCGCTCGTGGGTTTTTCGATTCCTAAAGTTCGTAATTTTTTAATGGGTCGAGATCAAAAAGGAGCCCAAAAAGAGAGGGGGGATCTTTTTTATTTATTCCGCGCTCGTGGGTGCTCCGCAAGCTGTCCTCCATGTCGAGGGAGAGAAAGCAGCGGGCCGACGTGGCGGCCAGCCGTGGCCCTTTCGATGGGGCTGAGAAATTGCAAAGACGACGGCGATTGGCGGAAGGTGGGATCGAGGGCGACGGAAAGTCGGTCAAGCAGAACTCTCTTTTCTGCGATGCTCAACCAACCACGCAGTTCACGATTTCTCCCTGTCTCTCTGAGCAGCAACGACCGGAGAAAAGGGCAAAGAGAATTGGGGGGACAGGACAGGCTATTTGAGAGTTGAATAAACCGGACATGTACAGGTGGCTCCATCTAACGCCTCCCCCTTCCCGACCTTGCGCATCAGGGAGAGAGAGAGAGAGAGAGAGGTGCTTGGTGGGTTTGACAGAAATCTAATTCCATGGCTTGGTTAGGTCGGTGAAAAAAAATATTAGGTACAACTTTGAGGCCAACTCGGCCAAAAAAAATATTAATTCATTCACTTTTTGGGTCTACTTGTCGGTCACGGTCTCCCTCTCTCACCCTCCCTCACTACCTCGCCCCCTGTCCTCTCGTCCTTCTCTCTCCTTTGCTGTTCTTCTTCCTTTTCTGTTTGGAATGGCCATGGTAGCTTGAGTTTGGAGCACACAAATATGGCCGTTTTTTCTTTTTCCCTCTATTGTACTAGGTCGCCACATCCATGACTTTTCTCCCATCTATGGCTGTTAGATCCAAAGGCTGGTGCCTACGGACGATTAGTCTACAATCTTGCAAATAAAATGTTTGTGGAGCTCAATCTTAAACCTAGCGCTCATGGTCAAAGCAGTCATGGTCGCTTAAGGATGAGCTGGACACCATGATTGTTGTTAGGGGTGTATAAATGAACCACAAACCACCCGAACCACCTGAAACCATATCAAACTGATCTGAAACCGGTAGTTCCTATGAAGATTGATTCGGTTCTTGATTCCATTTTATTAAGAATCGATTAGTATATGTTCAATTCTCGATTTCGAGCGTGGAACCACTCATCTATCCGTTTGGACCAGACTAATATATATAAAAATATTCCAAAAGGAATTCAATCAACTCTTCTTATTCTTCTCTCTCATCTGCTATACTTGCTTTTTTTTTTCTTTTTTCTTTTACTCGTGCCCCATGGCCAAAGAGCTCGAGCCCAAGGCATGTGGCTGTCGTGGCCACAAAGTTCAATCTCGAGTAACTAAGGTCGCAAGCTCGAAATACAATAACTAGAGGTGAATTCATAGAATCAAAGGGCAGTTCTCGGTTTCAATTTTTTGAAACCGGTCTTTAGTGGGTGATTTTCGATTCCAAGATGAGCACAGATCGTCCTCACCACACTCACCTCTAGTTATCATACCTCGAGCTTGCAACCTTAGTTACTTGAGGTCAAGCTCCGTGACCGTGGCAGCCGCTAGCCTTGGGCTCGAGCTTTGCCGCCCTGGGGCGCGAGTAACAGAATAAAGACAGCAAGTGTAGCAGAGGAGAGAGAAGGATGAGAAGAGAGAGGGGAGGTCATGGCTAACAGGTGGGCCTGCGTGTGATAAATGTTGCAAGGCGAATAGACTGATTTTTTGCTTAGTATGGGGTTAGAGTTGTGGTTAATATTTTCTATAGGTCGGCTTGATTGAAGCCATGGATTTCTTCTTGGATGACCGGAGGTTGCTTTAGGAATTGTGTAGTATTTTTGCTGATGTCTTGAGCATTTTGACTATTTAAATACAACACACTCCAATATTTAAGATGGGTCAAAAAACCAGCAGAAGCATGGGGTTGTGGACGGAGTGTCAACGGCTTTGATTTCATTTCCCATCTAGACCTCTCTATCTTTTTTGACATTGCAACGTGTGTAGACCCACCAAAATTGTGGGTCGAGTTGGATTTGAATCGAGTCGCATTTGAGTTGAGTTGAAATTCCGCCAGGTCCAAACCGATCCATTTAACCCATTTTCATGCAATACAAAATTTAGTGATTTATATCCGATTCAATTCATATCCAATCTACACTTGATTTGATATGTATTATCAAAACACTTTTATATTTTATTCAACTTAGGAAAATCCATACCTAAATTGATGCAATAGTGCATAATGAGCAAACATAAGATTGAGTAAGGGCAAGAAAGAATAAAAAGAAAGTCACAAAGATAAGTTGTGCCTAAATAAACTGTAAATTCATTCAACACCCATATTATTTTAGACTTTATATTCTAAACCCATTTTATGTTTAATTTACTTAATATAATTAACTCATAACCTAGATTAAGAGATGGATGTATGACCCATTTTAATAGGTTTTCGTGTGCACGAAATGGAGTGAGTCAGGCTTTGGACTCTAGTCATCAAGAAACCATTTCAACGGAATGGTAAACAGCTGTAATGTACATTTTGTTATTTGGGTAGCTTGTTTGTATGTGCAATACCTCTTTGCTTATTCTAATCCAGTGAGCCATCCCCTTATGATAATCATAAACAAGGATCTTATGAATGGACCCTTAAAAGTCTAACTTAATCCCTAGGATAATCAAAATAAAAATACAACAAATCAGGATAACGTTTCCAATCCGAATCCAATTTAATAAATAACTATTGGACAATAAACAATATGCAGGCTTCAATCGGCATAAGTGGCGAGAGCGAAATCAAGTTTTTGCGGGCGACGATTTGATATAATTAATTAGTTCATTCACATCGAAGAATTAAGTCGATTTTACGATAAGATTGGCATCCTTTTCAAACGTGACCTTTGAAAAAACGTGGTTACGGAAGAGCAATTTCTCGAGAACCCTCCGCCAGTCGCGTTCGGTGTGGTGCGCGAGAGCTGATCCGGACTTAATCCGACGGTCCTGTTTCCATCACGATGGTGGGGGGTTAACAAAAAAAGACAAAACCTATGTTTAAAGCTAAACGTTGGACAAAGCGATGTCTTAATCTTAGGCAAGGAAGCCACGTCATCATATTAAATATCAAAAAGGGCGCTTCAGTCCTGTCCAGACGGGCCCACCCCTACTTGCACTTTTTGGCCACTTTTTCTCTCTCTCTCTCTCTCTCTCCTCTACCTTCTCTCTCTCTCTAAGGAAGACGATTGAATCGCTGTTGATCCTTATCTGGGCGAATCCCTAATCCTTCAACCTCGACCCGCTTTTCTTCCCTTTCCACATTCCAGTCCTCTGCTTTTTCCGTCTCCCTCGAATCTGTTCCTCCACTTGTCTTCTGCACTGGCACCATAAGCCCTCCCTCCCGTTCCGTACAATCTCCTCTGTTATGATATCTGTGCTTGTGGAAAACGTGTGGTCTGTCCTGATCGAGCGCGAAGAACCGTTCTTGGCTTCTGGGTCTGGCTGCGTCAGGGCTTTGCACGCGGGCATCGACGCTGGAGAGCTAGGTTGCTCGTGGGTTCGGAAGGAAAAGGTCTTTCGGCTATCTGGGTTCGTCTGGGTGTGAGTTTTGATTGAGTCGGTGTGAGGCGTCTGGAGCGCGAAGAATCGTTTTTGGCTTCTGGGTCTGGCTGCATCAGGGCTCTGCACGCGTGCGTCGATGCTGGAGAGCTGGGTGAGTCGTGGGATTTGGAAGGGAAGGTCTTCCCCCTAGCTGGTTCGTCTGGGTCTGTGTTTTGATTAGGTGTTGAGTTGGGGAGAGCGAGGATGAAGAGAGGGAAAGATGATGACAAGATCATGGGGCCCATGTTCCCGAGGTTACATGTGAATGATACAGAGAAAGGAGGGCCAAGAGCACCTCCGAGGAACAAGATGGCCCTTTACGAGCAGCTCAGCATACCTTCTCAAAGGTTCGGCTCGGGGATGTTGCCTCTCAATCCCAATAACAGCAGCAATTTGGTTTCTCCAGCATCTTCGAACCAGGTAAATGATATGATTGGTATTTCTTCCTTCGATTGTAGCGTGTTTGCTTTGAATTCATTACTGTTTTAAGTCATGTCCATGTGAAAGTATGCCTGATCTTTAGCCTGAAGTTACTGTTTTCTGTGGTAGGTAAGTTTTCAAGAAGTCAGTTTGTGAATAGTTGCTATAGATATTGTAGATTTTGGTGATACACCGTTGTTCTCATAAGTGGTTGATCTGTGGTGTTGGGAAATCCGTTAATGGACTGGATCAAGTGATGATAATTGGTAGTGCTCTGGGATTTTAGTTCGTTGTGTCAAAAGTGAGTCACTTATCATCAAAACATTTATCTGGTGAACCTCTTCTCTTAAGGTGTTTCCTTCTCTGGTGACCTTAGGGATTGGTGTACGTTTTGTTTTTATGTTAATTAATCGAACTATTCTTTGCACAAGAAAATGCTAATTGGGGTGAGTTTTGTCATTCTGGTGTAAGTTGATATGGGAGAACTATTACTTTTTACAATTCACTGAGACAATCATTCAATTTCAGGGGACTGGATCTGCCCGGAACATGTATTTCCCACTTCACTTGCCTCCTTCAACTCCAACTCATCTTTCTGAGAGATCGAATGCTGGCAAGTCGGGCAGGGCTAGTCCAGCTAATTCGCTGGCACGAGTGGAACAGAGAAAAAATGCTGGTGATGGAGATGATTTTATGGTTCCTGTATATGTTCAGTCAGGAACGGGTCAAGGTAAAAACAAGAATAGTAAGCCTGGGGATAATGCTTCAAATTATATAGCGAAGATGCAAAGCTCCTGCAGTGATGATCCAAAAAGATCTAGCTCAGTAGGTCTCAGTTCAAGACAAGAATCAAACTTAGATGGTTCTATAAGATCCTATAGGAACATAGCCACTGCAGAGAATGGTCGTAGATCATTGAAGGAAGCTGATGCACCTCGAAATCCGGTTCGAGCAAGTTTTAGCACATCCCGTGGTACAGATGCACAACTACGGCAAGGAAATGAAGATGGGTCACGATCAGATGAGCATGCACAAGATTTCGAAAATGAAGAAACTTCGGGAGACATTGAGAAGGGAATATCTTCCTGGTCAAGCCGTGATCCTCGTTTGGGAGAAACCCAAAGATGTCCACCTGAGCCTAATAGCTTTGGTAAGGAAAACTTAAATGAAACATGTGGCGCGTTGCTCATGGTTGACGCTGGCAGGAATGACGATGTATCCGAAGTCTCCATTGCAGATTCAGTGTCAGGCTTTGATATCTCTCCTGATGATGTTGTGGGGATTATAGGTCAAAAACATTTCTGGAAGGCCAGGAGAGCAATTGTCAAGTAAGTACCTTTATGCTTACCCTTGGATGGTTCATCCAGCTTTAAAATCTGAGGTTCTTATTGCCTTACTTTCAATTTTATGTGATTTTGTTCTTGCATGTAAATAAGAACTCCAACGTACTCTTTTTAAATTGTCCACTTTGGTTATGAAAGTTGAGTGGTCAGAACTTATAATGTTTAGGCTAAACTGCAAGACGGTCAAATTTTTAGGACATTGGATGCAATTCTCCCATTATTTTATTAGAATATATAGTGTATCTGAGATTTGGTCATTATTGGTTAGACAACTCAATTGGTTGCTTGTCCAGTCTTTTTAAACATTCAGATAAAAACTATTCTTCAATAATATGTTCTAACACATTGTGATTGTTCTCCAAATGGTAAGGGAGAAATATTTTTGTTCATTTGTTCAGACTTATATCAACCATATGAGTGTACCCTTTCTTGGGTTGAACTATAACTTGATTTTCATTTGAAACCACTGGATTGTGCTGTGTATTTGGACTTTATCCATTCTTTTGCTTCAACATTTGCTTTTGCTCTTAGCGTTAATTTGTTAAATGGGTAAGGGACGTGCTGCAGCGTTGCTGCCTTCATATGTAGTATTGAATTTGTTTTCGATACCGAGATTTTGCTTCAAATTTCAACGTTAGAGCATTAATTGATTTCAATCAGAAAACTGTAGTTCATAGATTTATAGTTGAGGAGAGTAACTAATGGTGTGGAGTCCCAGGGTCCCTTTGAGGTGGTATTTCATGTATTTAGCGGTGGATCGTCTGAGACCAGGTAGGTCGACTGTCCTATCTGGAGAATTTTTGCAAGGTGACCCTGAGAATGGTGGATCATCTCTCATTCATTGTGCCTTCGCATTTTCTCTCTAGAAATATTTCTGTCTCCCATCTTTTTTTCTGGTCTTGCCTGCCACATCGTGAGCATTCTCTAATAACGAGGGCATGGTGCGGCAGGGGACATGGCAGAGGGTAGTGCCGTGATATGTCTGGGACCATTTCCAAGGGGTGAAAATGATATCTAGCTTGATCTTGGTGGATATGGTGACCAAAAGGATTACGTTTCATGTTGCACCTTGGTATTTGTGTTATTGAATTGGGTGCCTATCCATTCTTCGTTTATACAATGTCTAGGTATAATGTTGCTGTAGTGTATATACGTGCTAACTCTATGTTCTTGTTGTACTTTTTCATAGAATTATTGTCTGATTTTAGCATATATATGAGCTGCAGTCCTAGCTTCTCTGTTGTGCACAATATTTGATGTAATGGTAGTTTCTGTTGAGATACAAAAATAAAGAAAGAAAATTTAGGTGCAAGGGTATGGAGATATCGAGGCAATGTTTGAAGTAGTTTTGTTTTGAGTGCCTGCGATTGTTCTGTTACTGTCATTCTTAGTATTGGCTAGATTTTGGATGAGTTTGGATGCTTAATGCCTTGCAATGTTTAGATCTATGCTATTAACCATCTGATTTGATTGGAGTATTCATCTGTCTTTTTGTGTGCCTAAGTCAATGAATGTGTTATTGTCTCTGTTTTGACATAACTCCCTGTTACTCATTTCAGTCAACAGAGAGTGTTTGCAGTTCAAGTCTTTGAGTTGCATAGATTGATAAAGGTACGTTGGATGTCGCTCTTCAAGGAAATTATTTGGTGAAGTCTAGTAGTAACATATCTTTGTGCATTTACAGGTACAGAAGTTGATCGCTGGGTCACCACATCTTCTGATTGAGGATGTTTCTGGCTTAGGCAAAACTTCTTTAGTCAACTCTCCTGTGAAGAAATTTTCCGAGGACCGTAATGGCGGATATCCATCACAAACTACAAACCACAAAGAAGAGCAGGAGAAGCCTGGCCACCAGATGGAGTGTTCTGCAGAGAATGCAGTCGGGAAGACATCGATTTCTTCTGTCAAAAGTGCCAATCAGCTTTCAGATTATGGGCCTGGTATGAGAAACCCACCTCTTGCACCCATTGTGCCTGATGTGAAAATGGGCCCATGGGGTTACCCTCAGCCATCGGGGCAGCAATGGTTGATCCCTGTCATGTCTCCTTCAGAGGGGCTCGTTTACAAGCCCTATCCTGTGCCTGGATTGACGGGAACAGCTTGTGGAGGATGTGGGCCATACAACTCTTCTCCAATGATGGCGAACATCCCAAACCCTGCCTATGGAGTTCCATTGCATCCTCATCACCAAGGATTTGGGTTCCCTTCGGGTGTTCCTCCACCTGGCCATAGTTATTTCCCCACGTACGGTATGCCTGTCATGAGCTTCAACGTTTCGGGTTCATCTGTAGAACAAACAAAGCGGTTTTCCGGACCTGTCCAATACGGTCAAACGGGCCAATTATCTGGAGGGGAAGTGAACAATCTGCAGCATCAGAATTCATCTAACTTACCTAAGCAAAGAAAAGGATCAGTTGCTCAGATCAAATTCCAAGCCAATAAAGACAGTGAGTTGCAGGTGAGCACAGCAAGCAGTCCTAGCGAGAAACCAGCAGAGGGACTTGGGAATGTCCAATCCTCAGACGGAAAAGAAGCACTCCCGCTTTTTCCAGTTGCTCCAGCGGTTTCTGAAGGGGGATCTCAGCTTCGCGAGGCAGAGCAGCCTACAAGGGTTATTAGAAGTGTGCCTCACAACGCTAGATCTGCAACAGAGTCTGTGGCTCGAATATTCAGGTCTATACAAGAAGAGAGGAAACAGTTCGACTCCATTTAGGGGCTCAGCTGACTATGTTTGTCTCTCTTAAAGTTGTAAACTTGGAAACTCATTTGAGTTCTGAGCGTGAGAGCTTCTGTATTTGTGTTATATTCATCTTTTAGTCCTCATAGATTGGTCTGTAAATTAGGTAATCCTATGTGGAAGTTCATAACCGGATTACATTTGTCATCTCGGTGTAAGTCGCTAGAGGTGTCTTTTGGTAAGGTAAATTTTGTTCCAGTGAATCGGTGCCTATATATCACTACAGTGTAACTTCCAATCGAATAGCCATCTTGTGTTTTGCCAGTTGTATCAGTAATTTCATCATTCCTTGTCTTTATCAAGGGAGTTGAGCTCATGACTATTGGGTGCTGTAAAATCGCTCCACGATGGCACGATTTCCCGGATTGATTTCAGCATGTCCTTGCTTGGTGCCCATAAGTAAATCTCGACTTTTGAGCAGTTCTTTGTTGTGGACGTATTAGTGATGCTTGATGAGGGAACTTTTGATCTATAGCATTTGTCATCCCTGGGGAGCCGAAAGGGGATGTGTAGGGGCAAAAGCTACTACTGAAGGGGAGTTCAATAGCTTGTGACCCCAAATGAAATTCTTTGAAAGGAAATTTTGTTTGCTACACTTGCATAACATTCACATATTACTCATCATCATGGGCAGAAATGATTTTGTCCTGGTCCGCCGAAGTAGAACACGGGCTCGCCAACGTACCCGTCTCTATGGTTGTTCCCATTGTAGCAGTACACTTGATCACTATAAACCCCAACCCACTCCGGGTACTTGAGTGAGAGTGAGAAGTCCACGATCCTAACGTGGTTGATGTAGCAGGCATGGCCATGGAGTGCCCCTGAGTACTCCCCACTTCCCATCGCAGTTCTGGTGTGAGGAGTCTTCTTCACCATCGTACTGTACACTTGACCTCCCCAGTTGACCATTATGGCGCTGCGCTTCAGGTAGAAGAAAAGGGACCCTGGAAAATACCCGAGGACCAGGTTGTTCGTGAGGCGTAGCCACCAGTTGGAAGTATTTGGATCCTGGTTCAATGATAATTATCTCCGCTCAAAAATAATATTTCCAAAAAGAGAAGGTACAGCTTTTTAAAGGTAAACCTGAATTAATGGGCGAACCCGATTCAGATGAAATTGTAAAATGGTTGGAATGGTTAAGTCAGGATTGACATGAAAGAGCAAATCATTGTCCAAGGGCACACGGACACCTTTGGGCATTTGAATGTAACTAGCCTGCTCAAACAGGGATTTGCTGATCCGGTCCATTGCAAGTAAAGAAGGCAAAGAAGATTGAGAATTTAAGTACCAAGAAGATGCCGACTGATATTTGATATTGTTCCCGTTCAGAAGATATCGGACCTAGAGCAGAGCCGAGGGCCACCTCAGAACTAGTTTGAACGAACCCAGAACAGGTCAAATCGAAGCAGCCTGTGGAAACGCTTCCATCAACCTATGTAATAAAGGAAAAGGAAGATAAGCCAACCAATTAAACGGTTCAGCTCCGTCCAGAAGGAATGGTCTATCATGATAGAGAACTCACAGTCCAATGTGTGAAAAGCCGAGTTTGCTTATCTCCATATAATTTTGGGTTCACCTGGGAATAGGAAAATCTTTCTGAGCTATCTCAATATATAACCAACAACTAACAGGTTGTAAGTAAAAGAGACCCCGACTGAAATTGAAAGACAGACCATCCATCCTGCTTCAACACTTTCGTACTTATTGCCGGGGCCACCCAGAAGCCATATCTGGGCTGTAGTGAAGTCATCTGGCAAATCAAGGTTTGGATTCCATAAATTTATGTCACTGGAAGCTCCTATGTAGTTGTACCCTACTGTCACAAGGATTGCTTGCTGCACAAGAAACATAGTGAAATAATATTACTAGACCCTAAAATGTGTGAGGGAACAAGTTTCTGTAAGCAAGTCAATGAGGGGTGTTCAATTCAGTTGAAGGAATGCTTACATCACGATCTTTTGTATAAGGAAGAGAGACTCGGGTTCCATTTATGACCACATTTTGAACATTTTCATTGAGGGTTGAATTAGCCAAGTAGTCCTGTGAATGCAGATGATACATTTTCCCAAATTGCTCGGGACTAGAAGCTCTCAACAAGTCTTGCCGCCGGACTCGTCGGATGGGAATAGTTCCCCGAGGACAACTTCCACTCTTTTGCCAAGTTTGCGCTATTACTGGTTTTGAGGACTCAATTTTTGTTGCTTTGTTTTCTGAAGGCAATTTAACGCTGGGTTCCATCTGCATTTTGAATAAAGGATAGTAAATGAGGTTTCCAGGAAATCCCCGCACACCCCACCCCCAAAAAAAAAAAAAAAAAAAAAAAAAAGAAAGGAAATATGAGGCTGCTTTCAATATGTGTGATGATAACGTGCAATCCGCTTGTTTGAGTTCCTGAGACTAGCTGATTTAATTAAAATAAAAGCTATTTAGAACTTATGAGTCCTGAAAAATGTTGTCATCAAAATGTCAATTGTAAGTAGGAGAGCTATGGCTAGGAAACGGGCCTGAATGACATGCTCCTTCATTGCGGGATGGTTGAAGGCTGGTTGTTTGTGCATTTCCACACAGTCGATGATATCTCCATCTGCACTCTATCAATCAAACCAAAATTGGACATCAGTCTGCAACTTAATTTACTGGGAGTGAACAAGCTTTCATTAATTGTGTCCATTAAGTAGCTAACGAACAAATGGGTGCCTTGAAAACTCACTTTCCTTTTGTGTGTCTGAGTAAGTGCGTGCGTGAGAGAGAGAGAGAGAGAGAGAGAGAGAGAGAGAGAGAGAGCAACTTTTCTGAAAGAACTCAAATTACAACCACATCCTCTACTCGAGCCAATGTATGAGTACTGTAGATTTGACTGCAGCGAAAAGATGGTTGCACGATTGAAGTACAGTGCAACAAAAATACTGAGGACATGGAAGAAAAATTTAACATTTCTTATATGGTGATTTGTGGGGATCCCATATATGGCATTACTTTCTGTCCAAAACTGGAAGGAAAAAAAAAACAGAGAATAAAAGCATATGACGTATTCATATTATTTGTTCTATTTGGAATACAGCAAAATTGTCCTGAATCTTATGGCACATGTGCAGTTGATCACCAAGAGTGTAATCACTTTTTCCTGAAATGGCTCCAGAAAAACATGGGTTTTGTACCAAAAGCAAATGTTCAGCGATGGCTGTGGAACTGACTTTCATCACATTGTTATATGAAGAGACACCAGAAATGATTCATAGATCGAGGTTTTATGAGTTATTAGCGTAAGCTGATGCAAAGTAGCTGAAAATATTGAAAACACGTTGGAGAATTTTGTTGCCCTCCAAACAAAAGAAGCCTTTTCCGGGCCAAGAAATCAAGGCCAGCGTCTCCTATTTGATGTAATTCTCACAGATTGGTTTTTCAAACCATGAATCAGTATCAGCAGAAAGCCTATTCAAAGAGGCGTTGAAGGAGATATGATACCTGAATGCTCTTCACCGCAGGCTTATTAAGAAGCCTGAGTCTTCTATCAATATCATCCTCGTCATCTGCAGCCTCTCTGTTCATTGATTTTCTTGATGCACTATTAGCCATTGTGGCCCAACACAATGCCATAGCCAAGAAGAGCATAAATCCCACTTTCTCCATTCTTCCTTTGGCTTCTCAGCAGGAAAATGACTGAAGGGGAAGCGATTAAAAAGATTGAAATGACACAGAAAATGGAAAATGCAAAACCGATTCAATGTTTGTCCACGAAAGCCAAGAACCTTGCAAAACCCCAATTTGCCACTGTGATTGATTACTTGACACATTTGCTTCGGTTGAAACAGAAGGTACGCATTTACTAACAAAAAGCCAAATAGAAAGAAAAGACAATGATACACCGACCAGATTGTTTCTTGTGAATTAAGTCAAGATTGACTGAACTTTGACTGGTTCAGTTAACGTCAACACAGAAAAAGACAACCTTATATGACTTTTCTGCCAAATACCATTGCGTTCTTCACAGATTGCAGCAATGCACGATAAACTGACTGAAAATGACCTCACTGCAAGAAAATTTTCCAGGCATGCTGATTAAGAGCATGAATTTTCTCTTAGCAGAAGAAGATCAGGGATCTAAAGTATAATTTAAATATTGGAAGTGCCAGCTCGTAAAACTTCATAAAAGGCCTTGTGATTATGGCATAAAATGTTGATAAAGTAGTTATTTTCTTTTTCACATGTTGCTGATTTAGTTTTTTAGTTATTAGAGTTAATGGAGTCATGTGTCTTGGTTATCCTATTTTTTAGGTGTTAGTGGGGAAGTGCTTTATGGAGAACATGGGTAGTTATTGTGTGTCTTACGTTATGTGTTTTGTCTTTTGTAAAAAGACTTGGTTCCTTTGTACGTAAGATTAGCAATTTAACAATGGTATCAGAGCCTGAGAAAAACGTGAGAGTTTAAAAAAAAAAAAAAAAAAAAAAAAGCTTTTGTGAGAAAATTGCAATAGCAATATTTCTAATGGCCACCGATAATTTTGTTCAACCAGCAATTTCACGCTTTGATGGTCACTATGACCATTGGAGTATGTTGATGGAGAATTATTTTACGATCAAAGGAGTATTGGTCGATTGTCGAATCTGGAATTGAGCCACCAAAGCGGGCATGGCTTTGACAGATCCCCAGAAAGCAGAATTGGAAGCTAGAAAGTTGAAGGACCTGAAGGCAAAAAATTATTTTTTTCAGGCTATCGATCGTTCCATCTTGGAGACTATTCTTTGCAAAGAAACTTCCAAGGATATTTGGAATTCTATGAAGAAGAAATATCAAGGCTCTGTTAGGGTGAAGCGTGCACAGCTTCAAGTCTTGAGAAGAGATTTTGAGGCACTAGCGATAAAGGATGGAGAATCTGTCACTAGTTATTGTGCCAGAACAATGGAGATCAGCAACAAGATGCGATTCCATGGTGAGAAGATGGACGACGTCACCATTGTGGAGAAGATTTTGCGTTCCTTGATACCAAAGTTTAATTATGTTGTCTGCTCAATTGAAGAGTCGAAAGACATAGATGCGCTCTCTCTTAATGAATTGCAAAGCTCCTTATTCGTCTATGAACAGAAGATGAACAGAAGTTCAACAGTAGAGGAGCAAGTGTTAAAGGCTTCTACCAATACTCATTCCAACAATTTCAGAGGAAGGGATAGAGGTAGAGGTAAATGAAGGGAAGATCGAGGAAATAGAGATGTTGGCAGGAATTTCAAAGCCAATAATGACCAATTTCAAGGCAAAGGTACAGGATGAGATCCTAACAAATCCAAAGTAGAGTGTTTTAGATATCATAAATTTGGTCATTATGTATCTGAATGTTATACTAGGCTGCCTAATAATAAAGAAAAGGCAGAGAGTTCAAATTTTGTTGAAGAAAAAAAAGCAGAAACGTTGTTGATGGCTGTTCAAGATGAAAAAGAGCGAGTCAGATATTTGGTATATGGATACAGGCTGCAAGAAGTAACCACATGAGTGGAAGTAAGTCTTCTTTTTCTCATCTAAATGAAGATTTTTATTCCACTGTGAGTTTTGGAGATCATTCTACTGTGAAAGTGATGGGAAAATGTGATATTAAGATAAGAACCAAGGAATGGTTTTGTGGAAACAATCTCTAATGTGTTGTATGTTTCTGACTTGAAAAGTAACCTATTGAGTGCTGGCCAATTACAAGAAAATGGTTATATAATCACCATTCAGAGGGGTGCTTGTGAAATTTATGATTATGTTAGAGGTGCTATTGCAGTTGTCCCTATGAATTCAAATAGATTGTTTCCATTAAAGATTGAAAGTATTCAGTCTTGTTTAATGGCTGGAAAGAAAGATTCCTCATGGCTTTAGCATTTTCGCTATGGTCACTTGAGTTTTGGTGGATTGAAGACCCTCCAACAGAAAAACATGGTGACAGGTCTTTCTCAAATTACTGATCCTTCTCAAGTCTGTGAAGAATGTGTTGTTAGCAAACAGCATCGTTCTCAATTTTCAAAAGAAAAGTCATGAAGAGCAAATGATGTTTTGCAGTTGGTGCATTCGGACATTTGCGGTTCCATAAATCCATATTCTAATGGAGGTAAAAGATACTTAATTACCTTCATTGATGATTTTTCAAGAAAAACTTGGGTTTATTTTTTACAGGAAAAATCAGAAGCTTTCTCCACGTTTAAAAGCTTCAAAACTCGTGTTGAAAATGAAGCAGGAAAGATCATTAAGACTCTTCGAACATATCATGGTGGTGAATATTGCTCAAAAGAATTTGAAGTTTTTTGTGCAGAGTATGGCATTCGAAAAGAGTTTACTGCTGCATATACACCACAGCAGAATGGTGTATCTGAGAGGAAAAATAGAACAATTCTCAACATGGTGAGAAGTTTATTGGCAAGAGGAAGAGTTCCAAAGACTTTCTGGCCAGAAGCAGTAAATTGGAGTATTCATGTTTTAAACAGAAGTCCAACTTTTGCTGTTCAAAATATGACACCTAAAGAGGCTTGGAATGGGAGAAGACCGGCTGTAGATTACTTCAGAATTTTTGGATGCATCGCATATGCCCATGTCCCGGATGTGAAAAGGAAGAAGCTTGATGACAAGGCTGAAAAATGTGTCTTTCTTGATGTAAGTGAAGCATCCAAAGCATATAAATTATTTAATCCACTAACAAAGAAGATGTGACTAGCAGGGATGTTGTTTTCGATGAAGAGAACACTTGGGATTGGAATAGGCAGCATCCTACCCAAGTTCTTTATGACAATGATGCTGAACATGAGTAAACTTCAGCACCTTGTATGCCCAAAAATTCATCAAATACGACTTCTACAGCTGTTGAAATTTCACCAACAGGCTTTGAAGTCAATGAAGAAGAAGCCCAATCTCTTCGCCGCGTTAGAAGAAAGCCTGCTTGGATGGAAGATTATGAGGTAACTAGAATTGGAGATTCAATTTCTCACTTTGCTTTATTTTCAGACTATGACCCTACAACTTTTGAGAGTGCTGTCAAAGAAGAAAAATGGCGAAAAGCGATGGATGATGAAATTAATGCCATCGAAAGAAATGATACTTGGGAGCTATCCGATCTTCCGGATGGACAAAAAACCATTGGTGTAAAGTGGGTCTTTAAGACAAAACTAAAAGAAAATGGTGAGGTTGACAAATATAAAACACGTTTGGTAGCCAAGGGATACAAGCAGTAATATGGAATCGACTATACAGAAGTTTTTTCTCCAGTTGCGAGACATGACACGATCAGATTGGTGGTTGCATTGGCGGCACAGAATTCTTGGCCTATTTTCCAACTAGATGTCAAATCGGCATTCTTGCATGGATACTTAGAGGAACATGTATTTGTCGAGCAACCCCCTGGTTATGTCAAAATTGGAAATGAGCATAAAGTTTATAGATTGAAGAAAACTCTTTATGGGCTAAAACAAGCCCCTCGGGCTTGGTATAGTCGCATTGAAACTTATTTTCTTAAAGTTGGTTTTTCAAAATGTCCTTATGAGCATACGCTTTTTGTCAAGATTGGAGATAAAGGGAAAATGCTTATTGTATGCTTGTATGTTGATAATCTTATATTTATTGGAAGTTGTGATGGCATGTTTAAAGAATTCAAGAAATCTATGATGGATGAGTTTGAAAGTCTAATCTTGGTATGATGCATTACTTCATTGGCATAGAAGTGATACAATCGGATGATGGGGTTTTTATTTCTCAAAAGAAATATGTGGGAGAAATTTTGGACAGGTTTCAAATGAAGGATTGTAATCCTGTAAACACTCCAATTGAGTTTGGCTTAAAGTTATACAAAGATCATGAAGGGAGGAAGGTTGACAGCACACTTTATAAACAAATTGTGGGCAGTTTGATGTATTTAACTGCAACAAGACCAGACATAATGTATTCTGTGAGTTTAATCAGTAGATATATGGAGAATCCTACACAAATGCATTTGTTAGCTGCCAAGAGAATCCTTCGTTACTTGCAAGGAACTAAAGACTTTGGGCTATTTTACAAAAATGGTGAAAAGTCTGATTTGTTGGGATTTACTGATAGTGACTATGCAGGAGATCAAGATGATAGGAGGAGCACTTCGGGTTATGCTTTTATGTTTGGAACAGGTGCTATTTCGTGGTCATCCAAGAAGCAACCAATTGTCACATTGTTAAGTACATAAGCTGAATTTGTTGCTGCAACAGCTAGTGCTTGTTAAGCTATTTGGCTAAATAGAATTCTTGAGGAGCTACAATTCAAGCAACTGGGACCTACTAAAAATTTTTGTGACAATAATTCAGCAATAAAACTCTCCAAGAATCCGGTGTTACATGGAAGAAGCAAGCACATTGATGTGAAGTTTTATTTATTGAGAGATCTTAGCAATGATGGAACAATTGATCTAATCTACTGTAGGAGTGAAGATCAAGTTGCTGATATATTCACCAATGCCCTCAAGATGGAGTCATTTGTGAAGCTCATAAGGTTACTAAGTGTTTGCACGGTGAAAAAAGTCAAGGCTTTAAACTGAATGTTAGCAAACATCAGTTTAAGGGAGGGATTGTTGATAAAGTAGTTATTTTCTTTTTCACATGTTGCTGATTTGGTTTTTTAGTTATTAGAGTTAGTGGAGTCATGTGTGTTGGTTATCCTATTTTTTAGGTGTTAGTGGGGCAAGTGCTTTATGGAGAATATGGGTAGTTATTGTGTGTTTTACGTTATGTGTTTTGTCTTTTGTAAAAAGACTTGGTTGCTTTGTACGTAAGATGAAGTTTCAGTCTCATCTCTCCTCCTTTTAGCAATTTAACATAAAAATCTACGAGATTTATATTTTGGACAAATGTGGCTTTCTCTCTTTTTTTTTGTTTTGGTGGAAACATATCACTTACATTTAACCAGCGAAGTTAGGAAGACAACCACAATAAACATCTAAACACACCAAATCCCCAAGGGCTTAGATAGCCAATTAGGAGGGAGGTAATCTAATCTATGGGCTTTGGCAATCCAATCCGCAAATTGATTGGCTTCACGTGGACCCGTTGACCTGAAGCGCTTAATAGATGGGATGAGAATGGTTTACGTCCACCCATTTAAGCCGAGCCTGCAAGCCCATACAATCTTCAATTACTGTGTTATGGCTTCACCCACACGAGTTTGTTACCGTGTTCCGGCCTGGACTTCATGCTTAACCTGACGAGAACCATGCCTCCAGGTTTAGTTTAGCCTGCCGGTTGATCAGGTCTGAAATTCTAAGACATATAAGAAAGGCTTTCAATTGGTGAAAAGGAAACGGGAAAATAAGTGTCGTTTTTCTCTGAACTCTGTTCCTAACAACTGCCGTACCAGGATCAGTCTGAAAAACGTAGAAACTAGCAGCCGCGGTGTCTAGTCAGGGGCACAACCCATTCCATCCAGGACCTCCGAAATAAAACTCAGGATCTTCAATATCCCCAAGGTAAACTCTTCTGTGTAGTGGTCAATCTCTTCCGGGAACTTCAGGATCGTCAAGTTGTCACAGACCCATACCCTCGTCACTTATTTGCTCAATTCTTCAAGGAAAACTGCCCGCTGCCCATCCATGTCGAGGTGTGGGGCAAAAATTTCCCTATTCTTGCGCTATACACTCGCCTTCCCACTGCACGGTCTGTGCAGTTTGAGGTAGGTAGGCGAATGGCTCAGGCAGGAAGTAACCAACATTCGTCTTCTCATCATATTGAACCCACCATTTATTGGTGTTTGGATCTGAAATTGCATGGAGAAGTCTTTGCCAACATCTTTCAATTCATCAAAGAAGCTAAAAGTAACTAATTTGTGAATTCTTCGAGTAGTATCTCAATGTGGTCATAGATCGGTACTATCTGACACTTAAGGGATAAAGTGTTATTTGATAGGGAAGGCCATCCTTTGTCAGATGGGATGAATGGCCGTGCTGAGGGCCATCTTGCTGCTCGTTTGAACAAAACCAGGGCAAGTGAGATCAAAGCAGCCGATTTTTTTCCCAGAGTCAGCCTGATACACAGAAGAGGAAGATACAATGTTTGTTTTGCAATGTCATACCAAAGATAGGCCAAACAAAGATCAAGTCAAGGTGTGAATGGAAGCCCTACTTAGCATTAAAAAAAAAAAGGAAACATTTGTCCCAGGACTGCCAATGAGACCTGGTATATTTGTCATGTTCATTTAAATGGAAAATGAGTTTGGATGATGAGTTAACTGTCCAATATGCAAATACACAAGTCTTCCAGTTGACATACATGCCAGGATTCAACTGAAAAGTTTGGAATCGTTAGGCGTTGGGTTAGAATTACTGGAAAGCAACTGTCACAAAGCTATCACTTCGGTTAATCTGCAAAGGCCAAGATCTGATACTTGTTTGGGAGAAAACCAGAGATGTCCACCTGAGCCTAATAGCTTTGGTATGGAAATCTTAAATGAGATGTGTCGTGTTGCTCATAGTTGACGCTGGCAGGAATGATGATGTATCTAAAGTCTTCATTACAGATTAAAAGCATTTCTGGAAAGTCAGGAGAGCAATTGTCAAGTAAGTGCCTGTATGCTTAACCCTGGACACGTTCATCTAGATTTAAAATCTGAGGCTGTTATTGCCTTACTCTCAATTTTTTGTGATTTTGTTCTTGCATGTAAAAAAGATTCCAAAGTATTCTTTTTAAATTGTCCAGTTTGGTTATGGAAGTTGAGTGATCAGAACTTGTAATGTTCAGGCTAAACTGCAAAAAGGTCAAATTTTAAGGACTTTGGATGCAATTCTCCCATTATTCTCTCTTTCATTGTGCCGTTGTATTTTCTCTCTAGAAATATTTCTGTCTCCATGTTTTATCTTGTTCTTGCTTGCCATATTGTGAGCATTCAGTAATAATGAGGGCATGGTGCAGCAGGGGACATGGCGGAAGGTAGTCCGGTGACATGTCTTGGACCATTTCCGAATGATATGGTGACCAAAAGGATTATTTGTCATGTTGCACCTTGGTATTTGTGGTATCAGAAATGGGTGCCAATCCATTCTGCATATGCAATTTCTAGGTATAATTTTGCTTTAGTGCATATGAATCCTGACTCTATGATCTTCATAGACTAATTGTCTGGTTTTAGAAAATATATCGGCTGTAGTCCTAGCTTTGGTATTGTGCACAGTACCTGATGTAATGGTAGTTGATGTTGTGATAAAAAAAGAGGGAAAATTTAGGTGCAAGGTTATGGAGATATCAAGGCAATATTTGAAGTACTTTTGCCTGTGATTGTTCTGCTACTGTCATTCTTAGTACTGGCTAGATTTTGGATGAGTTTAGTTGGATGCTTAATGCCTTCCAATGTGTGGAACTCCTCATAAGGAGTTATAGTAGAATTTGGGTAGACTGTTGTTCATCCAGATCTATGCTATTGACCTTCTGATTTGATTGGAGTATTTGCTTCTCTTTTTGTTTGCCTAAGTCAATGAATTTGTTAGTCTCTGTCTTGACATAACTCCCTGTTACTCATTTCAGTGGACAGGAAGTGTTAGCAGTTAAGTCTTTGAGTTGCATAGACTGATAAAGGTATGCTGGACATCGCTCTTCGATGGAATTATTTGGCAAGGTCTAGTAGTAGTAACGTATCTCAACGCATTTACTGGTCCAGAAGTTGATCGCTGGGTCACTATATCTTCTAAATTGTGGATGCTTCTGGCTTAGGCAAAACTTCTCAAGTCAACTCTCCTGGGAAGAAATTTTGCGAGGACCATAATGGTAGATATCCGTCACAAACTACATTGCACAAAGAGGAGCCCGAGAAGGCTGGCCACCAGATGGGGTGTTCTGCAGAGAATGCAGTCGGCAAAATGTCGATTTCTCCTGTCAAAAGGGCCAATCAGCTTTCAGATTATGGTTGTGGTATGAGAAACCCACCGCTCGCACTTGTTGTGTCTGATATGAAAATGGGCCCGTGGGGTTACTCGCAGTCGTCGGGGCACCAATTGTTGATTCCTGTCATGTCTCCGTCCAAGGAGCTCGTTTACAAACCCTATACTGTGCCGGAATATACGAGAAGGCTTGCGGAGGATGTGGGCCGTACAAATTTTCTACATTGATGGCAAACATCACACCCCCTTTCATAAGAAGAAAGCCATGACACAGCTGTCCTTTTATGCGGCCTTAACATAACCAAAGTTTCAGCCTATATATATAGATGATATTTGGTTACAATACCAAAGTTTTCTATAAACAACCAAACTAATATATACACTTCCACCAAAAACTAACTTACAAACTTATCAACTATTTACTATTCATACCAGAAAGTCTCCCACCACAAAAAGTCCTCCCAATAACGAATGCTCAAATCTACTAGCAACTTGCTGAAAAACTTGAAAAACAAGTAAATGAGAGAAGTGAGTTACCACGACTTAGTGAGTAACACATTTTTTCAAAACAGATCGTGAAATCACTATGCATATTTAAAATACAATGAGTAACATATTTCTTTTAAGCTGATCAATAAATTACTATGCACATTTAAAAGACAACCATAACTCGTTTTAATACAATATATTCATAATACAACTACCAAAACATCAATAGTCTAATCCATTGATCAATCTCATAAAAGCATGTGTCAATGATCTATTTTATTGATTAATCTCATCAAATCATACATTAATAGTCCATTCCATCGACCAAGCTCAATGGTCTACTCCATTGACCGAGCATTGACCAATTCATGCTCAAAAGCCTAATTATGGTCATGTTTAACGCTTGGAACAACACGACCAAGATTCCCCCAAGCAAGACTGCACCTATTATTAGCCGGTAGCTCGGTCCACAAGGATATCCTAAACTAGCATGCGCATAGGCATTTACTCTAGGGTCCATAGAGATATTGAGCATCAACCATTGATCACAAATATATAATAATCCACCATATGAAAGAGAATTATTTAACAACTTAGGCATTTGATATATATAAATATCAAAACGTTTTTCAAGAACTACAAAAGTTTCAAGATTCTTTTATAAAAGGTTTTTCACAAACCAATTTCAAATAATCATTCAAATCGAATTCAAAGGATAACTCTTTCTTTAAAGCAACAAAATGGCAATAATAGCTCGATCATATTTTATATAATAAAAGATACTATTTATCAACTCATAGCATATATAATTCATAATATTTTTTGAAACATGTGTTTAAAATACAAAAAAGAAATAGTGTCACTCACTTGGAAAAGCTAAAAATCAATTACAGTAGTTAGTTGAGTTAACGCACTCGAATTTTTAACAAATAACCGAAAAAAATATTAAGAGACTAAGTAAAACGATATTTTAACAAATGACTCAACTATATTAGGCTTATTTGTCGATAAGACAACACCTACACACCGCGAAAAGCCCACCTCTAGTGGCAATTTATTATTGTCTGTTAGGTGCGGCAAGCGCACTAAATTTCGTTATGCTATAATTTCCTCTATAAAATTCCATTTCGAGTCATCTTATAGTCCTTAGAAAGATCTATTGATGTACTACAATGACCCTAACTAGGCCACCCCAAAACTACACCAAAAATGGCTAAAATTTAGGGCTAAAGTTACTGTTCGCTACAGTTCTAGAATGCGCTTCCAACTTAAAAATTCATTTTCAAACAAATCGTAAGTTCATATCACAATCCATAAAATGTTATAGTTTCACAACATCCTAAACTATCATTTCTACAAAAATATGTAGTTTAACGACTCAAAAATCATATTTCGCCACACTAATATCTAAGAAATCCAAATTTCGAACTTTAATTGTGACGATTCCTTCGAATAGGCTTAGAGGCTTTGATCACTTATTAGAGTCAAGATCGCGAGCAGCAAATTTTTTTTCTCTTTTTCCCTTTTTCTCTTCTCTTCTTTCTCTCCTCTCCCTTGTCTCTTTCTTTCCTGGCCTCTCGGCCTGTCTCTCTTCTCAAAAGTGGCCGAAACTCCACTGTTCGCTCTTTTCCTCTTTTGTTGACTTTTCGAACCCTTTTTCTTTCTTTCTTTTTCCTTTTTTAAGCCCATATTTTACAGCAAACATCCCAAGCCCTGCTTATGGAGTTCCGTTGCATCGTCATCACCAAGGAATTGGGTTCCCTTCAGGTGTTCCTCCACCAGGCCAGAGTTATTTCCCCATGTACGGTATGCCCGTCATGAGCTTCAATGCTTCAGGTTCATTTGTAGAACAAACGAACCAGTTTTCTCGACCTGTTCAATATGATCAAACACGGCAATTATCCAGAGAGGAAGTTGACAATCTGCAACATCAGAATTCATCTAACACACCTAAGCAGGGAAAAGGATCAGTCGTGCAGTTCAAATTCCAAGCCAATGAAGTCAATGAGTTGCAGGTGAGCATGTCGAGCAGTCCTAGAGAGAAACGACCAGATGGACTTGGGAATGTCCGATCCTTGGAGGGGAAAGAAGCGCTCCCGTTTTTATCCTGTTGCTCTAGGGGCTTCTGAAGGCTGATCCCAGGCTCACGAGGCGAAAGAGCCTGCAAGGGTTATTATAAGTGTGCCTGACAGTGGTCGATCTGCAACCGAGTCCGTGGCTCAAATATTCAGGTCTATAAAAGAAGAGAGGAACAGCTCAACTCCATTTAGGGGTTCGGCTGACTATGTTCGTCTCTCTTAAAGTCGTAAACTCAGAAACTCATTTGAGTTGTGAGCGTTAGTTTCTGTATCAGCGTTCCATTTATCTTTTGGTCATTACAGATTGGTTTATGTATATTGGGCAGTCCTATATGGAAATTCATCACTATATTACATTTGTCATCTAGGTGTAAGTCGCTAAAGGTGTGTTTTGTTAAGGGCAAGGTAAATTTTGTTTCAGTGAATTGACGTCCTATATATCGCTACGATCTGACCAAAGAGCCTTCTTGTGTTTTACCTGTTGCATCAGTAATCTCATCATTTTCTTTAAGATATTCGAAAAGCTTGTGCCTATTGGGTGCTATGAATTCGCTCTGTATGATGCGTGCGATGATGCATGAGGGTGGATCGTTTTCGGCATGTCTTCGCTCGGTGCCCATAAGTAAATCTCTCTGGCTTTTGGGCAGTTCTTTGTTATGGGCGTATTAGTGATGCTCAATAAGGGAACTTTGGATCAAAAGTATTTGCCATATCCAGGGAGTCTGAAAGGGATCTGTCGTGGCAAAAGCTGTTTCACTTTTACTGAAGGGAGTTCAAAAGCCTGTGACGAGTGAAATTCTTTGAAAGGAACTTTTGTCTGCAATACTTGCATGACATTCACATATCACTCACTTACAGAAATTATTTTGTCCTGGCCCGCCGAAGTAGAAAACAGGCTCATCGACGGGCGTATCTCTATGGTTGTTTCCGTTGTAGCAATACACTTCATCATTGTAAACCTGAACCATTTCAGGGTACTTGAGTGAAAGTGAGTAGTCCACAATCCTAACGTTTTTGATGTAGCAGGCGCGGCCGTGGAATGCCTCCGAGTACTCCCCGCTTCCCATGGCAGTTCTGGTGTGAGGAGACTTCTTCACCATCGTACTGTACACTTGACCTCCCCAGTTGACCATTATGGCCTTTTGCTTCAAGTAGAAGAAAAGGGATCCCGGAAAATACCCGAGGACCAGGTTGTTCGTGAGGCGTAGCCACCAGTTGGTAGAATTAGGATCCTGGTTCAATGATAACTATCTCTGCTCAGAAATAATATTTCCAGAAAGAGGACTTGCAACTTTTTAAGTTAAACCTGAATTAATGGCGAGACCCTAGTCGAATGAAATTGTAAAACAGTTTTGAGTGGCTAAGTCAGGATTGACATTGAGTATAATCGTGATTTGTCGAATATTTCCCCACTTAGCTTTGTCGTGGTCATGCCCAAAGGGCAAATCATTGTCCAAGCGCACAGGGACACCTTTGGGTAGTTGATTGTCAAACTAGCCCGCCCAAGCAAGGATTTGTTGATCAGGTCTACCGCAAGTAAAGAAGGCAATGAAGATTTATAATTT
This sequence comes from Eucalyptus lansdowneana, assembly GCA_017140395.1. NCBI lineage: Eukaryota > Viridiplantae > Streptophyta > Magnoliopsida > Myrtales > Myrtaceae > Eucalyptus > Eucalyptus lansdowneana. The sequence goes on from CM029485.1 coordinate 48,882,903, forward strand.
ACGTACCAAGAACAAGCCGACTGATATCTGATATTGTGCCCCTTCAGAAGATATCGGGCCCAGGGGAGAGCCGAGGGCCACGTCCGTACTAGTTTGAACGAACCCAGAACAGGTCAAATCGAAGCAGCCTGTGTCTTTGCTTCCATCGACCTGAATATAAAAGAAATGGAAAAAACACGATCAGTTTAAGAGTCACCTCCGTCCAAAAGAAATGGTCTATTACGATGGCAGAGTACTCACTGTCCAATGCGTGAAAAGTCGAGTCTGCTTATCTCCATATAACTTCGGGTTCACCTGAGAATAGGAAAATCTTTTTGAGCCATCTCAAGAGATAGCCAACAACTAACCGGTTATAAGTGAAAGGGGCCTAGACTAAAACTGAAAGACAGACCATCCATCCTGCTTCAACACTTTCATACTTATCGCCGGGGCCGCCTAGAAGCCATATCTGGGCTGTAGTGAAGTCATCTGGCAAATCAAGGTTTGGATTCCATAAGTTTATGTCGCCTGAAGCTCCTATGTAGCTGAACCCTGCTGTTAAAAGGACTGCTTGCTGCACAAGAAACATAGCGAAATGGCATTACTAGATTTTGAACGTGTGAGGGAACAAGTTTCCACGAGCAAGTGAACAAGGGGCATTGAATTCAGTTAAACGAATGCTTACAGAACGATCTTGTGTATAAGGAAGGAGACTTTGGTTCCATTTATGACCAAGTTTCGAACATTTTCATTGAGGGTTGAATTTGCCACGTGGTCCCGAGGCTGATACATTTTCCCAAATTGCTCGAGACTAGAAGCTCTCAACAAGTCTTGCCGCCGGATTCGCCGGATGGGAATAGTTCCCTTAGGACAACTTCCACTCTTTTGCCAAGTCTGAGATATTACTGGTTTTGAGGGCTCACTTTTTGTTGCTTTGTTTTCTAAAGGCAATTCAATGCTGGGTTTCATCTGCATTTGAAGGAAGAAAAGTAACCAAGGTTACCGAGAAATATCCCAAAAAGAAAAGAAAGGAAAAATCAGGCTGCTTTCAATATATAAGATCAAAATGTGCAATCCACTCATTTGATTTCTCTGAGACTAGCTGGTTCAATTCAAATACGAGCTATTTAGAACATATCAGACTCAAAAAATGTTGTGACCAAAATGTCAATTGTAAGTAAGAGAGCCAAGGGTTGGAATTAGACCTGAATGACATGGTTCTTCATTGCGGGATGGTCGAAGGCTGGCTGCTTATGCATGTCAACACAGTCGATGATATCTCCGTCTGCACTCTATCAATCAAACAAAAACTGGACATCAGTCTGCAATTTGATTTAGTGGAAGACAAGCTTTGATTAATCATGTCCATTAAGTAGCTGACAAACAAATGGGTGTCTGAAACGGCACTTTTCTGTTGTGTCTGAGTGAGTGCGTCAGAAAAATTTGACATTGTGATCCAATAAATGGCATTACTTTCTGGCCAGAACTGAAAAACCGGGGGGGGGGGGGTGGTGTGAAATGCATATCGCATATTCATATCGTCAGTTCTATTGAGCGGTGAAATACAATTTGGAATACAGCAAAACTGTGCTGGATCTTATTGCACATACGCAGTAAAAATCCAAAAATGTTAATCACCTTTTCCTGAAATGGCTCCAGAAAAACATGGGATTTGTACCAAAAGCAAATGTTCGATGTTGGTTGTGGAACTGAGTTTCATAACATTGTTATATAAAGAGACACGCAAATGATCGAAAGATTGAAGTCTTATGAGATATCAGCGTAAGCTGATACAAAACGGCTGAAATCCTGAAAACGGGTTGGAGATTTCTTTTGCCCTCCAAAACAAAAGAAGTCTTTTCCAGGCTGAGAAATCACGAAAATGGCGGAAAAGGCGGGTGTCTCTGGTTTGATGTAAATCTCACAGACTGGTTTTCCAAACCATGAATCAATATCAGCAGAAAGCCTATTCAAGAGGAGTCCAAGGCAATGTTATACCTGAATGCTCTTCACTGCAGGCTTATTAAGAAGCCTGAGTCTCCTATCAATATCATCCTCGTCCTCTGAAGCCTCTCTGTTCATCGATTTTCTTGATACACTATTAGCCATTGTGGCACAACACAATGTCATAGCCAAGAGAAGCATAAATCCCACTTTCTCCATTGTTCCTTTTGCTTCTCAGCTGGAAAATCACTAAAGGGGAAGGGATTAAAAAGGATTGAGATAACACAAAAAAGGGAATTTTCAAAACAATGCAATGTTTATCCAAGAAAGGCAAAAACCTTGCAAAATCCCGATTCGCCACTGTAATTTGATCACTGGCCATATTTGCTTCGGTTAAAAACAGGAAGTACTCAACTGCCAACCTAAAGCCAAATCGAAGGAAAAGAAAAGGGTATCCTGATCAGTTTAACTGAATTAAGATATGATAAGATTGAACTTTGATTACTTCAGTTAACATCAACACATAAAAAAGGTCAACCTTTATGACTTTCTCCGCCAAATATCACTGTGTTCTTTACAGATTACAGCAATGCACGAGAGACAGACCGAAAATGATCTCCACTGCAAAAATTTGCCGAGCATGCTGATTAAGAGCGCAAGTTTTCTCTTAGCAGAAGAAGATCAGGGATCTGAAGTATAATTCGAATATGGAAACTGCCAGCTGGTTATACTTCATAAAAGGCATTGTGATTATGGTGTAAAATTCATGAGATTTATATTTTGGACAAATGAAGATTCACCGATACGTATTTGTTATTGTGTTCCGGCATGGACTTCATGCTTAACTTGATGAGCGGGCTCCGGCCAGCTCCAGAGAATACAAGCTCGAGCCATGCCTCCAGGTTTACTTTAGCCCGCCGATTGATCAGGTCTGAAATTCTAAGACATGTACGAAAGGCTTTCGATTTGGTGAAAAATAAACGGAAACATTGATGCTGCTTTTTCTTTAAACTCTGTTCATAACATCCGCCAATATGAGGATCAGGCTGAAAAGCAAGAAACAAGCAGCCGCGATGTCTAATCAGGGGCACAACTCAATCCGTCCAGGACCTCCAAAATAAAACTCAGGATCTCCAATATAATCCCCGGGAAGAGATGAAGTTTTTGGGGATTTTCACATCACATCTAGGCTGCCAGCGGTACATGTTACTCCAAAAATGTTAACCAACTCAGAGGTTAACGGAAACCCAAAAATGAATAATAAATCCACATAATAACAGTAATTAAGTGCAATTATGATTCTGCAAAACTTCCTCTTGTGTTAAAGATGAATTGCCCCCCCCCCCCCCCCCCCCAAAAAAAAAAAAGTCCCAACAATGCAAATTTGTAAAATATGGTAGACAAAGCTATTCAATTTTAATGACACAAACTTAGACACAATCGAGCACACAAATACCAGTGTTACCTTGTAACAAGATCTGGTCTGGATTGAAATCAAATATCATCACATGTAGTTTTATATGGCAGTAAATCTTTTCAGAAACTATTCATAGTTAATATATACAAACATGGCAGTAAATAAAACTCAAAATATGCTTTGATGCCAAATCAACTAAGAGGCAAATCAACTAATGTCAAATTGATGGAAAATCTTGTTAGTTCTTTGGACATCCAGCATAGGACACATCTCAAGAAAAATCAATTTGCATCAACATTATTGACTAATTACAAATAATAACCTAAAGATTAACACATCACGATTTTCTATCTCTTCACTTGACAGTCAACACATGAATTAGAGCGATGATTAACATAGTAATTTTCTTTTTTGGAGTGAACTGATCCAATAGAAAATGATGAAAAAAAAAAACAATGCATAGAGTGAGAGTTGTACCTTTGATCTCACAATGACTAAGCTCAAGGAGAGTAACCCTATTCACAAACTAGATAGAGACGGGTCAAAGATTCGAACTCATACTCGACATTCAAGCACAAAGTCCTTCAAATCAGTCCATTTTCTTATTTTCAATTAACAATTAAACAACAACATCCACAGCGTCATGGCGGAATTAGAGGCATCAATTGTGGCAATGGCTACAACAGTGGTAGTGGCAACAATTTCAGTTTGAGAATCAATAAGGCTATTATCCTTAAAATTGTTGGAAAAATATTAGGTAATACGAAAACATAAGAACCATTGGAAATCATTAAAATATGATAAAATAAAGTCAATTGTTTGAGGCATGCAAGTATTGTCTTTAAGGATAATTCCGTCCCTTGGAATACATAACTTGGTGCGATAGGTTCTAGCAGCTATTCTTCCAAGACACAATGGACATTATTCCATAATCCACATTGAATATTGGAAGGAATAGGAACGACGTTATCTCCTTTTAATACAGTATCTCCCTTTTGACCATGGTTTGAAGTTTTACTTTTATATTCAAATAAAAGAGAGTCGTTAGGAAACAATTATAAATAAAATGGTAATTATTGAAGAAGATAACCATTGCATAGCCTTATAAAATAATTAAGAGTTAACGAAGAAATAAATCAAACAATATAAAGCCGTTATACAGCCATTGCAAAACCATTGCAAATTCGTTATACAAACGGTGACTTTCATGGTGGTCATAACTTCTAACAAATATTTCAAAACTGCTAAAATATCCCACACTTGTGTTTGATATGAAAATGGGCCCTTGGGGTTACTCTCAGTCATTGGACGCCAATTCTGCAACATCAGAATTTATCTAACATATCTAAGCAGAGAAAAGGATGAGTTGCTCAGATCAAATTCCAAGCAAATAAAGACAGAGAGTTGCGGTAAGCACGGCTAGCAGTCCAAACGAGAAACCACCAGAGGGACTTGAGAATGTATAATCCTCAGAGGGGAAAAGAGCGCTCCCACTTTTTCCTGGTGCTCCAGTGGTTTCTAAACGGGATCTCAGCTTCATTGGGCAGACCAGCCAACAAGAGTTATTAGAAGTGTGCCTCACAACGCTAGATCAGCAACCTAGCCCGTGGCTCATATATTCAGGTCTATATTAGAAGATAGGAGACAGTTTGACTCCGTTTAGGGGCTCGGCTAAGTATGTTTGTCGCTCATAAAGTCGTAAACTCGGAAACTCATTTGAGATCTGAGCGTGAAAGTTTCTGTATCAGTGTTCCATTTATCTTTTGGTCATTATGGATTGGTTTATGTGTATTAGCTAGTCCTATATGGAAGTTCATCACCATATTACATTTTTCATCTTGGTGTGAGTCGCTGAAGGTGTCTTTTGATAAAGGCAAGGCAAACTTTGCTCCAGGGAATTGGCGTCCTATTTATCGCTATAATGTAACTTCCAATCAAAGAGCCATCTTGTATTTTTGTTTGTTGTATCAGTAATTTCATCATTTTCTTTACTAAGGGAGTTGAAAAGCTTGTGACCATTGGGTGTGGCAAATTCGCTGCATATAATGCATGCGATGACCCCTGAGAATGGATCATCTTCAGCATGTCCTCGCTCGGTGCATAAGTGAATCTGTGACTTTTCAGCAGTTCTTGTTCTCGACATTTTAGTGATGCTTGATGAACTTTGGAAGGATTTGTCATCTCTTTGGATCTATGATGGCAAAAGCTGTTTCTCTTTTACCAAAGGGGAGTTCAAAATCTTTGTCAAATGAAATTCTCTGAAAGGAAATTTTATCTTGCATGACATTCACATTTCACTCATGGACAGAAATTATTTTGTCCTGGCCCGCCAAAGTAGAAAACAGGCTCACTGACATATCCATCTCGATGGTTGTTTCCATTGTAGCAATACACTTCATCATTGTAAACCTGAACCATTCCAGGGTACTTGAGTGAAAGTGAGTAGTCCATAATCCTAACATGGTTGATGTAGCAGGCATGGCCATGGAGTGCCTCTGAGTACTTCCCACTTCCCATGGCAGTTCTGGTGTGAGGAGACTTCTTCACCATCGTACTGTACACTTGACCTCCCCAATTGACCATTACGGCGCTGGTCTTCAAGGGAGAGAAAAGAGATGCTGGAAAATACCCGACGACCAGGTTGTTCGTGAGGCGTAGCCACCAGTTGGAAGTGTGTGGATCCTAGTTCAGTGATAATTATCTCTGTTCAAAAATACTATTTCCAAAAAAGAGAACTTATAACTTTTTAAGTAAAACCTGAATCAATGGGTGAACCCAATTCAGATGAAATTGTAAAATAAGTGGAGTGGTTTAGCCGGTTTTGACACCTTTGGGAAGTTTAATGTCACTCAGCTTTTTTGTGGTCACGCCCCAATGGGCAAATCACTCTCCAAGCGCACATTGACACCTTTGGGAAGTTAAATATCAAACTAGCCCGCTCAAGCAAGGATTTGCCAATCAGGTTTACCGCAAGTAGAGAAGGCAAATGGAGAACGTAAGTACCATGAACATGCCGACTGATATCTGATATTGTGCCCGTTCAGAAGAAATCGGGCTCAGAGCAGAGCCAAGGGCCACCTCGGTACTAGTTTGAACGAACCCAGAACAAGTCAAATCGAAGCAGCCTGTGGCGACGCTTCCATCAACCTGAGTATAGAAGAAATTGAAAAACAGAATCAGTTAAAGATTCAGTTCCGCCCAAAAGAAATGGTCTATAATGATGGCAGAGTACTCACTGTCCAATGCGTGAAAAGTCGAGTTTGCTTATCTCCATATAACTTTGGGTTCACCTGAGAATAGGAAAAGAATTTTGAGCCATCTCAACAGATAACCAAAAACTAACGTGCTAAAAGTAAAAGAGGCCTAGACTAAAACTGAAAGACAGACCATCCATCCTGATTCAACACTTTCGTACTTATTGCCGGGGCCAGCCAGAAGCCATATCTGGGCTGTAGTGAAGTCATCTGGCAAATCAACGTTTGGATTCCAGACATTTATATCGCCGGAAGCTCCAATGTAGTGGTACCCTGCTGTCAAAAGGATTGCTTGCTGCCCAAGAAACATAGTGAAATGGTATTACTAGACACTGAACGTGTGAGGGAACAAGTTTCTATCAGCAAAATAAAGTGATCATGGGGTGCTGAATTCAGTCGAAGAAATGCTTACAGAACAATCTTTTTGATAAGGAAGAGAGACTTGGGTTCCATTTATGACCACGTTCCGACCATTTTCATCAAGGGTTGAATTTGCCACTTGGTCCTGAGAATGAGGATGATACATTTTCCCAAATTTCTCGAGACTAGAAGCTCTCAACAAGTCTTGCCGCCAGATACGTCGGATGGGAATAGTTCCCTCAGGACAACTTCCACTCTTTTGCCAGGTCTGAGATATTGCTGGTTTTGAGTACTTAATTTTTGTTGCTTTGGTTTCTGAAGGCAGTGTAATGCTGGGTTTCATCTGCATTTGAAGGAATAATAGTACATAAGGTTTCAAGAAATACTCCAAAAAAAAAAAAAAAAAAAAAAAAAAAAGAACAAACAAACAAACAAAAAAAAATCAGTCTGCTTTCCGTATATAAGATCAAAACTTGCAATCCACTAATTTGAGTTCTCGAGATAGCCAGTTCAATTCAAATAAAAGCTATTTAGAATTTATCAGACTAGAATAATGTTGTGATCAAATGTCAATTGTAAGTAAGAAAGCTAAAGTTAGGAAACGGACCTGAATCACATGATTTTTCAGCACGGGATGGTCGAAGGCTGGTTGTTTATGCATGTCAACACAGTCGATGATATCTCCGTCCACGCTCTATCAATCAAACAGAACCTGGAATTAGTCTATAACTGAATTTGTTGGAACTTGGAAGTGGACAAGCTTTCATTAATTATGTCCATTAAGTAGCTAACAAACAAATGGCTGTCTGAAACGTCACTTTTCTGTTGTGTCTGAGTGAGTAGGTGCGTGAGAGAGAGAGAGAGAGAGAGTGAGAGAACAACTTTTCTGAAAGAACTCAAATTGCACTACATCCTCTACTTATCTACTCGAGCCAAAGGATGAGTACTGTAGATTTGATTTCCGCAAAAAGATGGGTGCATGATCTGCAGTAAGACTCAAAAAATGTTGTCACGCTTTCTTGAAATGGCTCCTCGAAAACACCCAGGTTGCACTCATCAGGCCCAGAGAGAATTCAGAACTAATTTACACAGATTTCGTACCAAAAGCAAATGTTTGAGGACGGCCGTGGATCTGAGTTTCATTACATTGTTATATGAAGAGACACCACAGATGACTGGAAGATCGAAGACTCATGAGATATTAGTGTACGCTGAATGCAGAATAGCCGAAATCCTGAAAATGGATCTGGAGATCTCTTTTGCCCCCGAAACAAAAGACGTCCTTTTCAGGCTAAAAGATTATGAAAAGGGCGGTAAAAGCTGGCTTCTCACAGACTGGTTCTTCAATCCATGAATGAATATCAGCAGAAAGCCTATTCAAGAGGAGTTGAAGGCAATGTGATACCTGAACGCTCTTCACTGCAGGCTTATTAAGAAGCCTAAGTCTCCTATCAATGTCATCCTCGTCCTCCGAAGCCTCTCTATTTGTTGATTTTCTTGATACACTATTAGCCAATGTGGCCCAACACAATATCATAGCCAAAAAAGCATAAAGCCCACTTTCTCCATTGTTCCTTCTGCTTCTCCACATGAAAATGTCTGAAGTGGAAGGGATTAAGAAGGAATGAAATAACATGATATAGTGAATATTCAAAAGGGCTTTGCTAATATAACAGTCCTTTGGGTACTGTCCTTTTGGTCTAGAATAAACAATTATTCTCATAGTACATAAAAATTATAATGAAATCATCTCCTTTTTGTGCCATATACCATTGTATTCTTTACAGATGCACGAGAAACTGACCGCAAATAATCTGCACTGCAAGAAAATTTGCCAAGCATGCTGATTAAGAGCATGAGTTTTCTCTTAGCAGAAGAAGATAAGGAATCTGAAGTATAATTTGAATAAGGAAACTGCCAGCTTGTTAAACTTCAATAAAGGCATTGTGATTATGGTATAAAATCCACAAGATTAAATTTTGGGCAAATCAGGCTTCACCCATACAAATTGTTACTGTGTTCTGGCCTGGACTTCATGCCTAACTTGATGATCGGGCTAGATCCAGCTCCAGAGAATACAAGCTTGAACCATGCCTCCAGGTTTAGTTTAAACCGCGGATTGATCAGGTCTGAAATTCTAAGATATGTAAGAAAGGCTTTCAATTGGTGACAAATAAACGGGAAAATAAATGTTCCTTTTTCTTTAAACTCTGCTCATAACACTGCTGAATGAGGATCAGGCTGAAACACAAGAAACTTGCAGCTGCCATGTCTAGTCAGGGGCACAACTCATTCCTTCCAGGACCTCCAAAATAAAACTCAGGATCTTCAATATAATCCCCAAGGTATCTCACATCGTAACACCTATACTCATCTGTGTAGTGGTCAATCTGTTCTGGGAACTTCAGGATCATTGAGTTATCACGGATCCGTATCCTCTTCACGTATCCACTCGATTCTTCAAGGATGGGGAACTGTCCGCTGCCCATCTGTGTCGAGGTGTGGGGCGTAAATCCCCCAATTCTCGAGCTATACACTTCGCCTCCCCACTGCACAGTTTGTGCAGTTTGAGGTAGGTAGGCGAATAGCTCAGGCGGGAAGTAACCAACATTCGTCTTTTCATCATATTGAACCCACCAGTTGCCAGTGCTCGGATCCTGAAATCACACAGAAAAGTCGTTACCAATGACTTTCAATTCGTCAGAAAAGCTAAATGTGACTAATTTGTGAATTCTCCAGATAGTATCTCGATATGGTCATGGATCAGTACTATCTCACCCTGAAGAGATAAAGCGTTATCTGATATGGAAGGCCATCCGTTGTTGAGATGGGATGAATGGCCGCGCCAAGGGCAACCTTGCTGCTTGTTTGAACAAAACCAGGGCAAGTGAGATCAAAGCAGCCGGTTTTTTTCCCCGAGTCAGCCTGATACACGGAAGAGGAAGATACAGTATTGGTTTTGCTCTGTCGTTCCCAAGATAGGCCAAACAAAGATCAAGTCAAGGTATGAATCGAAGTCCTCCTTCACACTATCAAAGAAAAAGAAAATTTTGTTGCAGCAACAGCCATCGAGACCAGGCATATTTGTCATGTTTATCTAAATGAAGAATGAGTTCAAATGATGAGCTTACCGTCCAATATACAAAAAATCGAGTCTTCCGGTCACCATAGATGCCAGGATTCACCTGAAAAGTTCGGAATGATTAGGATTCGGGACAGAATTAATTACTGGAAAGCAATTGTCACATAACTATCACTAGGTTAAACTAAATGATGAATTCATTTTGTTAAGTGGCAACTTGCACATACCGCCCATCCAGATTCAACACACTCATAATCTTGAAGAACGGCACTCTTTAGAGCGATTTGAGAAGTGGTCCATTCATCATCATACTCGACATGCGGGTTGAAAACTTTAATATCTCCTTTGGCACCAGTGTAACTATAACCTTCCGTGATCAATATGGCCATCTTGTAGACAGTACAACCAATGTCAAAAACTTACGTGTTGGCATGTACCTTTAATATAAATCACCCCAAATAAAAAAAGTGCGAATGCATACATACAGAGTGATTACTCTGAAGGAGGTTTTGAATTTTATTCTCATCCATCTCAGTGCCTCGATGGGAATTTTGAGCCTTCTTCCTTCCATAGTCAACTGGCAAGGTCGCTTTAGCCATATGATTCTTCTGAATTCTTCGAATGGGTATAGTCCCCTTGGGACAGCTTCCCTTATTTTGCCACAGCTGTGATGTCCTAAACATGGAGGAACTTGTGTCGCTTTTCGTGAATGCTTCAGGCATTCCAGTCATCATGATAGATGGATTGTCACTCGGTGCCATCTAAATTGGGAGAAGAAAGCTTGAAACATGATGAGAGCTGTGTGAATTTGTCACTACATAAAGGTCACCATTTGCTTCTTTGAAATGAGAAATGATTAACATCTCCCTCGTATGCTTTATGTCAAAGATATAAAGGAGGAGGAAAAGGAAAAGGAAAAAGGGTAAAGAAAAGAGAATAAAGTAAAAACTTTGAGTCCGACCTGAATTGTGTGATTCCTTAGGGCTGGATGACGAAAAGCAGGCTGCTTATAGATATCGATGCAATCAATGATGTCCCCATCTTCACTCTACCGGCACAAAGATAATTGGTAGTCATAGCCAGACTTTTCAGGCAAACATCTTAATGCAGATGCTTTCATTATGCTCACATTTCTTTTACTTAGGTCTGACTGCGATCTTGAAGCAAACCAATAGAGGACCATGCGCAACAAAGTATTATTTAAGGCAATACCTGGTCCAAACTACAGAACTGAAACTAGGCCTGTTCTTCGTGATCTTGGTTAAACAACTAAAATCTCATTTTCTGTCTCCTATTTTGGTGACTTATGTAATATAGTCATGTTATGGTCTTCTACTTCCAAGGTTTGGCTTTATGTTTAACAATCCTTCATTAGCTGCTCGTGAAAAATAATGATGAAACTGAGGGTAGTATGTGAAGTAACTGATATAGAAGGACCTAAAAATACCTGAATACTCTTTATCGCATGCCTTTTGAGCCAGTTCATTTTTCCTTCAACTTCCATAGTCTTCTTGGATCGAGAAGTCGATGCTCCATCCACAGCCCTCAAACTGATGCAAATGATTGCCAGTGTAATGCAGACCCTTTTCACATTGAGAACAGAAGAGAGCAGTCCGTTACCCATTTTTATAAAATATGTCTGAACTACTGAGTACTGTGAATAGATTTTGAAGAAAACACATAACATGTCCAGGAAAGAGATGCTATTCTTTGTTGGTAAAAAGCAGGCAATCGCTTGCATGTGATTGAACTACATGCAGTAGCACAAAATGCACATGACTCACCTTCTTACCATCCAAGTCTCATGCATTCAAACCTTTAGTTCTTTTTTCGCATGGTAACACACAAATGCAGCAGAAAATTTGCGTGAACTTCACACAGTTCAGTGAAGGATCTCCGTAAACATTGGCTCGCGAAAGATAGACCAGCCATTCGGATCGAAACTATCTCATGGCCTCACCTGGACTTGCAAAGTGCGCATGGCCAATCAAATCTCAATGCAGACCAAAAACCGAAATTTAAGCATAGGTTTTGTAGCTCGTCAGCCCCCATTACTGTCTTATCCATCATCTGAGCAGACTTAGCCCTTCACACAGCCCACTCAAGCGAAGCCTAAACCAAATTCTTTTCTAACCTAGACTAGAGTGCTCACGAACAATTCCTTGTATGATGGCATTCGATTGTGCCGAGCCAGGCCAAGTCTCCCACTCGAGTCAAACCTGATGTAGCTCAGCCTTGAATCGGTGTACTCCCTGCAACTCGTGTGTTTATATACAGTCGAAAGACGGGACAGTTGAATGGACTCTAGGGACTTTGGGATTGGACTTCATCATTTTCTCCTAAGATGTTAGCAATGCAAAGCGTCTTTGAATCGTATAGTGGAAAGAGAGAACTGTAACTTTTGCAATGAAATTGCCGTTAACCTCCATCGAACACAAGGAATGCTCAACAGCTTTTATCATAGAACTCGTTTAAGCTTAGGAATTCTCACATGATTGTCTACAACAGAGTTCGTTCAATGCCTGACCATCGTCAAAGTCATCTTCCTGCATATCGAATGCAAGTCCTTTGGTCTAACAGCTGTACATGTATTCTATGGCATTTTGTTATGCAATCTCACAATGACAAGAGCTTTTGCAAATATTTTCTATGTAATTTGTAAGGTTTTCATGTGTGACCATGGTCCTTCCATTCTAGGGTTGAAATAAAGTGATTCTAACGAACAAGAAAGAGAATATTCTCTCTTTTATGTTAAAGGATGATTAGTATTCTTACTTGATGTCCTATGTATTGACCACGCGCATATAATGTGATGATAACTTAATCGAGGTGAAAATCTAGGATATTGCATATTATTTAATATATAAGAGTCCATCAAAGGATAAAGATACGACATTAGGCGGTTTATAAATAAAAACCGTGCTTAATTGGTCATATCTCATGCGTGAACACGAGTGTTCTCATGGAGACTCCGCCCATGCGAAAGGGGCTAGGTGATTTAAGGGACAATAACAAAAACAAGTCCAAATCCTGTTATACTTTCACCTTTTGCATTTATATAATATATTTTTCATAATTTTTTTTTATTTTTTTTTGGTGGATTGAGGATCGGCAAAGGTGGCTAGTTGACCCTCGCTGGCCACTAGGCAAGGGCTCATGGGCCCTCACCTAGTTTAGATGAGACCACGATGCCCAAATTAGGCAAGGTTGTTGCTTCCCTTGCCAAGATCCTACAAGAGTTGGCCAGCGACATTTGTCAACTCCTCAGTAACATAAAAAAAAAAAAAGTATTAAAAATATTAATTAAGAATTTCAACATTGGATATGCCATATAAGACAATTCGCCACTTTTGGCCAACATTGACATCGAACTTTCTATTAATTTTTCAGGTTGTTTTTTATAATGCATTTTTTTGACCGAAAAGGAAAAAGAAAAAAATTATTAAAATATTAATTAAGAATATCAATTTTTCTTTACAGCCACTTTTGGTCAACATTGACATCGACATTTTTTATTAATTTTTCATTTTTATTTTACATGTTTTTCTTTCTTTTTCTTTGCTTTTTTTTGTGGACTGAGAATCAGTAAGGGTGGCTAATTGACCTTCACTAGCCACAAGGCAAGGGCTCATGGGCCCTCACCTAGTTTGGACAAGGCCACGATTCCCAAATTAGTTAAGGGTGTCACGTCCCTCACTTAGATCTTGCAATGAGTTGGCCAACAACTCTTTTTAGCCCCTTAGTAAAAATAAGAGAGTAAAGAAAAGAAAAAAAGAAAAAAATCATTAAAATATTAATTAAGAATATCCACATGTCAAGCCACATAAGACAACTAGTATTTATATTAGTGATTTTGACAAAAATTGGCTAGATAAACTTAGTTGACAAGTTTTAAAGACTAAATTACACAATTAAAATGTTTTAAGATCGAATTAGCATTAGCACAATAAATTTATGATTTCTTGAATAATCTCTCCGATGATTAAATTTGTAAGTAAGCATGACACATGACATCCTAACACGATTCTATATGCAAATCAAAGCATATCTTTTATTGTCAATTTGTGGATCCAAATCCAAGCTACCCTATCCGGCTAGTTTCTTGGCCGAGCCCCTTCATTTCCTTGTACTTACCTTGGGGCTAGTTAGTTGGGGATTGGCATCACGAGGATCTAGGATGGCTACCCAAACCCTCCAAAGGAGGGCTGTGGCGGGTTAGCCAAGTGGGTCGGAATCTTTTTCGAAGCCCGGTTCTTGGCCTCTACTCCTACTTATTCCCTGGTGGTCAATCAGCTTTGGGTGCTGCTTTAAGACCAAAGCTACCCTATATCATTTTTATTTTTCTTGCCCTATTCTCGAAACTTGTATCGCCATAGTGTCCATTATTGATCTCCTATTCCATACTTTTCACACAAGAAATAATCATGAAAAAAGACGGTTATACACAAACATGACAGAGAAACAAAAATTAATGCAATAACTTAATTTCCAGAGCTCACCAAGATGTTGTATCTCTTTCTTGTCTTTATGAGTAAAACTCCATTATTTTTTGTCAAAATATAGGTAATAAAAGCTCTTCACTCACTTTTGAACGCACACTCTAGACTATAAAAAACAGAAAATCCAAGAAACAATTGTCATACCATCAAAGCAACAAGTGAGAAATAATATTCACAATACTCACATAAGATTCATCAAATTCCACAATTCAAATTAACATAGACTGGTTGTGCTCGATTACTCTTTCAACATCTTAAGTTCATGCGCCGTTTCATCAAATATGAACAATCTCATATTCCACTATCTATCCAACCTTACCCTTTCGTCTTATTTCGTGAGATTTCATCAATAGGGCCGTTCAGAAGCATTGATTAGACGATCAAACTCGAAAAGTCCGCAGCTTCCAATGCGTTGACTTTGGCACCATCACGCCACATGCGTGGCTAATTCTTTCCACAATTGCATCGTTCCATCCTTAACTTCGTTCCACAAGTTAGGCAAGGACCCCCGTCCCGGCACGACTGAATGTCTAGCCATTAGCCAATCCCGTAATCGCCGGTCCTTCCCTGTTGGAATTGTCTTTCCCGACGTAGCTTAGTCCGAGGAAGGAAGAAGCGTCAAGAAGTTCGCCCACCACCGCGTCGTCAAATCAGCGAAAAGCAAAAGCGACCCGACAAAGCAAAAGCTCCTCTCCCCTGCGAAATCGATCCCGCGGAGCTGCGCGAGAGCTCTCGGAAACCGAACTCCGAATCCGACATCTACGAGTCGGCAGTTTCCTCGCACACCCATGTTCTCTCTGTCTCTCTCTCGACAGCCTTTCTGTTGAACTCGGGCTTCCGAGTGGAGACCGACCCAACTTTGTCTAACATCCTCGACTTCCTATTTGACCCCGGAAACCATGGCATACGCGTGAGCACTGTGCAAAGTTGTCTTCTTTCCGCTGAATCTGGCGCGGTTTAGTGCGTGTAAAGCACCGGATCGTCTGCCCAGGTTTGATTCCCGAGCTTTTAGTCGATTTTGGGCGACAAAATCGAATCTTGCTGAGTGCCCTTTTGGAATTCTTGTCTTCTTTGTCTAGGGAAGGTGGTTCCGGGGCGTTATTTGCGTAGTTGGATCTGTACTAGTGTCTGGTTATAGAGAAAAACGGGCGCTTGCTTGTTTGTTATAGTTGGCGAGACAGAGATTTATAGGATGATTGTCGGCAATATGAATTCGATGGAGTTTCGCGGTTTCGCGGGGTGTTTGTGGATCTGATGTCTTGCTGAAGAATTTCGGTACAAGTGATTTGAAGATATGCAAGGAAGGGCAGTGTCGTCAGAGGAAGGCAAGGATCTTCCTGTGGCGAATCGGACGAACCAAACGAAGGCGTTGCCTCTGAGATTGCTTCAGTTATTTGTGCTTTTTGTGTTAGTGTGTATTGCATTTTCAGGCATTAGCATATACACTGTTCGGCGTTTTGGGATTCAAAGCATGGTGCCAACTGCTAGGTCCAGTTTTCAGCCGTGCTATGAACAAGCCAACAGTTTAGACCGTTGGATTCAGCCTCCGTCGGATCTGCTTCATAATATGTCCGATAAAGAACTATTTTGGAGAGCGACCCTTGTTCCTAAAATCAAGAAGTATCCATTCAGAAGAGTTCCAAAAATTGCTTTCATGTTCTTGACCAAGGGTCCGTTGCCACTGGCTCCTCTTTGGGAGAGGTTCTTCAAGGGCCACGAGGGGCTTTATTCGATCTATATTCATTCCCATCCATCATTCCATGCCCACTTTCATCCTTCGTCAGTATTTAACAGGAGACAAATCCCAAGTCAGGTATGATCTCTTCTCGTCTGGTGTGTGCACCTGTATGGATCGTTTACTTACTTTTCCAATATTTCAGTTGTCCACCGTTCATGGTATTTTAAATATATCGAGCACAAGAACAGCTTCTTAGTCTGGGTTATTTTGGTTTGGGTTCCTGTTTTGTTCTGGAGTATTAAATTTTTCAAGTGGATGATGGTCTTGTGGAATTTCAGAACTCAAATCTATTTAACAAGGCACAATCTCCTATCAGCTAGGTTGAGATTGGGGGCCGTATATAGGTGATAGCATACCACTGGTAGCTGCCGTTATCAAATATGACTAGGGAAATACAATTTTGGGATAAAAGTCAAGTATCGTGGCTATCTTCCATATCTAACATCACCATTGTTATCAAATATTGTACATGTAGCGTTTGTTGTTCTCTGGATGTGAACATTGTCTGCTGGCTAGAAAATACTTTAATGCAGCCTGAGGCACAGATAATGTGCAGAATGTTTGAATTGCAGTTGACTACTGGCCACATATGGAGTAGCAATATGGGACATTGCAGTAGGAATTTTGTTGGACTGAGAATTTAATTGTGGGGTCAATATCTTCATGGCTATGGAGTATTTCACCCAATGTTCATTTAAAATAGCTGTTTTTAAAGTGTAAGATAAAGGGAGATGGTTGGAATTGGTTTGGATTGATAGTTGTAGGTGGAGTCTTCTGTGCCTAGATGGTTGATACTCAACTCAAGGGAATATTTGTTACTCTGTTGAGTTCTGAGAGATAACCATGGCTCATCCATTAATTACATTATGTGAAAATAGTTGCTAACCTGTCAATTGGGATTATCTGTATGTTTCCATCATTTGGATTGTTCGGTTTTGATTTGATCCTGCTGGAAAATTTGTGCAGCAGACAGTGTAGACAGGTTTTGTTCCTCTTTTTCTCATTCATATAAGTTGATTCGCCATTAGTGTTTTGGGAATATAAAGTGAGAATGATAATTGCCGGTTGAACGATGGCAGCGCCAGTTGTTCTAGGTTGGGCTTTCTTATTTAGAGGACTTATTCACTATATGATGTTTTGGAAAAGATAAATACAAAGATGTGCGTTTTGGAGTATTTATATTGGATGGTAAATGCAAAGGAACAAATTGTGCTGCATTTGATGGTTCCCTTGTGCTCTCTCTGCTTACATGTGAACAGTTAGCATGGTTAGCAAATCAAATATTAGCATTTTCAATCATGCTTTTGTGGTTACACTAATCTTCTTGCAGGAGAGGACTGAAGACAGTTTTTTTACGCTCATTTATAGCTCATACTTTTTGCATAGCTGTTCTATTTAATCTAAATTTCTCTGTTCTATTCAATCTTCTCACGGTTTACTTCTCTGTTCTTTTGTCCTTCAGGTGTCTGAGTGGGGCAGGATGAGCATGTGTGATGCAGAGAAAAGACTCCTAGCCAACGCAATGCTAGACATATCCAATGAGTGGTTCATTCTTCTTTCTGAATCATGCATTCCGCTGTATAACTTCAGCCTCATCTATCACTACATTATGAAGTCCAGATATAGCTTCATGGGTGCATTTGATGATCCCGGACCATACGGGAGAGGACGCTACAATTTGAATATGGCCCCTGAAGTGAACATCTCTCAATGGCGTAAAGGATCGCAATGGTTCGAAATCAACCGAAAGCTCGCGATAAACATTGTGGAAGATGCCACTTATCACCGGAAATTTGAGACTTTCTGTAGGCCAGCGTGCTATGTTGACGAGCACTATTTCCCTACTATGCTGACCATCCAAGCAGGACATCTCTTGGCCAATAGAAGTATCACGTGGGTGGACTGGTCGAGAGGTGGCCCTCATCCCGCCACATTTGGAAGGTCTGATATTACAGAAGAATTTTTGCGGAGAATAAGCAAGAACCATCGTTGCACCTACAATAACCGAAACTCTTCGACGTGTTTTCTTTTCGGAAGAAAGTTTGCCCCGAGTGCGTTGCATCCTCTCCTTGAATTAGCTCCAAAGGTCCTCGGCTATTAAGAGATGCCAAAAAAAGAAAGCATTTCGAATTTGCCTTTATACATTCCATGCGTTGGGTGGTGCTCGAAATTGTTCGGGTCCCTAGTTTGCTTTCTTCGTTTGTACATGAGGCATAATCAGAGGCACCGCCCGGACAATATAGTCTTGATGTACAGAGAGGAGAAGCTAGCTTGTAGTTTTGACTTTGTATTGAGATTTATGCTAAAAATCGAGAATTATCGTTTCAAGAGTTGGTCCTTCTGCGCCATCCTGCTTCTGCAAGAATTGAGTCGTTTGCTCTGTTCTCTGCAGTGGGAGAGATTTGAAAACTTTGGATGTGATTTTAGCGTCCTTGCCCGGTCGATATGGTTGTGGAAGACATAAGGGCATTGACAACTCTCTGGCGTTCGGTTTATTGTGCTAACCTTAGATTGGCCGAACTAGTTCTTACTCAAATTATTCAGGCAGAAGCACATGCCAATCCCCTGCGAATTATTACGAGGGATACTTTGAGGTATGCCCAATTCAATGTTGCCCTCTCAGAACCGTACGAAACAACGAAGCAGACACACCACGCTATCAGGAATGGGCTAAGACCATCCCTCACATCCTGCCATGCCTCCATCTCCACTCTGCACAAAAAAGCATGAAGGGCAGAGGAATGGGGGAGACACAGCATGGACCGTGAAGGTGAATGAAGCAAATGGGCAATGGCTTCCTGAATTGAGAGCACTACGCTTGCCTCACAGAGAGAGAGAGTGAGCAGATGACCAGAATAAAGTCATATGTCATGTGATGTTTCATTTGATTTGACCCCAATGGCATGTGTGCCTGTTCTGGTGAGGGTGAAGAGGAAAGGCATATGCACAAACATGCAAATGAAGATGGATTCCTTCTGCTGAGGGAACCCTCTATCATCGACCACATCTTTTCGGCCTATGCTTATTCTGCACTCATACAGCTGTGCCTGGTCTGCAAATCTCACCCACCAAAGAATGTCACACTTTCATGATAATTGCAAAAAATGGGGAGAATAGAATCTCGGCGATGTGGCTACATGGTTGGACCACCCCAACCCCAAAAAAAGGATTGTGTGTGTCTCATAGAGAGAGAGAGAGAGACAGAGACAGAGAGACCATAAATATTAAAAAAAAAAGAAAAATGGGCATTTTGGCAGTGCTCTCGCTCCTTCGTAGTTCCTTGTGCATCACCATGAGTCTGGATCAAGCAATTGATTTTTTATTTTATTTTATTTTTTGCTTCCTTTTTGGGTCCTCAACTACATAGTTTTGGTAAAAGCTGCTTTCAGATGCTTTCTTGCTTTTACTCTTGGTTTTGCAGTTGGAACACGGCTTAAGGATCTGATGTTGCAAAAATTGCAGTCCCGTGATGATTTAAACCCTCATTCCCCGAAAGCCAGAAAATAGGGAAAAAAAAAACGGAAAAGGGAAAAAACAAAAGGCCTCATCTCTTTCCTTGACTTGTCTATTTTCTCAAATTAATTCGATGACATTTTAAGAAAGACGTAAACTCGCATTTGTACAACATCCAAGGAAAGATGATGACAAAAGGAAGAAAACAACCCGCATTCAATTGCATTCATAATCTCAAATCCTAATCGTTCTTAATCAAACAAATTTAATGCTATGAATTGGCAAGGTGGAAAAAATCTTACCAAAAATAATATAATATATCTTTCTATTGATCGAGTCCATTTATTGAAATTAGCTCTTTAGAATGCGTCCACGCCATGGCAACAATTACATAGGTGACCAAACCTGATCCGACCGCTTCCGCGACCCAAAAAAACAACCCGCCGGAAGGTTCTGGAAACCGGGAACAAACATGGGTCTCCCTCCAGCACATCGGATCTGACCGTACACCTGTCACGTCGATTTTTTTATTTTTCAAAACAAAAAGAAAGGGCGGGGGCGAAAAGAAGAAAAAAAAACTGGGAAATCGAAGACGGACACGTGTCGGGCTCCTCTTGGCGTACAGATTGGTGCACGTGGGGCCCCACGCCCCGGCCGAGGAACGAGCGAGGGCATCTTCGCCGCACTCATGGCAGCACGATCGCGCGTGATTTACACTTCACGCGATGGCCGCTTACCTTCCGTACGACCCCCCCGAAATCTAGCTCCACTCGCCGGGATCCGGCGGTGTCCTCCACGCGCCGTCGAAAAGGCACGCGCACACATCATAACGGTCGGGGAGCGGTAACCAAGCGCGTTTGGCAACCATCCAAAGCGATTCCGATTTTTTATTAGAATCGGTTTGAGAACGTAATCGCGTTTGGTAAATTTTTTCCAAAACGGGATTCTCGGGAACAAATTTACTCCTAATCGTTTTGGACAAAATTTAGAATCGGAAAAAAATATGATTCTCCGTCCAAAAATCAAAAAAAGAATCAAAAATGACGAATCAAAAAAAAAAAAATTATTTCTATATTTTATTTTTATTTCTTCCTAGTATTAAATATATATTTGTTGTATATAGAATACATATTTAATTTTATGTTATAATTTATTATTTTTATTTATTACATATTGTAGGGATATTAGTATAGTTTATACTATGTTTTATTATTTACTATATAATAAAAATTGATTAGTTAATATTTTTATTACTTAGTATAAAAATATAATTAATCGAGTTAATGGTTTATGAAAATTCAATATCAAATTTATTTTAATCTAAAAAGGTAATTAAAAAAAGAATTGGAATAGAAATTTTATATATAGTTACCAAACGCGTTTCTATTTTTTTTTCTATTAGAATCGAAATTTTATTTGTTACCAAACGCGTTTTTTATCAGAATCGCCTTAAGGCAATCGAAATAATTATTTACGGCCAGAATCGATTCTTAAGGAGAATCGTTACCAAACGCGCCTTAGCGATCACCCTTCCGACATCAAAATGAGAAAATAAGATAGAAATCTGGAAGAGAGAGTTACAGTAAAAAAAGAGTAGAATTGATAAATAAATAAAAAAATCGTTGGGGAGCAGCGCTCAAGACCGGCCATTCACTGGGCGAGGCGGCGCGTGAGGGGCTTTTGCGGACCAGATCAGCAGCGTCAAACGGGGCAGGACTTCGCTTTACGACCCCGACCGAGAAAAAAAATTTAAAATCACCAATTACATTTCACCCCTCGCCCCACGCCAAAGACGACGACCTCCGTCGGTCGTTTTTAGACCGTCCTGTTTCCCCACCGAGACGCGATTTGCGCTGCTCTTCCCCGACCCCGAAACGACGCAAGGCGACGCGCGTTTTTCTTCCCCTTCCGAAATATCCCTGGCTGGGCCCCGCCAACAGAAATAACACAGCTGTTGTACCAACGAAATCGCCAGCTGTGCACCCCGGGGCAGCTGCCCGTGCTGCCCGCTCTCTCTTTCTATATATATAGGCACCCTGCTCCACCTTTGTTTTTACTCTGCCAACGCTTTTGCACTCAAAAACCCTAGCTTTCTCCCCGTCTCTCAAGCTCTCCTCAGCCCTTCAGAACCTCTCTCAAACCTCGAGATCGCGACAATGGCGGCCCTGAAGTTCTCAAACGTGGCCGCGGTGGCCCTCCTCGTAGCCGCCATGGCGGTCGCGGCAACCGCCCAGGAGGCGCCGGCGCCCAGCCCCGCCTCCCCGGCCAGCTCCGTCACCCCGTCCATCCTCTCCGCCGGAGTGGCTGCCGTCGCGGGCCTCGTCTTCGGGTCGGCACTCAGGATCTGAAGCGGCGCGCCGATCTTCCGGAGCATGGGGACAAGAGATTTTTTTCTTTATAGTTTCCGGGTGTCTGCAGCACTCTATTATCACTACTAGCCTTTGTAGGGATGATATATTACGGTGGTGGTTCTGATGTGGGTTATTTTCTCTAGGCGATTTTTTTACGAGGTGGATCCGCGAGTCCCGTCCTTCCTCTCCTTCGTCGCGTCGCTGCTGTGTGTTCTTTTGCTGGTTTGAGAGTCTTTTGAGTTGAGTACATACTCCTGGTGGTGCTTCTGCTTCTGCTTCTTAGTTAGAGAGAGTCTCGTGCACAGTCCTGTCATAGATCTATTGCTTTTTCATGTACCTCAGACATATATATTTCCACATATATATATAAATAACAGATTCGTTTCATGAAACTTCTCCTCCTTCTTCTTCCTCCTCCTCAATGTCGCGATCTTGAGGCTTGTTGCTTCAAAAAAAAAACGGAGAATTCCGAGGAAAGCGACTCCCTTTCGGGGGTGGTGCTTGCGTGAGAACAGTGAATGCTTCGTGGGTGGGTTTTCGAGCGTGGGATGAAACGCCAATCGGAAGGAAAAGCGATCCGCCCGGTTCTTTAACTTGCTGAGTAGGTTAATAATGACGGACGCAAATCTTTAATTATTAAAGGCGCGTTTGCATGATGGGCGGTCGTGATTTTTTGTCCTGTTGCGAGTGCTCGCAGCTGTAAGGGGTACGGCGCATCACGTCCGTCACATGCGTCGTCCGACTCCCCTGGCCGGATGGGCCCCGAACCGAGCCGCACGAAAATATCACCCGTCGTTCGAACCAAATTTGTACGGCTCTTCCGTCGAAAGTTTATTTTTTTGAGTAAATGGGGTTCGAGATTTGCCATGTGAACGTCTAAATTGATATGATTCGCGGGGCCGTTCGGACCCTTGATTTGGGGCTGGTGTGTTTTTCTCGACATGGGATTACGGAGCATTGACGGACCCGTGATTTGCGTCGAACGTGGCACCCGCCCCAGATTCTCAATTAGTGCCGCAGGAGCGCAAAAAGGGTAAATCAGGAGTGACCATTCCACCCGGGAAAACTGGACTTGCCTTTCCTTCGCCTTTTTCTTCTTCGCGTCCTCTACTTTTTGAAAAATTGACCGAGAGGGGAGTCGTGTATCTCGACGGGGAGCGCACATATTCGGCGACGTCGTTTCCCTCTTTGCTTTCTCGCTCCCCTCTCTCTCTCTCTCTCTCTCTCTCTCTCTCTCTATATCTCTCTATTCACCTTGACGGATGATTCGCGGCCCCCTGAAGCCACTGTCTGTCTCTCTCTCTGTTCATCGATTCTTGTTTTGACTGCTCGGCCCCGCCATTGCGATCGCGGGTCCCGCGACCGGCCCGGTAGCCATCGCCGCCGCCGCCACCTGTCCGCGATCAGCGAAAGGTGATGCGTTCCGGTCACGGGCTAGGCGGAATTCTTTTGAGATTGCCCCGCCACCTAAAGCACTTTGGTCATTCTTTACATTAAGGATTGAAATGGAGGGGCCCGAAGTGAAGTGTCCGCAGATGACTCGGCGAGAGGCAGGTAGATCATCGCGATCGCGGATCCCCGGGGGCGGTAGGTAGGTAAGCTCCCCGGAAACGGTCACTTGCGTGGTGTACGCGGGACGTCAAAAATGGCGATGCGTAGCACGGAGGAACGAATCGAACGATGTTAGGTCCGACATTTTGGAAGGGGTCAAAACAGGGGGCGGCTTCAATTTAGGATGACGACGAAAATCTCGGTTCGAAGCATTACTTTTGATAAAACCTCGAATGATTGCACTTCGGAAACGTAATCCTCCGAATTTTATATGTGCGGTTGCTTCCATCATGGCGTGTTTTGTGTGTGTGTGTGTGTGTGTGTGTGCTTTTCTTCTTTCAATTTCGCTTTTTATCTTGACAAAAGAAAGAATGACGTATAAGATCTTCACCGAATGAAAAAGATTTAAAGAAAGAACCAAGGAGGATGCCTTCCGAATATCAAGATACGTCAATTCTCGTATATTTATCATCTTAATCCTCACGTCATCTCTCTCTATTTTGATCTCTCGAAATTGCTTGTAAGTCGTAGAGCTTCGTCTCCCGAGATACCCACTAGACACGCAAGTTCAAAAAACAAAACAAGACTTGTCATTTTCAGTGCATGACTCGTGTCGTATTATCGTGTGTAGTCAATACATTGAAAAAATAAGAATAAATTCCCAATAGAGAAGCTTTGATAACAAAACTCGTAAGAATTAGTCTTTTTTTAACATTTGGACTTCCTCGTGATATTCGCTAATAACGATTGAATATTGAATTTTCCCATCAAAGTATGCTTAAAAGACGTTTCTGATGATCGATCAGTGAGACATCTCTGAGAGGAAATAGTTGACCAAGGTGCCTGCGTCCCCACTACACATGGAGCCCAAATAGGTCGTCGACGACCTCGTATTTGAGGTGATCGACGCTCCTCGATAAACCGTACAACCTCATACGCGCACGGGCGCTGGCACGAGCGAGAGAGAGAGAGAGATGCGTTGGAATTGGCATCGGCTGTAGTCACACAGGCTGCCACAGCCACCAATGATGCGGCGGCGGTGTTGGTAGTGGTTGAACGTGGGAAGGGAGGATGGGTCTCAGGCTTTCGCTTTGCGATAAAGGTGTGTCTTTGGTTTCTTTCAACATCAAAGTGTCGATACCTCTTTAAAAAGGGACAAATCGATGTTCCTAAACTAATATAAGGGGCTCGACTCATGACATCATCTCAACAATTTATCTTTCCATCTAATAATGCATCTGACCACCAATCCCCTTTAGGATGATGCTACTGGATTATGGGGGATCCTTTCGCGTTGGAATTAAGCGCCTTCAACTCTTCGGAAAAATGCGAACACAAGAAAGGTTCAGCAAGTCCCCGGCTCTCCCAAACTTTTTACTCCCTCTCCTCGCGCTCATGGACATCGACTTTGGCTAAGCGTCGTCTCGCCATTTACAAATGTTTGCTAGTACAAGAGCAGGAATTTGATGTGAGAGAGAGAGAGAGAGAGAGAGAGAGAGGTCATATATGGAGAGGATGAATCATTTCATTCTTTCTCCAAGGTTAAAACTGACGGATTTACAGAGTCTAATTATCTTTTTTTCCCATACTTTTCCTTGTTGTTTTCGGACAAGAGTTCAAAAGAGCTCTCAAAATCTCATCGATCTCCGATGAAAGCTTTAGCTTACAGATCCAACTCTTCATTCGGAATCCGAGTCCATGTTGCCCATAGCCTTCAATCCTCTCGGTCTCTACATCATCATCAATCATACACACAGAGAATCAGCAACGTCCCTCTTGTTAACGGGGGCCCCTAATAACCAATTAAAGAATCTTTACATTTCCTAATAAGTCAAGATTTAACAAGTGCCTCAGGTGCACTCGTTAACACGGCCATTTAGTTCTGGCCAAACCGCAAGTGACTTTGTAAAGGGTACCTTTTTTCTTCTTCTTTTTCTGCCTTGTATAAAAAATTCGAAAGCAGTAATCATAGCGCTAGGAACGCGTATATAGAAGAAATAAGTGAAGCAAATGAAGTACCTTCTTGGAAATCTTCTTCTCCCGGACCTCATACCGTTCTAGGGTCAAGTCGCACAACCACGCCCCAGGGCTTACCAACTGCACATGGAAAACATTCGCCAACTCGTTTAGAATTCACAAAACCTCAATTTGTCAAAATCAAAACGCATTCAATATGTCAGACCCAAAATTCAAAAAACGGAAGCCCTCCAGACAAAAGGACCACGACACTGCCACAAGGACACACCCCTCGAACGTGAGGAACAAGGTTAAGAGGGTTTTGACAACTCATACGGTCGGCCTTCCTCTTCCTCGAAGTTACCCGAGGGACGGACCTCTGCGCAAGGACAGGACGACGACCCACACATATCACGAGGTCTTTCCCCAACAACATCCACAAGACCCAATTGCAGAGCTGGCGGTCCAAACATTTTCCTCACCATTTCCCTGCTTTTCTTCTCCAAGCTTCAGCTCAAGCTCGAGCACGACTGATCAATTCACATGAACATGTAACTAGGGCCGGCGAGTAGCTACCTGCCCTCCCGGTCTACAAAAAATCAGATGGGCCACGCCACGACAGCCCAGTCCACAACCAACCACTCCAATTTCAACCCAACCCCTATTCATTCATCATCGCCACCATCAGCATCACCATTATAATAAAACCCTAAAATCAGTCCTAAGACCCAAACAGGAAGGAATCCCTCATCCATGACTTAACGCGGAAGCCTCGCCCCCTCATTGGACGGAACAAAGCGCACACACCGCGGGGGGGCCCCCGACCGACCCCGCGCATTCGTCACCACGCCCCACGCATCGACCGACACGTGTGCGCCCCGTCCTCCCCGGCTCCGACTTTTGTCCTCTCGCACGCTTTCTCCCCCGACAACCGCAACAACAAAAAATGCTTTCTTTTCCCCCAGCCAAAAGAAGGCGCCAGAAGACAAAAGCAAAGAGGGGCCCCGCCATTACCCCCTAAAAATCACGAAAAAGCATAAATCTCCGGCCCCACCACACGCACCACCCCCGACCTTCTTTAATTAAACAGATAGTAATGGAGATATTAAATTACCGACCCCCTATTTGCGCATTATCTTTCAATTTCTTTTCGGCTAAAGCTACACTACCAAATTACCGCTAGTGATTTTCGGTTTTCGAGCCGTACCAGGTCGTGATATCTTAATAATTCTCAACTGGGTTCGACCGGAATTGATCAAAAGATTGATGGAAATCGACAAAAGATTTTTTTTTTTTTTTTTTTTTGGGGGGGGGATTAGAAACGGAGTGGGGAATTGAAGCTCCGGGGGAGAGGCGAGGGGGATCTTACATTGACGGTCCGCTGCACCACCTTGGCCCTCTTCTTGGGTCTCTGAGGCAGCTTGGAGCCCTTGAAGATGATGAAGTCCTCCTCCTTCTCCTTGTTCGTCAGGGCGATCACGAACTTGGGCGGCCAGACCGGGGGCGCCGCGTCCCCGCTCCCGGACGACGACCCGCCCCCGCCCTTCTTGCTGTCGTGCGCGGTCTCGGACGACGCGGCCGATTTGTTGTTGCTCTCATTATTGTGGTGGGGGTGGTGGTGGTTGGGGTGGTGATGGTGGTGGTGGTGGTTGCTGTTGCTGTTGCTGTTTAGATGGTGATGGTGATTGTTGGTGGTGGTGGTGGTGGTGGTGCTGTGGTGGTGGGGATGGGGGTGGTGGTGGTTGTTGGTGCCCTTCTTGTCGTGCGCACCCCTGTCCGGCGAAGAGAAGCCCCTGAGACCGCCGTTGCTCTGCCCTCGCATCGCACTCGAATTCTCCGAGTTCCTGCAAAAACCAAACGGAAAACCCCACTTAAAGCCACACACAAGCATATCAATGACACCACACCCAAAACACTCGCACCAGAAAAGCCACCGGACCCAAGTCAAGAAAGGAAGAAAAATCTAAACCTCCCCCAAAAAGAAAGCATTTTTCGATCTGGGTAAGTTTACCTAATTACCGAAATGACCTCGGGTCCGATCTTAGATCGGTGGCGGTGGTGATGGTGGTGGTGGGTGGTGGAGGGGGACAGGCTCCCGAGAGGCTTTGCGTGAGAATCGGAGCAAGCGGGGGGCGTGGGGTGTGGGGTGTGGCGTGGGTTCTCGATTTTGGCCTTTAGTTGCAGAAGACTTGACTTTTCCGGAGGTGTGTTCGTTTGCTTTTTTCTGGAAAGAACTGGGGTGAAACGTTCGGAATTCCTTTCTCTCTGGAATCCTGGGTAAAAGATATTTGGAGCTGTGGCGATTCTCTGTAGCTATCTATCTACTTGCACACATAATGCTTTGTTCTTCCCTCCTTATTTTCTCTCTCTCTCTTTTGGTTTTGGGCATATTTCGATATCAAGCGCTTTTCTCCCTTTTCTTTTTTTTCCTTCTCTTTCTTTCCGAGGGGGGTGATGGGGAAGGGCTACGTGGAGGGGCATGTGAAGGGTCGGGAAGGGGATAAAGTGGACCTGATCCCTAACCTCCGCCCGGCTCATGATAACGTGGGGCGCTTGACACGTAGCCAGGAGAGAGAGCTGGAACTACCCGATCTAGTGCGGCCAGAACCAGAGCGGGCATCGCTAATACCCTCACGGGTTAAAAAAGAGCCCGCAGCCCATCTACAGAAAAGTCAAAAGGAGAAGCCGAAAAGATGAAATGGAGACTCTACCCATGCGGAAAGAATAGGGGATCAAATCGATATGAAGGTTGGCCTCTCCCCATCATCATCACCACCCCCATCATCGACGCCACCATGAAATAATTAGACATCCATAAAGACGAAGAAACATCTTTTTCCAGCGCAAAACGCCTCACGAAGATGAGACCCATTTCGTGCACGAGACGTTAAAGCTTTTTGTGAAGAGGGAAAAGTCTAAAAAAAACGACATCTGCGTATGAGAGCCTCACGCCTCTCCATCATAACACCACCACAAGAAGGGTCAGGCCCAGTTTTGATCTCTTGAAATCCAGGATCCCTTATACCCGCTGATTCCCTCTTTTTATCTCCAAATGCTTCCCCATAAAATAAAATGAAAAGAAAAAAAGAAAGGGGAAGACGCTAAACAAATCGAGATTTCCTAAAGATGCCGTGCTAAGAAAAGAAACCAAAATCATCAAAAGATCAAACGTTAGATCTGCACACCACCAAAACATGTCGGGGTCCTAAACAGGACTAAAAACTCATTCCACACCATACCCATATGCACATTTCACCACTTGCCCCTCCCGATTCGGCCTAATCACCAGAATCCACAACACCCCTCTTTGCTCGGTGGCCTATATAGATTCTCTCTCCCTCCCTCTCTCGAACATAAAGACGTATGCCATGTAGGAAATGATGGATCATGTCGGGTCAGTCCGTAAACAGTAGAAGCCCATGTTAAACAACGCCCCGCACTCAAAATTATTTTTCTTCTTTTTTAACTCTTTGACAAAATGGGCGAAAAAGTAGGACAAGAAAACATGCCGCCTCTAAACCACCCAAAAGAAAAGAGAGACTCCAAAGATAGAATTAGATCTCAAAGATCCTTCTTGGCTCGTCCTCGCCCACTCAAAGATTAGATTAAGAAAACTCTTAATAAGCCTCCGGATCGTACCCACTTCCCCTCCACTACCGATTAGTGCCGCCGTGTCCAACTTCAATTTCAACCCCCCCAGAAAAAGGGAGGAAAACAAAAGAGAGAGCCAAGCACAGCGCACCACGGCGTCGATCCATTATAGAAAAACAGCACAGAGAAGGAGAGAGAGGCGGCGGTGGTACCTGAGAACGCGCTGAGGTGGCGGAAAAGGAGGAGAGGAGGGACGTTGACGTAGATTCAAGTACACATTCCCGTTCCCGTGATTGCTGGCCGCCGGGTTGGCCGAGTCCTTATCGGCCCCCCTCCCGACCCGCCGCTCCACCCGACCCCTGGGCCGCCGCCGCCGCGTCGTCCCTGGCCTGCACCTTCATGCACCGAGGCCGCTTCCGGGTCCCCCACTGCAGCACGAAGTCGGACGTCGTCGCCGCCGCCGCCGCCGTCTGCCTCGTGGCCTCCGAGGCCGATCTCTGCTGCAGGCCCCGTCGGCGGCGGCCCTGCCGTTGGAAGTGGTGGAGATGCCATTATTGCTGGCCCTCTGCGCGTCCTTTTCCATCTTCCTTTCCGTATTTATCCCTGTCCATTCCCCCCCGAAAAAGTCTCAGCGGAAAATTCTTACAAAAACGAAAGAAGAAAAAATCGAAAAGGGACCGAAGAAATTCTCGTTAACTTAACTACGGTTCAACTTCCTCCAAATGTATTGTGACCACCAAAAAGAAAAAGCTCAAAAAGATAAAATAGCTCTCGTCTGCAACTTATCCAGAACCAGAAAAATGAAAAGATTTCACCCACCCCAGAAAAACAAGACAAAGAAAAGCAAAAAGAAAAACACTCAAAAGACTCCAAAGATTGAAAGGCTTTGGCTCGCCCAAAACAGATGACGAAACAAGAGATCGAGTAATCATGAATCGAATAGGAAGAAAAGTCCCAGAGCTCATCCAGAAGAAAACCACGAAATTCAAGAGCGAACGAGCAATGGTGATGAGCAATAGAACTTCAATCGGAATCGCCCAAAACGATGGTAACAAAACCAGATGGCTTCGTATGTGGAGCGAAAAAAAAAAAAAGAGGGGAGAGAGAGAGCAAGAAAATCTCTGACCAGCTCTGGTTAAATTCAAGAAAAAATGCAGGAAAAGAAGAAGCGGAGCTCAAGGAGCGACCAAGATGGCTCATTTGTTCAAAGAGAAATCCACATAATGAACAGCACCCTTCGATGGTAAAAACTGCTCATTTGAGCCGAGATGTTCATCTGTTCAGAGCTCGGAATCAGAAGAAGAAGACCACGAATATCTTTCAAAGGGGACAAAGGAGGGTCCGTGAAATTCAAACGTATTGAAGATCCACCAGCAGAACATCAAAGAGAGATGAGGCAGAAGACACCAGAGAGAGACAGAGAGGAAACAGACCCGGAAAAACTCGATTCAAAAACAAGAAAGTGCTCAGAAGCAACGAAGTAATTCAAAAAAAATTCCAATCTCTGAAATGGCACGTCGCCGAAAGATTTCGTGCAAAATCAGCTCTTTCTCAAGAGCAAATGCACATCCGTGCTCGACGGCCACCGAGAAAGGAGGAAAGACACGGACGATGGAGGAATCCGATGAAGACTGTCGCATTACCAGGAAAGTCCACAACTTCGAAGCTGATTAGCCTTCGCTCCGTCGACCCGCCTCCGATTCGAATCCGGTAGCTCCGATTCGGCCACAGGACTGCAGATTACAACGAAGAGAGACGCGAATTAGAGTTCTTCGCGAATCGAAGCCCGAAAAGAACCCACTGGAAAACAGAACAGAGCACAGAACTCACCTTCGTCTGCTCCGATTCGATAGTCCTTAACGGGCCTTTTCCGGCCGCGAAACCGGAGAGGACCAAATCCCCAGCTACCTCCCCTCGATTTCAGCTCCGGATTAGCCAAATTTCCTCAATTGATTATCGTTATCGCACCGTTTATTAGTTAGATTCACGAATTACAGGCGTGTCCGATTGTCCAAAAAAGCATGCTTCCGCGTAACTGGAAATCGCGGCCTAGCCACAGGGATTCGTCCGAATCACGACATTCCAGAGACGAAATCGCCGACTCTCATGAACGTTTCCGGTTCTCCGATTCCGGAAGCAGCTGATCTGCGCGTAGGGAAGAACAGCCTCTCCCGCGTCGGCCGATCGGGAGGAGCTCGTTCCCGGAATCTCTCCGGGAAACCGCTCGAGGACCCCGGAAATGCACCTGCGACGCGAAGAGAGAATCAGAACGCGAGCCGGTCGAAATCAAGAAAGCCGCAAAAGAAACCAAAGCGAGAAGCGCTCTCGGAGGAAAGATCGAATCGCGTCCGTCTCCGGAAGCCAAAGAACCTCACCTGACTCCGGCCGGCGAAAACCGCCGCCGGGCCGCTCCGCAATCGTCTCGGCGAAACGGAAAGCTCGGGACTGAGTCTCCGACTCGCTCTCCCGGAACGCTCCCTCCTCCTCCGACGACGACGAGCGCGATGTCTGCAACTGCGCGAAACGAACCGAGTCAGAACCATTCTCGACGAGAGTCGCGAGAAGAGAAAAATCCACACACACACACACACACACACCCAGTCGCCGGAATCCGGCCACGAACCTCTCTCTCCGCACTCCCCGTCCGGCCCGATTCAGATCCTCGACATTCCCTCCGGCGAACCCACCCGCCCCGCCTCCTCAGTTTCTCGGGAAACAGCGAGAAAACGAGAGAAAATTCGCAGAGAAAATACACTCTCTCTCTCTTCTTCTCTCTCTCCTTCCTTCTCTCTCTTTCTCGCTTTGTGCCGCGCCGTTGTAAAACGCGAGTTTTATACCCGCAAGGCCCCCCCGACGGCATCAACCGTTCGCGCCGATGGGATCCTGGCCGTCGGTTCTGCATCGGACGGCCGAGATCTGTTTGTGCCCTCGCCACCCTCGTCCGTCCCGTTTCCGCGGGTCCTCTCTTTCTCTATCTCTTTTCTTTTCGTAAATTTTCATTTTGGCCCCTTGCTGGCCACTTGGGTAACGGCGTTTGGCGGAGTTTGACGGAATCTTCGCCCGACGCCGTTACGATGTTCGGACGGGGTTTTTTTAAATTTTTTTATAAATCCGGGGTCGGTCCATCATTGTTGCTGCTCTTGTATGAAAATCCCAACCATGCAAATTTTTATTTTTTTTTCGAAATTTTTTGCGAGGCGTGTCGAGAAAAGATTTATTATTTAATCTTAAACTTGTGTCGTTTTCGAATTCATTTCGATTTTTTTCGTCCGATTGTTTCGTTTATTATGAAGATCCCAACCATGCCACTTTTTTCCGAATTTTTTGCTAGGCATGTTGAAAAAGATTTATTATTTTATCTTGAACTTGTGTCATTTTCGAATTCATTTCGACTTCTTTCATCCAATTGTTTCATATATCATGAAAATCCAACCATTCAATTTTTTTCCAAAATTTCCGTTAAGCATGTCAAAAAAAGATTTGTTTTTTTATCTTAAATTTGTGTTATGTTTGAATTCATTTTAATTTATTTCATCCACCCAATCACTTCATTTATTTCAAAAGTTACCGCTATCGTTGAGGAGTCTCAAATGAGTGTTACAACAAAATGGATCGAACAATCGAACTTAAGAACTTTTTGTTGGCGGTCGGCCTTTGATTAAGAAAACCATAAAAATACACTCAAATTCACCAAATCGTCCTAGAATTAATGGGCTAATGATGAAATTGTTAACAAGAGAATTGCTTGCTCAAACTTGATGACATGAAAAAAAAAAAAAAAAGAAAGTGAAACATAATTAAGCACAACCTAGAACAATCCATCGTGACAAAATGCTTTGCCTCATAAGTTCATTAGCATTGTGATTACTTCTACTCATAGTATGTAACATTGCCAACTTTTCAGTAACGAACAAAAACACACAATAAACAAAATAATTGCAAATAAGGCGTTCTTTTTTTTCTCTAAACACTTGGCACGATATTTATGGATTGCCCTCTACTTTTGAGGAAGGGAATCTAAGAAAATTTCGATGGATTTGGCTAATTATGATCAATTCTACTCGAAAGGAGAGATAGTGGAACGGGTGATTTTCTCCCTTGTGGACCAATCCTTTTTTAAGCCCTTGGGAACGCTTTTTAGGAAAATGGCGATTAAACGGGCTGATCACATTTTTCTGTTGAGTTAAAAGACTTTTGACAAAAGATCTTTTATTTTATTATTTATTTTTTTGCGAAATTATGATCATTGAAAATTATTGAAGAATAGGAGATGTGACCCCGTCATTAATCAAATGATTGACCCAAAGATCAAATTGGGATCGCAACTAAGGGCTACCCCGGTCGATTAAGTTTTGGATTTATGAATTTTCTTTTTTCTTTTTTCTTTAAAGACGGGAGGAGGGAATTATTATTATAGCCGAGGGTGCACGAATTTCCGTGCACTCTCCGTCGATCAGATCTCGCTGCTGCATTAGCGTGCATACGAAGGGGGTGATTTCTCCTGCGTGTATATGCTCGGACGCGAACGACCGTGCGAGCGGCTCTTCCGGAGCCGTTGGATCCAAAGTGTGGCCAAGTAAGATCGACGGTTCGGAGGCGAGGAGGAGCTGTCCCCTGGCTGCCTGATTTGGCTGATGGGGGATCAGCTGCCTGATTTGGCTGATGGGGGATCAGCCTTCAGCAAAATTTAAATAAACGCCTAAATCAGGGGAAAAAAAAGTATGATATCTTCGAGCTATGAATTATTTTTTCATATTATGTGTGATTAACGTATTAAAAATTAAAATTATTTCTTCATTCAATATAATTAATTAGTATTTAGGTCGATAGTTAATAAGTCGGAAATGTCAAACCCCTCTATCGTGATACAAAATTCCTTGAAAGGGTAGGATGCTTGTAAACTACATCAAGCTCTCGAGCCATTCGCGGGCTAAATTTAAGTCAGGGCGTTTGTTCTTTCCTAAGAAACTTTCCTAATTTCCGGAACGTGGGTGGCAATATTTTATACTACTATAGTAGGTTTCAACCTTTGACTAGTAATCCAATCATGCATATTTCTATGCAGAAAATGCACAGCAGACATCCGACGATGCCATCATGGCGACTCCTTATATCCTCAAAGGGTATATTGAATAAAAAACAACCAATCACGTTCATTTTACGTAACACATCAACTATATCTAATTTTAATTGCATCTATCAATAGACATCGTTCCATTTTGATTACCCTTTCCATGTTTTTTTTTCTCTATTGCAGCTAAAATCAAATCTAAAGGCGCTCTCAAGAAAACACACGCGACACAAGTTACACAATAAGATACCACCGGAGGCATAAAAGTTAAAGAATTTGACCCATAGGAGTCGGTCAATGCTTCTCATTTCCATCATAGAATCAATAGATTTCCAACTCTTTCCAAAGGACGACAACCCTTTTATGGAAAGAGGGATTATAATGCTTGCACGCCCGTATGGTTGAGAGACCATGACCACCTGCCTCCTCGAAGGTCTCTTAGGCCCTGTTTGGTAATCTAATTGCTGTTTCGGACCGGTTTATTAGAATCGCGTTTGGTAAAATTTTTGTTCCCGAGAATAGATTGGGAATAGAATCAAGAACAAAAAAAAAAAAAAAAAAAGTTGATTCTTGTTAGGAACGAATTTGAGAATCAAAATTAAGAAATTTTCTTCTTCCGTTCGCCTATCTCGCGACCGCCGGCCACCGCTGTCCGCCGAGCTCACCGAAGGCTCGCCACACCAGGGCGAGGTCCGGCGAGCTCGCCGGAGGCTTGCCCAGCCACCGGCGAGGCTCGGCCTCCCCAGATCTGGCGAGGTCGAGCCACGCCAGTGGCCAGGTGGGCCTCACCAAGGCTGGGCGAGCCTCGCGACACCCAGCCCCACCGGTGGCTAGGCGAGGCTCGCCCAGCCCCGCTGGTGGCCTGGCAGGCCTCGCCCAACCCCGACGAGGTTGACCTGGCCACCGGCGATGCTCCGGTGAGGTCGGCCCGGTCCGTGACCTAAAAAAAGAAAGAAGAAGATGAGAAAAAGAAAAGAAAAAAAGGAAAAAAGAAAAGAAAAAAAGGAAAAAAGTAAAAAAATTAAGAAATTGATTTGGAATGAATTAATGAACACGTGATCAAACGCATTTATTCCGAAATTTTGGATAGTTATCAAACGGCTTAAAAACGCTTTAGAATCGGTTTAAGGAATGTATCAAAAAGAATCAATTTCGATCAGAATCTACTCTCAGGAACAAAATCGTTACCAAATGCGCCCTTAACAAACCCTTCGAGAGAAATTAAGCAATTATTGCTCTAACTGATTTCCTATAACACCATAAAGAAAGCGGATTATTAAAGTTATCTTCTTCCCACCCTTTTTAAAGCAACAGGCGAACAAGATCAAATCCCGGGCCGTCCTCATCACGCGCGCATATACTTTTCCCCCGAGCCAGGACAATTTCGCATCGTCCGTCGGCGGTGTTCACGACCATATACATCTTCCGACGTCCGGACAAACACCTCTTCTGACACAATAAATGCGACATTTGAAAAAGAAACACCGCTCGCCCAGCAAGGCGAAAACTCCATCCGTCCGCGAGAGGAAAAGAGTGAGATGATTCCGGAGGGAAGAGGAGGGAATCGAGCGCGTGCGTGGCTCCGGGTTTCCGCCCTATCAACCACAAAAGGACTGGGACGCGAATCCCATGTGGTTGCAGCATCTTTGCCAGGACGACAGGCTCCCGCAAATCCATGGAATCGTCAGGCCCGAGCGTTGACTAAGCGAAAGCCGAAAGGGTCGTGGCCTCGTCTCGCAGGACAATCGCTAGAATCGGGCTGGAGGATTTTGACTGCAAGCGCTCGACCCACATGCAGCATCAATTATTTGGCAAAATGCATCGAGCTTCCTTCCCTGCTGAGGCAGTACTTCAGATCGCACAAAACGGGCACGGGACGATGACGAGCGACCCCATTCGAGATAATACGGAAGGAATATAGATCTGTGGCGGATCTATAAGAATGGCGAAGCGGGATGGAAGGTGAGCGCAAGCCTGATGCCTCGATCATTTGGTCGGGTCTGGACTCCTGCGTTGCAGGACATGTTTGCAAAGGGGAGCGCATGTGTTTCGTCCCATATTGGTAGAGGGATCCGCAATAAGTCTCGAATGCTCTCATCTGCAGTAAGTGTTAAATTGCTAAAAAGGAGAAGAGATGAGACTGAAACTTCATCTTACGTACAAAGCAACCAAGTCTTTTACAAAAGACAAAATACATCACGTAAAACACCCCATAACTACCCATGTTCTCCATAAAGCACTTGCCCCACTAACACCTAAAAACTAGGATAACCAACACACATGATTCCACTAACTCTAATAACTGAAAAACCAAATCAGCAACATGTGAAAAATAAAATAACTATTTTATCAACAATCCCTCCTTAAACTGATGTTTGCTAACATTCGGTTTAAAGCTTTGACTTCTTTCATCGTGCAAACACCTAGTAACTTTCTCGAGCTTCACAAATGACTCCATCTTGAGGGCCTTGGTGAATATATCAAGAACTTGATCTTCACTCCTGCAGTAGATTAGATCAATTGTTCCATCATTGCTAAGATCTCTCAAGAAATAAAACTTCACATCAATGTGCTTGCTTCTTCCATGTAACACCGGATTCTTGGAGAGTTTTATTGCTGAATTATTGTCACAAAAATTTTAGTAGGTCCCGGTTGCTTGAATTGTAGCTCTTCAAGAATTCTCCTTAGCCAAATAGCTTGACAAGCACTAGCTGTTGCAGCAACAAATTCAGCTTCTGTACTTGACAATGTGACAATTGGTTGTTTCTTGGATGACCACGAAATAGCACCTGTTCCAAACATAAAAGCATAACCCGAAGTACTCCTCCTATCATCTTGATCTCCTGCATAGTCACTATCAAGTAAATCCCAACAAATCGACTTTTCACCCTTCTTGTAAAATAGCCCAAAGTCTCTAGTTCCTTGCAAGTAACGAAGGATTCTCTTGGCAGCTAACAAATGCATTTGTGTAGGATTCTCCATATATCTACCGATTAAACTCACGGAATACATTATGTCCGGTCTTGTTGCGTTAAATACATCAAACGCCCACAATTTGTTTATAAAGTGTGCTGTGAACCTTCCTCCCTTCATGATCTTTGTATAACTTTAAGCCAAACTCAACTGGAGTGTTTACAGATTACAATCCTTCATCTCAAAACCTGTCCAAAATTTCTCCCACATATTTCTTTTGAGAAATAAAAATCCCATCATCCAATTGTACCACTTCTATGCCAAGGAAGTAATGCATCATACCAAGATCAGACATTTCAAACTCATCCATCATGGATTTCTTGAATTCTTCAAACATGCCATCACAACTTCCAGTAAATATAAGATCATCAACATACAAGCAGACAATAAGCATTTTCCCTTTATCTCCAATCTTGACAAAAGTGTATGCTCATAAGGACATTTTGAAAAACCAACTTTAAGAAAATAAATTTCAATACGACTATACCAAGCCCGAGGGGCTTGTTTTAGCCCATAAAGAGCTTTCTTCAATCTATAAACTTTATGCTCATTTCCAATCTTGACATAACCAGGGGGTTGCTCGACAAATACCTGTTCCTCCAAGTATCCATGCAAGAATGCCGATTTGACATCTAGCTGGAAAATAGGCCAAGAATTTCGTGCCGCCAATGCAACCACCAATCCGATCGTGTCATGTCTCGCAACCGGAGAAAAAACCTCCGTATAGTCGATTCCATATTCTGCTTGTATCCCTTGGCTACCAAACGTGCTTTATATTTGTCAACCTCACCATTTTCTTTCAGGTTTTGTTTTAAAGACCCACTTTACACCAATGGTTTTTTGTCCATCCGGAAGATCGGATAGCTCCCAAGTATCATTTCTTTCGATGGCATTAATTTCATCATCCATCGCTTTTCGCCATTTTCTTCTTTGACAGCACTCTCAAAAGTTGTAGGGTCATAGTCTGAAAATAAGGCAAAATGAGTAATTGAATCTCCAATTCCAGTTACCTCATAATCTTCCATCCAAGTGAGGCTTTCTTCTAACGCGGCGAAGAGATTGGGCTTCTTCTTCATTGACTTGAGCTGTTGGTGAAATTTCAGCAGCTGTAGAAGTCATATTTGATGAATTTTGGGGAATACAAGGTGCTGAAATTTGCTCCTGTTCAGCATCATTGTCATAAAGAACTTGGGTAGGCTTTGCCTATTCCAATCCCAAGTGTTCTCTTCATCAAAAACAACATCCCCGCTAATCACAATCTTCTTTGTTAGTGGATTGAATAATTTATATGCTTTGGATGCTTCACTTACACCAAGAAAGACACATTTTTCAGCCTTGTCATCAAGTTTCTTCCTTTTCACATCCGGGACATGGGCATATGCGATGCATCCAAAAATTCAAGTGATCTAACCGGTCTTCTCCCACTCCAAGCCTCCTCGTGTGTCATATTCGAACAGCAAAAGTTGGACTTCGTTCAAAACATGAATACTCCAATTTATCGCTTCCCGCCGAAAGTTTTTGGAACTCTTCCTCTTGCCAATAAACTTCTCACCATGTTGAGAATTGTTCTATTTTTCCTCTCGGATACACCATTCCGCTGTGGTGTATATGCAGCGATAAGCTCTTTTCGAATGCCATACTCTGCACAAAAAACTTCAAATTCTTTTGAGCAATATTCACCGCCACGATCTGTTCGAAGAGTCTTAATGGTCTTTCCCTTCATTTTCAACACGAGTTTTGAAGCTTTTAAATATGGAGAAAGCTTCCGATTTTTCCCGTAAAAAATAAACCCAAGTTTTCCGGAAAAATCATCAATGAAGGTAATTAAGTATCTTTTACCTCCATTAGAAGATGGATTTATGGGACCGCAAATGTCCGAATGCACCAGCTGCAAAACATCCTTTGCTCTCCATGACTTTTCTTTTGAAAATTGAGAACGATCTTGTTTGCTAACAACACATTCTTCACAGACTTGAGAAGGAAATGGTAATTTGAGGAAGGCCCGTCACCATGTTTTTTCCGTTGGAGGGTCTTCAATCCACCAAAACTCAAGTGACCATAGCGAAAGTGCCAAAGCCATTAGGGATCTTTCTTTTCAGCCATCAAGCAAGACTGAATATTTTCAATCTTTAATTGAAACAATCTATTTGAATTCATAGGAACAACAGCAATAGCACCTCTAACGGAATCATAAATTTCTGAGACACCCCTACGAATGGTGATTACATAACCCTTTTCTTGTAATTGGCCAGCACTCAATAGGTTACTTTTCAAGTCGGGAACATACAACACATTAGAGATTGTTTCCACAAAACCATTCTTGGTTCTTATCTTAATATCACCTTTTCCCATCACTTTCACAAGTAGAATGATCTCCAAAACTTACAGTGGAATGAAAATCTTCATTTAGATGAGAAAAAAGAAAACTTACTTCCACTCATGTGGTTATCGCTGTATCCACATACCAAATATCCGACTCGCACTCCTTTTATCTTGAACAGCCATCAACAACGGTTTGCTTCCTTTTCTTCAACAAAATTTGAACTCTCTGCCTTTTCTTTATTATTAGGCAGCCTAGTATAACATTCAGATGCATAATGACCAAATTTATGACATCTAAAACACTCTACCTTGAATTTGTTAGGATCCCGTCCTCGCCTTTGCCTTGAAGTTGGTCATTGTTGGCTTTAAAATTCTGCCAACATCTCTATATCCTCGATCTCCCCTTCCTCTACCTCTACCTCTACCCCTTCCTCTGAAATTGTTGGAATGAGTATTGGTAGAAGCCTTCAACGCTTGCTCCTCTACTGTTGAACTTTTGTTCATCTTTTGTTCATGGACCAATAAGGAGCTTTGCAATTCATCAAGAGAGAGCGCATCTATGTCTTTCGACTCTTCAATTGAGCAGACAACATAATTAAACTTTGGTGTCAAGGAACGCAAAATCTTCTCCACAATTGTGACATCGTCCATCTTCTCGCCATGGAATCGCATCTTGTTGCTGATCTCCATTGTTACGCACAATAACTAGTGACAGATTCTCCATCCTTCATCGCTAGTGTCTCAAAATCTCTTCTCAAGGCTTGAAGTTGTGCACGCTTCACCCTAACAGAGCCTTGATATTTCTTCTTCATAGAATCCCAAATATTCTTGGAGGTTTCTTTGCAAAGAATAGTCTCCAAGATGGAACGATCGATAGCCTGAAAAAAATATTTTTTTGCCTTCAGGTCTTTCAACTTTCGAGCTTCCAATTCTACTTTTGGGATCTGTCAAAGCCATGCCTACCGGTGGCTCTTGAATTCAGATTCGACAACCGACCAATACTCCTTTGATCGTAAAAAATTCTCCATCAACATACTCCAATGATCATAGTGACCATCAAAGCGTGGAATTGCTGGTTGAACAAAATTATCGGTGGCCATTGGAAATATTGCTGCTGCAATTTTCTCACGAAAGTTTTTTTTTTTTTTTAAACTCTCTCACGTTTCTCTCAGGCTCTGATACCACTGTTAAATTGCTAAAAAGGAGAAGAGATGAGACTGAAACTTCATCTTACGTACAAAGCAACCAAGTCTTTTACAAAAGACAAAATACATCACGTAAAACACCCCATAACTACCCATGTTCTCCATAAAGCACTTGCCCCACTAACACCTAAAAACTAGGATAACCAACACACATGATTCCACTAACTCTAGTAACTGAAAAACCAAATCAGCAACATGTGAAAAATAAAATAACTATTTTATCAACAGTAAGCATGGGCATCGATCGCAGCTGCCGAGACTGGAAAGAATGCTTGATCGTTGCGTTGAAAGATCCCCTTCCCCCATGGTGTAAGATTCAAGATCGATGATATAAAGAACAAATCAAATTGAGATTGTAAGAGGCTCTCAAATGCAAATCTCAGCATCACGGAAATATATCAAACGTCTGTTGGTTGAGTGGTCATAAAGTGATAATTACCAGGCTTTTCAGGCCAAGAGTTGTCCCGCAGATCGAACGGCATCCGGCACCTCTGGACCCTTTTTAGTTCCAAACAAGAGCTTTTCAATGAGTGTCACACTGTGACCTCTATACATCCGATCCGACATTGCCTCAAAAAATTGCTTCTGTGCATCGAGTTTCTGAGAAGGGCCCTCAGGAGCTTAACGGAACTGAAACAGAGGTGGATGCAAAATCAGATTTGGTTACAAAAGGCTTATACATACAACCGTCACGTGAGGGCAATTGACAATACCGAATTTTTTTATTTTGTGAAGAGAAGAATGAGAAGATGAGTTGAAAGGAAGAGACAATTTTTCACTTACTTTTATGTCAAAGGTCAAAAGCTTATGGCTGAACAGTTTGGCTTTTCTAGTCAAGGGAGTCCTTTTAATTTGTCCTAACACTTTCACCAAAGTAATCAGGGTTCCATCGACAGACTTACGGTTCTACAGTTCCCATTTTGCCAGACCACCCCTCAAGTTTCTTCAAAATACTACTGTAATCCCTTTTAGTAGCTCGTCCTTCAATTGATCCCGTGATTCTCATTAGGGAAACTACCCAAGAGAGGTAGCAATTGACCAGACAGCTGCATGTGACTACACCATCGAGAAGTCTATCCTTAAAACATTTAGCATGTGGCGGTGCTATGACTAACATTTAAAGCGTGCAGTCCCAAACATGACGAAGGGAGAGAGAAATGTCGTCCTAGAAAATGGAGCAGATCGGCATCCCACTGGTTAACAGCTTTCCGAGGAGGCCCCAGGGAGTCATCGCCGCAAAAGAAGAGTCATCATTTGCAGGATTTGCGCCCATGTACAGGAAGAGATTTTCCTTACTTAACCCCATATCACCATATTGCATCGACGGGGGAACCGTAGGCAGAGTTGTGATCAGCTGTCCTCTTTTTCACCTGCATATGCCAGCACAAAGAAATATCATAAGGACGAGAAGAAGAAGCACAGGGAGAAAGTGAGGAGCATCTTAAGCAGTCCAGGCAACAGTAAGGAGTCACTTCTTCCATGTGCTTGCACTGTATGAAAACCAAGAAATGTACTACAAAATTTACTCCCTTGCCGAAAAGACACTGGGAGCTCTTTTGATGGAAGCAAATCTTCTCAAAAATGAGAGGTAGAATAAACATTACTTTCTTTCTAATTGCTCAATACAATGACAGTAGCAATGTCCTTACCAGTTGGTATTGCTGGATTCGGTTCACAGGGTATGCACCTCGCTGTTCACATAGACATAAACAAAATAAATTATGATTGGCCTTATAGTTGTGAAACATAAGCTTTGATTTCTCAAGAGCCAATCAAAACGTATTAACCTGATCCTACCATTACAAGGGAATAGAGGCTTGTAAACTAGTACGAGAACACCTGGAATCACATTGAGCATGAATTTCATATGCATAAACAGAGTTGCAACATAAGAAATATTCTGTCAAGTTCCATCTGATACTATGGAAGTCATGTCCTTCCTCCTTCCTCTTTTTTTTTTTTTTTTTTCCAGCTATCTAAATTTGCAAACATCGGATCTTCAAGATTCTTAATTGCCGGCAGATTAGCAATCTGCAATGGAAATACTTTTTCATGCAAGTACACAATGAGTTCATGCTCAGAACAGAAAAGCTACCTCGAAGTCCATATAAGCTAAAAAATTTCAATAATAA
This sequence comes from Eucalyptus lansdowneana, assembly GCA_017140395.1. Taxonomy (NCBI): domain Eukaryota; kingdom Viridiplantae; phylum Streptophyta; class Magnoliopsida; order Myrtales; family Myrtaceae; genus Eucalyptus; species Eucalyptus lansdowneana. The sequence continues at coordinate 48,925,781 of CM029485.1, forward strand.
ATTATGAAGTACTTATTAAGAAACTAGATTAGTAGGTAACTATACACTCATGGAAAGAACATACCAATCAGCAAGCCCTCAAAAGCTAACACGGGGAAAAAAACTAACTATTCAGATAAGAACACACAGGCTTAAAAGGTAAACAATGGATGAGTCCTTAAAAAACCAGGAACACGAATAGTCAAAGGATTACTTGTATCTTCGCCAAAAGCCCAACATCAGAAAATGTACGAAGATCTTTATAGCATATAATTAACAACTACCATACGTATTTATTACCAAGCATCAAGTCAAGGAAATTGTGCATACTTGACTGCCTCTTTGACCAATGAACTGCTGTTGTCTACATTTTCAAAATCATATAAAAGGAGAAGGTGCTAATTAAAAATATCTCTGATCTTTCTTTTGAATTTCACAATTAAACAATGACAGTTGAACCCAATCATGGCTTTTCATTTCGATTCCTTTATTCTCGATTTGCAAGACAAACATTCCAAAATCAGATCATTTGATAAAATTTAAACAACTGGGAATACATGCATCATGGTCATCCACATTGCTACAATTCAACTAATGTACTAAGGATCGCCCACAATACACCGCAAGATAAATTATCAATCCCAAATTGGAGAAAAAGTCTCTATCAAAACGGTGACTCCTAATCTAGAAATAGTCAAAATGGTATGTGTTTCTCAACTAAAGTTATGAATGACAAAATAAGGATTTGAGATTACCGGTCTTCTATCCAAGGAACACTGTACAAGTCACCAAGACATGTCTCATATTCTACTGGAGGGCTAGAACACTCTCCAGGGGAGGGTAATAGGTGCCCCAACTGCTCTCTTTTGCATTAGCTGCTATTGTTGCATATATGTTCAAACCTTCTGGAAGAAGGCCCTCAACAATACTTCCGATTCACAAGCTTCAAGGTAAAATACCAGTGTTTATAGCACAAAGGGGACAAAATGAAAAGTTTATGACGATGTCATGTATGAAGGAAAAGGAAACGGCTTTAGTGAATTTAATTTCACAAGTCCTAGACGCATGCTTCTTTTTGAAGACATCATCAATAGATAGGAGAGGGCTGGTGGGCATTCCTGTTAAACATTAATGTTAGCCGCGAAATTCTGATATGAACACAGTTATATAAATCAATTCTAAATTGGGGAAGGGGTGCAAATGAGATATGGAGCCCAGTCCAACTTCTATGACTTTAGTACAGAGATATCAGTTCAGTTCAACATGTGCCATATAAGCACATGCAAGACATTCTACAACAAGTCATCTTGGGGAACTATTGAGTACATGCCAAGCACACCAGGGCCACCATGACTAGTATATTAGATGAAGATAGTAACATCGGGACCACTATGAGAGTAGTCTTGTTTCCAAGGATGACAGAGAAAAAGTTATGAACGTCAACATCCTCTCCAGTGTAATCTTGCCACTAGAAAAAGTAACTAGTTACCTAAACATTTTGAAAACAAACCTTTGACAAATCTAGAGAAAACTTTTCATCCTAAACTAGTGATTAAGAATTTGAAAACAGACATTTGGAACTCCATAAACATCATCTCCATCTGGACTGTTAATAATAATTCCAGGCCTAGGTTCTCTTCGTTTGTACGCAATGTCGTCATACATAAAAACAACGATATTTTAGTCCTTTCGCCCTCCTTTCTTTAAGAGCCGATATGCACGGCAAACATTGGCCTGAAAGGAAAATGCACGAGGAGTGCATATTATCAACAACTTTTTTAAAAAAAGCAGGACAAATGAAACAAGCAAAGATAGAAAGGAATCCAAATTTATTTCTGATGACATTAAAAAAAAAAAAAAAAAGCTGTTGCCTAGAAGGTAAAGCACTCTGTTCCTTTTTATATTGTTGAAGTAATTTTAATTTGAGGGCACGTGAATATGAAGGTCCTAGCACAAGAAAAAATGAAATGGAAAAGTACGGATAAAAATTGATAGTGAAGGTGGGCCTCTCACCATCATCATCATCGACACCACCATGAAATAATTAGATCTCTTCTGATAAAGCCCCTCCAAACAAACATTAAAAAAAAAAAAATTTCCAGCCACAAGATCAGGCCCATTTTTATCTTGAAATCCACGACCACTTATAACCGCCGATCCCCTCTTCTCTCTCCAAATGCATCCCCTTAAACAAAAAAAGAAAAGAAAAGAAAGAAAGAAAGAAATGGAAAAAAGGAGGGGGAAGACGCTAAGCAAATCAGGATTCCATAAAGATGTGGTAAGAAAAGTAAACAAAATCATCAGAAGATCAAAGGTTAGATCTGCACACCACCAAACATGTCGGGGTCTCAAACGAAGACAAAAACGCTAGTACACACTATACCCATGTGCACATTTCAACCACTCGTGCTTCCCGATCTGGCCTATTTACGAGGATCTACAAGTTACAACACGCTCTTGGTTGTTGGCCTATATAGATTCTCTCTCTCTGTCTCGATCTCTCGAACAGAAAACGTAATGTCATGGAGGTAACGATGGATGATGTTAGGTCAGTCCGTAAACAGTAAAACCACATGTTAAACGACACAACGCCTCCATTTTTACTTTTTTTTTTTTTTTTTTTGGCACTTTGACAAAATGGACAAAGAGACAAGAAAACATGCCTTCTAACTACCGCAAAGGAGCCTCTAAAAGATGGAATTAGGTCTCAAGAGATCCTTTCTAGGCTCATCCTCGCCCACTCGAAGATACAAAAAACTCTCATCCTTCGGATCGTACCCACTTCCCGCCACTACTAAGTGGTGCCGCCATGTCCACCTCCACCCCTCGAAAAAAAGGAAAAAAAAGAACAAAGCCCAGTGCACCACAGCTTCGATCCATTATAGAAACACAGCACAAACAGAGAGAGAGAGAGAGAGGGTGGCGGGAACGATTAAACAGCCACGAACATCAATCGACAGAGATCGGGTAATCATCAATCGACAGAGAAAAGTCCCAGAGCTCATCTAGAAGAAAACCAAGAAATCCAAGAGCGAGCGAGGGAGCGATGATTATGGTTTGGAAACTTCGATCGGGAATCGTCCAAAACAGTGGTAACGAAACCGAAATGGCTTTGACCTATGGAGGAAGGGAAAAAAGAAGAGGAGAGAGAAAGAGAACGAGGAAATCTCTGGCCAGCTCTGGTTAGATTTCAAGAAACATGCAGAAGAAGAAGAAGAGGAGGAGGAGCTCAAGGCGCAGCGACCAACATGGCTCGTTTTTCCAAAGAGGAATCCACATGAACAGCACCCTTACTGTTCATCTGCTCAGAGCTCGAAATCAAAAGTAAGAAGAATCTCTTTCAAAGCCATCATGGGGGGTTCGTGAATTCAAACGCGTTAACATCCAGAGAGGGGTGAGGCGCAGAAAGAGACCAGGAAAAACTCGATTCAAAAACAAGAAAGTTCTCAGTAGCAACGAGGCGAATTCCAGAAAACTCCCGTCTCTGAAATGGAACGTCGCCAAAATATTTCGTGTAAATGAACTCTCTTTCTCGAGAGCAAACGCACGCCCATGCTCCACGACCTACTGAGAAAGGAGGAAAGACATCGGCCGGTGAAGGAATTCTGATCAAGACTGTCGCATTACACGAAAAGTGTTGAAATTACTGGAATTAATGACTCAACATAAGTTCGCATGTTTCTTCTTCAACCTTCGACGTTCATGGATGATTTAATGGATGTGTTCCTTAGCCCTCGCGCATCAGTCCTTGAACAGTTTTCTGGACGAATTAATTAATACATTAATGGACGTATTTCTTCAATCCGATGCAACAAGCGTTTATATATGAATTAATAGATGGACGGGACGAATTCCTTGATCCTTGTGCAGTAGATTTTACTTGCATTAAGGGATGTATTAATGACGGATCTTCTAGAGTCTCCGCAATAAAAATGATTATCTTCCAATTCTTTTTTAATTCGCGCCAGATATTATCAACTATTAGAATTCCTCTTTAAAAAAACACTCCTACAAGCGTGTCGATTTCTAGAAGTGTTCGATAAAGTTCTGTTTGTATGGTGTTAATATAAGCAGGTTCGAAGTGCTGCATCTTGGGAAGCATGTTTTGTGAAGCTGCTTAACATTATTGGTAGGAACTAATTGCCTTAAGGAAATTCCATTAGCCGTATCTCACCTTGTATCAAACAACTTTGTATTTGGATTGTGATTTAACATCTTTATATATAAAGATTAATACAAACATTAGCTTGATCATTATTATATTATTGTTATCATTTTTCAAATTTATTTTTTTGGTTCCAACAAATAGAGTTACATATTTTTTATATGTGAATATAATTTTTTATTCTAATACGTAAAATTAATTTTTCAACAATCTTAAGGCGATTAGTCATGTATTTTCTTACTATTTGTTGTGTCTATTAGAAAATCAAGATGCCTAATAACAATCAAGTACCAAATGATGTATGGAACATTTTTGAAGAAATTCCTATGATTGTTTCGATCACTACTGGTGGAGAGATTCATACCTCAAGGCTTGGTGTTGTGGCAGCAAATGTTGCAGGCCTTTGGGTCAAGACCATACATGGTGCTGGCACAAGTCACTTGAGCGACATACTTGGGACTGTCTTTCAAAACATTACATGTCAAATGGCATATGGTCTAATTTTTGGAGAGATGGTTCAACAGGCTTTGCCTAGTTGGATGTTATCACATCCAATAACACCAAATTAGAAACCAAAAAACTTTACCCGTGTGGGCTTTAAGCAGTGGTTGTAGAAGATGTTCTTCTGTTTGACCACGTTAAATTTCAAGTACTCATCAAATGTATGTCCGATACTTAGTCCATATGAGCAAGGTGTCACTACCCTTGGGGCATTGGAGGCTTGGAAGCACGGGAACTTACCATGCCAAAATTATATCCTTAATTGTTAAGTAAATTCTCTTTATAATGTTTATTGTAACATTTGAATTGCTAAACAATTATGGGAGTCCATAGAAAAGTAATATAAAACTGAGGACATAGGCACCAAGAAATTCACAGTTACCAAATTCTTGGATTTCAAAATGGTTGATTTTAAATCTATTATAAATTAGGTTCAGGAATTGTAAATAATTTAAATAACATCTTCATTGAGGAAATGTTACTTAGTGAGTCATTCCAAGTGGTGGCTATTATTGAGAAGCTACCTTCGGGCTAGTTAGACTTCGAAAATTATTTGAAGCACAAACGGAAAGAGACGAGCCTTGAAGCTCTCATTCTAGGTCTTAGAATTGAAGAGGACAACAAAAGGAATGCAAACCCTCCTATTGAATCAAAGGCCAACATTATCGAGTCCTCAAATTCTAAACAAAATATGAAGAGGAATAAATGTTTTCAAGGAAATGACAAGTAGAAGGAACAATGCATAAAATTCCAAGGGGCGTGTTTTATTTGCAATAAGTCTGGTCATCGTGCTAAGGATTGCAAGAAGCGCCTAAACAAAGGCAAGGATGGTGGTGGAGTAAAGTAGCCAAATCTGACAGAGTATGAAGAAAATGAGAAAGTGACTATTATGGTGGTGTCTGAGGTATCATTAGTGTTGAACAATGCCAATTGGTAGTCAGACACAGATGCCATAATTACATTGTGTGGATAAACACACGTTCTCCTTTTATGAGAAGGCCTAAGAAGAAGAAAAGCTCTACATGGCTAACTTTATATTAGTAAAGATTGTTGGGAAAGGAAAAGTGATTTTGAAGTTCACCTCTAGCAAAAAAATTATTCTGTTAAATGTGCTCCATGTATCGGAATTCAGAAGAATCTCATTTTTAGCTCCATACTACTCAAGAAGGGTTTCAAAATTGTTTTTGAATCTAATAAGTTTATACTTTCTAAAGGAGAGATGTACGTGAGGAAATTGTACTTCTATAATGATCTGTTCAAAGCCAATGTGGCTGTCATTGATATAAACTTGAAATTCTTGTATCCAAAGATTATTAATAAATAAAAGTCGTTAGTTTATACTATTATGTCTCTTTTTTTATGGCATGGTAGATTAGGACATGTAAACTACAGTACAATGAAAAATGATAGCAAACTTATGGCTAATTTTGACTTGGATGCCCATTACAAGTGTGAAACTTGTGTTGAAACTAAGTTAGCTAAGAAGCCTTTCAAATTGATTGAAAGAACAAGTGAACCTCTACCATTAATTCATAATGATTTATGTGATTTAAAGTTTATAGAAAGTAGATAAGGAAATAAGTACGTCATCATCTTTGTAGATGATTATGCTCAATTTTGCTATGTTTATTTGTTAAATAGCAAAGATGAGGCTATGAGCATAATTATCAAGTACAAAAATGAGGTCGAGAATCAACTTAATAAACGAATCAAAGTGCATAGGTTTGATAGAGGAAGATAATACAATTCTACTAGTTTTAGGAAGTTTTGTGCTAGTTTGGGGTAACTCTCCAAACAACTACACTTATACTCCATAGCAAAATGGAATTGTTGAACAAAAAAATAGAACTTTAAAGGAAATGACTAATGCTATGCTCTTAAGTTTGGATTTACCTCAAAACTTGTGGGGGTACTTCTAATTACGAATTATATTCTTAATAAAATACCCCATAAAGAGACACGTAAAGCTCTATATGAGTTTTGGAATGGAAGATTGTTGTCCTATAATTTTTTGAAAGTGTGGGGGTGCCTAGCTAAGGTAGCAATTCATAAACAAACTCGGTTGAGACCTAAAACGGTGGATTGCATATTCATCGATTATGCTCAAAGTAGCAGTGCATACGGATTTTTGGTTCACATATATGATAATGCGGAAATCCATGTCAATACTATCCTAGAATCGGGGGATGTTGAATTCTTTGAAGATATATATCCTGCAAAAATAAATCAAGGTGAATTATCTCATAAAATATTTAAAAAATTAGAATTTGAAAATGACGAATTTCAGGCCAAAGAAGTTGAACTTCATAGAAGCAAGAGGTCACGAATTGAAAAATCTTTCAAACTTGACTTTCTCACATACATGTAAGAAGGTGAGCCTCAAACTTTTCAAGAGGTAATGTCAACTCCAAATGCTCCTTACTTGGAAATAAATTGTTGATAATGAAATTGATTCTATCCTAAGTAACTATACTTGGAAATTGGTTGATTAGAAAATAAACCAATTGGATGTAAATCGATATTCAAAAAGAAGCGTAGAGTTGATGGTTCCATAGATATGTATAAAACACGACTTGTAGCCAAAGGGTTTAGACAAAGAGAGGGTTTAGATTACTTTGCTACCTATTCACGAGTAACAAGAATAACATTAGGTAGGATGTTAATTGCTATAGCTTCGCCATACAATTCGTAAGTACATCAAATGGATGTGAAAACTGTATTTTTGAATGGTGATCTCGATGAGGAGATTTACATAAAACAACTTGAAGAATTCAAGGTCAAAGGACTATAACACAAAGTGTGCAGACTTGTTAAATCATTATATGGACTTAAACAAACTCCTAAACAGTGACATGGGAAGTTTGATTGTGTGATGATCTAATGTGGGTATAAAATCAATGAGTGTGACAAATATGTGTATACTAAATCTATGTTAATTGGATGTATACTCATTTTTCTATATGTTGATTATTTGCCAATTCTTGGAGATAATATTAAGGTTATAAAAAACACCAAAAATGTTCTCAAGAAAAACTTTGAGATGAAAGACGTAGGTATTGCGGATGTTATACTCTGCATCAAAATTTAAAGAAATTCTAATAGTCTAAGTTTAACACAATCTCATTACATTGAAAATGTAATTGAGATGTTTAAAGGGTTCGGCATTAAAGATGTGTGATAATCTCTATCTTCCACACCTAACTTTACGAAAGAATATTGGAGATAGTATTAGATAGCTAGAGTACTCTCAAGTAATTAGTAGCATCATGTACATCATGAACTAGAAAACTAAGTAGATACATTGGTAATCCTGGTCACGAGCATTGGAATGCTCTATTGAGAATGTTAGGTTATCTAAAAAGAATCAAATACTATATTTTGCAATATGGGAAATGTCATGCTATTTTGGAAGACTATTGAAATGCTAACTAGATTTTAGATCCTAATGAATTGAAATCAACTAACAGATATGTGTTCACATTAGGAGGTGCAGCAATATCTTGGAAATCTTCAAAGCAAACTTTAATAACACGCTCCATGATGGAATTGGAGTTTGTTGCTTTGGATAAAGCTACTGAAGAAGCATAGGGGCTTTGACAATTTTTGGAGGATGTTCCATTGTGGCCAAAACCCGTGGTTATAGTATGCATTTACTGTGACAATCAAGCAGCAACTACAAGGGCACATAATGTAATATATAATAGTAAGTCTAGACACATCCATTGCAGATATAATACCATAAGACAAGTTGCTCTCGAATAGAATGATTTCTTTAGACTATGTAAAGTCAAAAGAAAATATTGCAGATTTGCTAACAAAAGGTTTATCGAGAGAGCAAGTAAATTGCACATCGAGGGGAATGGTGTAAAAGCCTTAATTAAATAAAGATATTTCAAGGTGGAAACCTCATTTAGCAATTGAAGTTCCCATGGACTAGGTTCAATAGGACAACGCAAATTGTGGATACTCTAGTGTAAACATTGTTCCCCACTCATATGATGCAAGTGATTTCTATAGCATTTTAAGGGCATGCTATGCATTTAATGATTCATATAACTTAGATTTCAAAATTCTAGTAAGATAAGATAGGATACCTTTGGTAGGAATGCCCCTATATGTGTGAAGCCAACTCCATGAAAATCTTTAAACACTAGATTTTCTAAAACACACGTAAATCTCGAGAGGTTCGAGGCTGAAATAATGAACAAAATGGAGAACCATTCTTAACTTTGCAATGCTTTGTGTGAAGTTTATTGTTTGGGCTTATATCAACAACTAGCAATTCAAGGCGTAGTCCATTGATTAGTTAAGTTAGTCCAATAGGCTTTCACTAAAAACGGTTTAAAGTGAAAGCAAAGTGAAAGCTACCTATCTTTATGCAATTTATCTCCATAGGCACACTTGGACTTCTGCAAGTCAAAATAAAAATATTTTGGTGAGCCATTAATGTGGGGGATTGTTGAAATTAATGATATTAATGGCTCACCATAAGTTTACACATTTCTTCTTCAACCTTCGTTAATGGATGAGTTAATGGAAGCATTCCTTCCTCCAGCCCTCCCTCCCTTGTGCATAGTCTTGGAACAATTTTATGGATGAATTAATTTATGCGTTAAATTTCTTCAGATGCATCAGGTTTTGCAATAGTTTTGTGATGCATTTATAAACGAATTAATGGATGGACGCGTTAAAGGACGAATTCCTTGATTTTTGTGTAGTAAATTTTACTTGCATTAAGGGATGTGTTAATGATGGATCTTATAGATTCTCTCTGCAACAATTCCTAGATAATCCTTATGAAAATGATTATCTTCTAGAGTCTGTTCGTTTCGCGGAAAATGGACCATTTTTGGAAAATATTTTCCCAAAAGTCATTTTTCAGGAAAATAATAATATTTTTTGGTGTTCGACTAAAACCTAAAAATGTCACGCCCCGATCCTCAGGCACGCACACATCCGTCTCACTTGGTCGATTTTATAATGCGATATCCCAGGACAATGTATCGCCGACCCTTTCATTTTTAAGCACATGCGGAAGCAGTTAAAATCCCCAGACAATAAAACGATGGGATAGAAAAGCAGGGCCATATTTTTCATATTGAAATTTACAACCAAACTTTTATACAAACCACAAATCACTTCATAACTATTCACATCAAAAAGGAGATCTCAAAAGAAGATAGGATCTCAATCCATACAGACCGTACTCAAGGCCCCTCTTGGGACTATCTTCTTCTTCCAAAAATCCTTTTCTTCAGATCTCACCTCCGAGTTCTCCTTCTCGGATTCCTCCTCCTCAGCTCTTCAGCGGGGTCCTGAAATGGTTTTCCCCAAACTGGGATGAGACTACGTCTCAGCGAGTTCTACCCCACTAAGCCCGATTAGTAAACCATTATACTAAAGGCTGCCTAAACACGCACAGGGTAGAGGACTTACCTTGACCTCAGATCTCACCTACAAGTCAGTACAATTCACAATAAACACCTATTCACTTCAAACAAATCGAATCAGTCGATTACATGTCATACAATTCAATCCCCACTGTGGGATATTTAAAAGCTAGGCCACGTGCATTCTCCAGACGACCTTCAAGTCTCCGAGCCACGTGCCTCAAACCTTGGACCCACGTGCATTCTCTAAGGCGACCTCTTCGCCAAGGTGGTACATCAAGCCACCAAGCCACGTGTCCTTTTTACGATGTCCGGGCCCACGTGCATTCTCTAAAGTACTCGCTACCAAAGTGACGATCGATCACCGAGCCACGTGCCCTTTTAGATGCCATTCCGAATTTGGACCCACGTGCATTCTCTAAGGTCTTTACGCACCAAAGTGACACATCAGATCACCGAGCCACGTGTCCTTTTAGATGCCTGGGCCCACGTGCATTCTTTTAGGTGCTATCTCACCAAAGTGATGCACCAATTCACCGAGCCACGTGCCCTTTTAGATGCCAAACTCTGTCACCGAGCCACGTGCATTCTCCAGAACAACATACCGAGTCTCCAAGCCACGTGCATTCTCTCAGGCGACCTTTTCACCAAGGTGACATATTCAACCACTGAACTCACGTGCATTCTCCAGGTGATATTCCAATTCACCGAGCCCACGTGTCCTCTTTTAAATGGTTACCAATTTACTTTCAATATCGATAGCCAATGCCAACGATTTCTCAATCAAATAATTAAATCAACTCGACAAAGCATTATAAATACTGAATAACATACTTGGTCAATTTACCAATCAACAATTCAATCTCAATCAATTCCAATCAATTTAGGGTAAATCCTAAAATATCACAATTTATTCAATTCCATACCACGTGAAGCTCAAATAAATAAACAGACTGCGCCACGACGATTAGCACGAGATTTGTCGTCGGCCATCAAAATCTTAATTTCCGAAAAATAAATTATTAATTAATTAATTTCGAAAATTAAATAATTATTATTAAAAATTCAATTTAGCTCAAAATAAAGCCCGATTAAATAAACGGACTTCACCACGGTCATCAGCATAATTTTTCGGTTCTAGACCATCTCAGTTGAATTTTCAGAAAATAAATAATTATTTAATTTAATTCCGAAAAATTAATATTTAAATACTAAAAATTCCACTTAGGGCCGAAAAGCCTAATTGGAGCCCACTAAGGGTCGGGAAAACTCCCGAGGCACTTCCAATAATTAGTAGACCATGTCTACTTGCTAATTACACATTCAATTTATCTAATTCGTATCACAATTGGCTAATAATTGCTAATTTATTCTAATCTAACAATCTAAACATAATTAATTAAATCTAAACCAACATTAAGAATAATTAGCCAACTAATCCTAGATTAGTGAGATTACTCACCAAATCGCGTGCAAATCGAATCAATCCGACAGCGGCTGTAACATCCCGAGCCCTACTGTGTAATATTGTCCGCTTTGGGTCACCCGCCCTGGCGCGGACGAACCGCCATCCCAACCACGGTCTCTTCCCTCCCGGCTTTAAAACGCGTTATACTGATTAGAGGGACTCAACTCTGATACCACTTGTAACATCCCGGGCCCCACTGTGTAATATTGTCCGCTTTGGGTCACCCGCCCTGGCGCGAACGAACCGCCATCCCAGTCACGGTCTCTTCCCTCATGGTTTTAAAACGCTTTTAAAGCCGTTAGGGAAGAGACCGTGGCTGGATGATTTTGTCCAGGGTCCCGTGCATGTGACCCAAAGCGATAATATTACATGTGGGGGCCCGGATGTTACAAGTGGTATCAGAGCCAACTCCCGACCGCGTGTGGGGCAACAATGAGGGCACTGTGCTCCTAAGGGGAGGAGAGTGTGACGGCCCGAGCGGTAGTGCGCGGGGAGGAGGGATGGCGGTGCGTCCGCACCTCGGTCCCCGGATGTGCGCAAGGAAGGGGTCCCTGTCCCACATCGCCTAGGGAGAGAGTCTTGAGCCAATTTATAATGGCTTAGGTCCCTTAATATGTGTGACGCGTTTTAAAGCCGTGAGGACTCAGTGTCCAAAGCAGACAATATCACACAGTGGGGCTCGGGATGTTACAAATGGTAAGCTGTGAGGGAAGAGACCGTGGTTGGGATGGCGATTCGTCCGCGCCAGGGCGGGTGACCTAAAGCGGACAATATTACACAGTGGGGCCCGGGATGTTACAGCGGCGATGCGAGGAACGAAACTTCCTAAAGCACGGCTCTGGTTCAGGGCCCGGAAACGGCCCAAAACGAGCCTGAAAGTGCTAGAAACCCACTCGGTCGCTTGCTGGACGAGGCTGGCCGAGGCTGCTCCGGTGGCTAGGGCGGCAAGGGAAGGCCGGTGGAGGGCGAGGGGGACGCGAGGGAGGTCTGGCGGGGCTGGGCGGTGGCCGGACGGAGGCTAGACAGAGGCGAACAGCGGCTGGGTCGCAGCTGGATCTCGCGGAGGGAGAAGCGGCAGCGGCGACGGACACGGGTGGAGCACACGGCGTGCGCGGGCGTGCGTCGCGGGTGCGGGCGGTCCGGCTTCGGCGCGGCGGCGACGGGCGGCGACGGAGCTGCAGCTTCTGGTCTTCCTTCGGCTTCTGGTTCGCTCGAACGGAAGGGGGAAGAAAGTGTCGAGGGAGAGAGATGAGAGAGAGGAAGAGATAAGAGAGAAAAGAGAGAGAGAGGGGATGAGGATTGACCGGTCAAAATGAGGAGAGAGGAGAGAGAAGTTGGTGGCTGTCCGCACAGAAGAAAAGGGGAGAGAAGAGAGAGAGAAAGAGAAAAAAAAAAGAGAAAAAGGAGAGGAAAAGAGAGAGAAAGAAAAGGGGGAGAGAGAAAAAGGAAAAAAAGAAAATGCATAATGCCTTTCTCTCAATTTTCCTTTTCTCTTTTCCTTTTTCTTTTCTATTTTCTTTTTGGTCTTCAATTTTTCTTCCGATAATTTCTTTATTGAAATTTCGGACTGTCAATAAATTGACAAGTGATGAGACAGATCCTAAAAATAAGAATTATGACGCGCTTAAAATTCGATTCTGAGAAATCGAGTTCAATTTCGTGGTTAAAAATCAATCAGATGTGATTTTAGCTCAATCCAACCAATTAGGTAGCTTTTAGGGATTTTACAGCCGATACATCCCTTAACGGCTTCACCCAATATGTTAGTTAACTCGTGAGTGATCAGCTCAGAGAAAAATGGTCATAGGCACGTCGACGAAATGCCAATTTCATTTTATCGAAACGGGGTCGAATTTCAAGATGTCACAAAAAATGTTTGGGAAAAATTTTTCCAATGTTCGGTAAGGAAAGCGTGGATGGTAGATCCTTTGCCCTCCACCGAGGAGGCCAAGGTTCGAAATCCCTGCGAAGCAGGGAGGCTGAAGCGCTGTGTGGTGAGTTAAGCGTGGCGTCGGGGTAGTGGTTTCCCCGCTAGCGACACCTAGGGGTTTACGTGATGGCTGTCGGCCAAAGCGGTTCCTCCAACAACCAAAATATATATATATATTTTCCGCTCCCTAGATTAGCGAGCGTGAGCGTCTTGCTTGAGGCTTGTCGATCGACGAGCGCAAGTTTGAGATTGATGAGCTTGAGGTTCACCGATTCGACAACTAGCAAGAAAGAAGAAGTTGGGAAACAAAGAAAAGAAAAAAAGAAAAAGAAAAGAAAAAGGAAATTAAAAATAATTTAAATTAAAAAATAATTCGAATAAAAAAAGAAAAGAAGAAGAAGAAGAAAGGAGGAAAAAGTGAGAATTTGTAGAAGTGTGAGATAAGAGAAATCAAGTGAAAAAAATGTTTTCCACTTTTCAAAAGTGAAAAACATTTTCGCCTACTTTAGAAGACATTTTTTTCCTTTGATGGAAAACATTTTCCCCAAGGAATTCATTTTTCATGAAACGAACGCCAGAAAATCCGGAAAACGTTTTCCTAAATTATTTTCCGTGAAACGAATGGAGCTTAAGTCTTCTTTAATTTGTGGCAAGTAGAGTCATTCAAATATTAGAATTCTTCTTTGGAAAAACACTTATTCAAGAGTGCCGATTTCTAGAAGTGTTCGACAAAGTTCTATTTGTATAGTGTTAATACAAACAGGTTCGAGATGCTGTATCTTGGAAATCATAGTTTGTGAAGTTGCTTAACACCGTTGGCATTTAGTTAGTCATATCTCACCTCCTATTGAATTTCCTATAAATTTTATTACAATCAAACAATTTTGGATTTGGGTTGTGATTTAGCATCTTTATATGTAAAGATTTATACAAATATTGGCTTGATCATTATTATATTATTGTTATCATTTTTTCAGATTTATTTTTTTGGTTCCAACAAACAGAGTTATGTATTTTTTTTGTACGTGAATATTATTTTTTTATTCCAATACGTGAAAAATTATTTTTCACCAGAAAGGCCCAACTTTGAAGCTGAAAAGCCTTTGCTTTCAAGAGGGCCTTGAAACTATTCCAGTTTGAGTTTTTGGGGGAAAATGTCTAATTTCGTCTAAGATGGAGGGCTATTTTGCAGACAATCTATACCACTTTCACTTACTAGAATCAGGCTGGAGTCCACATGCATCATAAGTTATTTTCACAAACTATCATTCTTTCTTCCCCATTTGTATCACCAGTCTGTAGAGCTACAATACTTCAAATCGTGCGAAACGGGCATGATATCATCCTACATTCAAGTGTCACGGCTTGAAAGAAAGCATGTCCAAGAGGTTCCTACGGGACGGGCGTGACACATCTGACCCTCGGCTTATCCTGTCTGCTAGGATTTTCTCGAGTCTTCTAGAATACTCTTAGGGGCGGGCGGTAAAGTAATTGTACCGTTATGTAATAAATGCGGGTAGCCAGTATTTGGGGAAATATAATCTCAACCATTAGATCTAAGGGAGATATACAGATACGGTTTTCCTTGTACTTATATATAAAAATGTCTTCCCCCTCATTATAAACTATTTCATTTTCAAGTGAATACAAATCCAGAACTTCTCTCTCTAGAAGTCTCTCTCTCTGAGATCCTTGTGAGTGAGTGTTGAAAGGCTGCTTAGGGGTAAAACCTTAAGGCCGCATGGGTCAGCTTATGTGCGATCGAGAGTTGATCAATCGGCCCGTGACACAAAGCATGTTATGTGACAAGCAAGTCGAGATACGTGCTTCCGAGTCATATTCACAGCAATGCAATGACAAACAATCCATTCAAGATATGCAGCAGGAATATGTATGTAGCAGATTTAAGCATGGCAAGCGGATCCTTAGTTTGGGATGATTCCCACTTCACTCATGCACTGAATCCCCT
Organism: Eucalyptus lansdowneana; assembly: GCA_017140395.1. Classification (NCBI taxonomy): domain Eukaryota; kingdom Viridiplantae; phylum Streptophyta; class Magnoliopsida; order Myrtales; family Myrtaceae; genus Eucalyptus; species Eucalyptus lansdowneana. Next base: position 48,941,183 of record CM029485.1, read on the forward strand.
GCTAAGAAAGCTCTAGGAACTAGATGGAATGCGAGCACAAGCTTGGCCTGATGCCTCGGTCATTTGCTTGGTCCGGATTCTAGCATTGCACATGCTGGAAAATTTACTCCCTTGCTGAAAACACACTTGGGAGCTCAATTGCCAAATGGAAGCAAATCTTCTAAAAAATGAGAGGCAGAATAAACATCACTTTCTTCCTAATTGCTCAATACAATGACGGCAGCAATGTCCTAACTAGTTGGCATTGCGGGCGCAGAGATTCGGTTCACAGGTTATGCACCTCGCCGTTCACAAAGACATAAACAAAAAGAAATTATGACTGGCTTTATAGTTATGAAACTTAAGCTTAGATTTCTTAAGAGCCAATCAAAACACATAAACCTGATCCAACCATTTCAATGGAAAAGAGGCTTGTGAACGAGTACAAGTACACCTAGAATCACATTGAGCATGAATTTGACATTTACATCCAGAGTTGCAATATAAGAAATATTTAGTCAAGTTCCATCTGATACTATCAAAGTCATGTCCTTTCTCTTTTCCCCTTTCTTTGTTTTCAGCTATCTAAATTTGCAAACATCGGATCTTCAAGATTCTTAATTGCCGGCAGATTAGCTATCTGTAATGGAAATGCTTTTCGATGCAAGTACACAAAGTTCATGCTTAGAAAAATGAAGAGATACCTCAACGTCGCTATAAGCTAAAAAATTTCATTAATAAATCACGCAGTACTTTTCAAGAAATTAGATTAGTAGGTAACTATATACTCATGGAAAGAAGATACCAATCAGCAAGCCCTAAAAATCTAACACGGGGAAAAACTTCCTATTTAGATAAGAGCACACAGGCTGAAAAGGGAAACAATGGATTAGTCCTTAAAAAACAAGCAACTCGAATATTCGAAGGATAACTTATACTAGTCAAAGGCCCAACACCAGAAAATGTAGATCTTAAATCCATATAATTAGCAACTAAGATACATATTTATTACCAAGCATCAAGTCAAGGATAGTGCATAATATATATATTTATTTTTTTGGTAAAGTGGATAGTGCATAATTGACTGCCTCTTTGACCAATAAATTTTTGTAGTTGACATCTTCAAAATCATATAAAAGGAAAATGTGCTAATGGAAAATATCTCTGATCTTTCTTTTGATCGTTGCAACAAAACAATGAGAAATGGACCCAATCATGGCTTTTCAACTATGCTTTCGATTCCTCCATTCTCAATTTGAAAGACAAATAGTCCAAAATCAAATCATTTGATAAAATTTAGACAACTGGAAATACATGGACCGTAATTATACACATTGCTGTGATCCAACTTATGCATTAAGGGTTGCCCATGGTAAACCGCAAGAAAAATTCTCAGTCTTAAATTGGAGAAAAAGTCGCCATTGAAACAGTGACTCCTAATCTAGAAAGAATAAGAGTGCAAATGGTACATGTTTCTTATCCAAAGAGAAAGTAATGATTTAAACCTGTCTTCCTTCCAAGTAACACTATAAAGTCACCAAGACATGTTTGATATTCTGTTGGAGGACTAGGATGCACTAAAGGGTAGGTGCCCCAACTGCTCTCTTCTGCATTAGCTGTGGTTGTTGCATATATGTTCAAACTGTCTAGAAGAAGGCCCTCAAATATACTTCCCAATTCACAAGCTTCAAGGTAAAATACCAGTGTTTATAACACAGAGAACAAAGTGAAAAGTTTCTAACAACGTCATGTATGAAGGAAACTACTTTAGTGGACTTAAACTTACCAAGCTTTCACAGGTCCTAGATGCGTGCTTCTTTTTTAAGACATCATCAACAGATAGGAAATGACTGGTGGGCATTCCCGTTAAACGTCAATGTAAACCGTGAGATTTTGATATGAACACAGTTATATAAATCAATTCTAGATTGGGGAAGGGATGCAAATGAGATACGAAGCCCAATTCAACTTTTGACTTTAGTACAAATATCTCAGTTCAGCTCAACATGTGTTAGAGAAACGCACGAAGACAATTTACAACGAATGGAGGTCATCTTGAGGAACTACTCAGTACAAACCAAGCACACCAGGGCCACCATGATTAGTATAGGAGATGAAGATAGTAACATCGGGACCATTATCCACAACCTTCCCACCGCCTACTGCAAGAGCCGTCTTGTTTCCAGGGTCACAGAGAAAAAGTCGTTAATGTCAGCATCTTCTCTAGTGTAATCCTACCACTAGAAAAGTAACTAGCGACTTAACATTTGAAAACAGACCTTTGACAAATCTAGACAAGACTTTTTATCCTAATCTAGTGATTAAGCATTTGAAAACAGACCTTTGGAACTCCTTCATGAACATCATCTCCAACTAGATTGTTAATAATAATTCCAGGCCTGGGGTTCTCTTCATTATACGCAATGTCATCATATATATAAACAACGGTATTTTCATCAGGCCAATTCCATAAAAAAGCACGAGCTTTAGGGTTTGGGACAAATCTGGCCCAAACTTTATTTTGTCTCAAAAAAAAGTACCAACTTTCACTCGTGTCCCAAATCTAGCCTGCTGTTAACTCTCCTTCACGATCATCCGACCTGGCGTTTCCATGTCAAATAATTCTTCTCCTCCTTCTAACTCCTCGGTAAAATTCTCCGACAAGACCATCACCTCTTTTTCGTCCCGATCGTGCGCCTGCTCGCTCACCTCCTCCCACTCGAGCTCCGCCGCCAGATTCCTCTGCGATTCCAAGTTGAACGAGCACACGTTCTCGGATTCCAGATACTCCGAATCCAAATCCGAATCGATGCTCACCACTCGCAATCCCGCGCCGCAGATCCGCCTCGTCAGCCGCGGCGCATCGGGCAGATTTGGAGACCGATTCCCGCCGATCCGAATCGATCCTCAGCCCTGATTCCGCACCACTACCAGCGGCGGCTCCGGGTCCGACCCCAACGGCGTCTTCAGCGCCGTAGGCCGAGCCGGAACCGTCGGATCCCGAATCGGAATCGGAATCGGAATCGCAGGTCGGCGAGCGCGCGGCCGCGGCGGGGGTGACGCCGGAGCCTCCGGCGACGTAGAAGGGCGAGGGGAAGGTGGGGTTGATGTACCACTCGAAGAGGAAGCCGGGTTCTAGGGTTTCGGGATCTTCAGGCGGGCGCACCATCGGGCGGGGGGCAAATCGGCTGATCGGAATGCGCTCCCTGGAATTCCCTCTGGACAGAGGATGGCCACGAGAAGATCACGAGGCAACGGCCATTGATGGACTCCTCTCGTTCGTCAGTGATCCAGCCATTGATGTTCTTCTGGTTCAGGAGGCGTTCTCGTGTGGAGGGAGGGAGGATAGGCAGGGGAGGGGCAGGAGACGTTTTCGGATCCGGTCGGATGACCGTGAAGGAGAGTTAACGGGCGATTTGGGACACGAGTAAAAGTTGGTGCTTTTTTTTAGGACAAAATAAAGTTGGCGCATTTGTCCCAAACCCTAAAGTTCGTGCTTTTTTTTTTTTTTTTATATGGAATTGGCCCTATTTTCATCCTTCACCCCCCCTTTCTTCAAAAGCTTATATGGACGGCAAACATCGGCACGAAAGGGAAATGCACGAACAATGCACACCAAAAATTGTAGATCTTAAATCCATATAATTAGCAACTAAGATACATATTTATTACCAAGCATCAAGTCAAGGATAGTGCATAATTGACTGCCTCTTTAACCAATAGATTTTTGTAGTTAACATCTTCAAAATCATATAAAAGGAGAATGTGCTAATGGAAAATATCTCTTATCTTTTTTTTTTTTTTTTTTTTTTTTATCTTTGCAACAAAACAATGAGAAATGGACCCAATCATGGCTTTTCAACTGTGCTTTCGATTCCTCCATTCTCAATTTGCAAGACAAACAGTCCAAAATCAAATCATTTGATAAAATTTAAACAACTAGAAATACATGGACCATAATTATACACATTGTTGTGATCCAACTTATGCATTGAGGGTTGCCCGTGGTACACCGCAAGAAAAATTCTTAGCCTTAAATTGGAGAAAAAGTCGCCATTGAAACGGTGACTCCTAATCTAGAAAGAATAAGAGTGCAAATGGTACATGTTTCTCATCCAAAGGCATTAATGAGAAAGTAAGGTTTTAAACCTGTCTTCCATCCAGGTAACAGTATAAAGTCACCAAGACATGTTTCATATTCTGTTGGAGGGCTAGGATGCACTCTAGGGTAGGTGCCCCAATTACTCTCTTTTGCATTAGCTGCTGTTGTTGCATATATGTTCAAACCTTATGGAAGAAGGCCCTCAAATATACTTTCCGATTCACAAGCTTCAAGGTAAAATACCAATGTTTATAACACAAAGAACAAAATGAAAAGTTTCTGACAATGTCATGTATGAAGGAAACTGTTGTAGTGGACTTAAACTTACCAAGCTTTCACGGGTCCTAGACGTGTGCTTCTTTTTGAAGACATCATCAACAGATAGGAAATGGTTGGTAGGCATTCTTGTTAAACGTCAATGTCAACCGTGAAATTTTGATATGAACATAGTTATATAAATCAATTCTAGATTGGGGAAGGGGTGAAAATGAGATACAGAGCCATATCCAACTTCTGACTTTAGTACAAATATCTCAGTTCAGCTCAACATGTGCTAGAGAAACGCATTAAGACAATCTACAACGAATGGAGGTCATCTTGAGGAACTACTCAGTACAAACCAAGCACACCAGGGCCACCATGATTAGTATAGGAGATGAAGATAGTAACATCGGGACCACTATCCACAACCTTCCCACCGCCTACTGCAAGAGCCGTCTTGTTTCCAGGGGTCACAAAGAAAAAGTCTTTAACGTCAGCTTCCTCTCCAGTGTAATCCTGCCACCAGAAAAGTAACTAGTGACTTGACATTTGAAAACAGACCTTTGACAAATCTAGACAAGACTTTTTATCATAATCTAGTGATTAAGCATTTGAAAACAGACCTTTGGAACTTCTTCATGAACATCTCTCCAACTGGACTGTTAATAATAATTCCAGGCCTGGGGTTCTCTTCATTGTACGCAATGTCATCATATATATAAACAATGGTATTTTCATCCTTCAGCCCCCCTTTTTTCAAAAGCTGATATGGACGACAAACATCGGCCTGAAAGGGAAAAGCACGAACAGTGCACACCAGAAAATGTAGATCTTAAATCCATATAATTAGCAACTAAGATACATATTTATTACCAAGCATCAAGTCAAGGATAGTGCATAATTGACTACCTCTTTAACCAATAAATTTTTGTAGTTGACATCTTCAAAATCATATAAAAGGAGAATGTGCTAATGGAAAATATCTTTGATCTTTCTTTTGATCTTTGCAACAAAACAATGAGAAATGGACCCAATCATGGCTTTTCAACTGTGCTTTCGATTCCTCCATTCTCAATTTGCAAGACGAACAGTCCAAAATCAGATTATTTGATAAAATTTGAACAACTGGAAATACATGGACCATAATTATACACATTGTTGTGATCCAACTTATGCATTAAGGGTTGCCCGTGGTACACTGCAAGAAAAATTCTCAGTCTTAAATTGGAGAAAAAGTCGCCATTGAAATGGTGACTCCTAATCTAGAAAGAATAAGAGTGCAAATGGTACAGGTTTCTCATCCAAAGGCATTAATGAGAAAGTGAGGATTTAAACCTGTCTTCCATCCAGGTAACACTATAAAGTCACCAAGACATGTTTCATATTCTGCTGGAGGACTAGGATGCACTCCAGGGTAGGTGCCCCAACTGCTCTCTTCTGCATTAGTTGCTGTTGTTGCATATATGTTCAAACCTTCTAGAAGAAGGCCCTCAAATATACTTCCCGATTCACAAGCTTCAAGGTAAAATACCAGTGTTTATAAAACAGAGAACAAAATGAAAAGTTTCTAACAACATCATGTATGAAGGAAACTACTTTAGTGGACTTAAACTTACCAAGCTTTCACAGGTCCCAGACGGGTGCTTCTTTTTGAAGACATCATCAACAGATAGGAAATGGCTGGTGGGCATTTATGTTAAACGTCAATTTCAACATGGAGATTATGATATGAACACAGTTATATAAATCAATTCTAGATTGGGGAAGCGGTGCAAATGAGATACGGAACCCAATCCAACTTCCTACTTTAGTACAAATATCTCAGTTCAGCTCAACATGTGCAAAAATGCATGAAGACAATCTACAACAAATGGAGGTCATCTTGAGAAACTACTCAGTACAAACCAAGCACACCAGGGCCACCATGATTAGTATAGGAGATGAAGATAGTAACATCGGGACCACTATCCACAACCTTCCCAACTGTTAAAAGAGAAAAAGAAAAAAAGAAGCAAACAAATGAAACAAGCGAAGGCAGCACGGAATCCAAATTTATTTTCGGACGACATTAAAAAAAGATTAGCTGTTGCCCATAAGTTAAAGCACTCTATTCTTTTCTTTATTGTTGAAGCAATTTCAATTTGAGGGTACGAGAATATGAAGATCCAACCACAAGAAGAAAATGAAATGGAAATATACCTATGAAAAAGTAGGGATGAAAATTGCTAATGAAGGTGGGCCTCTCCCCATCATCATCGACACCTTCATGAAATAATTAGATCTCTTCTGATAAAGCCCTCTCCAAACAAACATGATAATAATAAATAAATAAATAAAAACATATTTCCAGCTGCAAGGTCAGGCCCATTTTTATCTTGAAATCTAGGACCACTTATAACAGCTGATCCCCTCTTTTTCTCTCCACATGCATCCCCTTAAAACCGAAAAGAGAAAGGACAAAAGGGCCGGCCTAAGCAATTCAAGATTCCATAAAAGATGTCGTTTTAAGAAAAGAAAACAAAATCATCAACAGATCAAACGTTGGATCTGCGCACCACCAAACATGTCGGGGTCTCAAACAACGACTAAAACGCCAATCCACCACACAATACCCATATGCCTTTTTCAACTACTTGCGTCTCCCGAATTGGCCTATTTACAAGGGTCTACAACACACTCTTGCTCGGTGGCCTATATAGATTCTCTCTCTGTGTCTCGATCTCTCGAACAGAGAACGTAATGTCATGGAGGTAACGATGGATGATGTTGCGTCAGTCCGTAAACGGTAAAACCGCATGTTAAACAACACGGCGCCCCCAATTTTCTTAACGCTTTGACAAAATGGACAAAATGAGAGACAAGAAAACATGCCTTTTTGACCACCACAAAAGAGCCTCCAAAAGATAGAATTAGATCTCAGAGATCCTTTCTTGGCTCATCCTCGCCCACTCGAAGATACCAAAAACTCTCGTCCTTCGGATCGTGCCCCCTTCCCACCACTACTTAGTGGTGCCGCCATGTCCACCTCCGCCCTCGAAAAAGAAAAAGAAAAGAACAGAGCCCAGTGCACCCCAGCTTCGATCCATTATAGAAACACAGCACAAACACAGAGAGAGAGAGAGAGAGAGAGAGAGAGAGAGAGAGAGGAGGCGGCGGGAAGTGAAATCAAGGTGCGAGCGAGCGAGCAGTGATGATGGGCTAGAAACTTCAACCGGGTATCGTCCAAACCAACGGTAATATATCCAAATGGCTTCACCTATGGAGCGGAAAAAAGAGAAAAATGGGATAGAAAGAGAACAAGAAAATCTCTGGCCAGCTCTGGTTAAATTTCAAGAAACATACAGGAAAAGAAGAAGAAGAGGAGCTCAAGGCGCAGCGACCGAGATGGCTCGTTTTTTCCAAGAGGAATCCACATGAACAGCACCCTTGCTGTTCATCTGCTCAGATATGGAAATCATAAGTAAGAAGAATCTCTCTCAAAGACAACAAAGAGAGATGAAGCACAGTTCTCAGTAGCAACGAAGTAATTCCAGAGAACTTCGAAAAGATTTTGTGTTAAATCAGCTCTCTTTCTCGAGAGCAAATATGCACAGCCATGCTCGACGGCCGCTGAGAAAGGAGGAAAGACATCGGACGACGAAGGAATTCTGACGAAGATTGTTGCATCACCTGGAAAGTCCCAACTTCGAAGCTGAAGGGCATTTGCTTCGTCGACCGACCTCCGGTTCGAATCCGGGATTAGCTCCGAGGCGGCCACAAGACTGCAAATCACACAACGAGACGTTGTTCAAGAAATTCCTAAACTGCAAATATAGAAATTTCGATAAAACTTGAACAAGTTTTGGGCGGGCAATCTGAGTGAATTTGGACAGGGTCAGAAATGGCCTTCAAAACTGTTGGAGTTCTCAGGGGAAAATGTCTAATTTCGTCTAAGATGGAGGGCTCTTTTGCAAAAATTCGAAGCTTGAAAACTGTAAAACACGTCTAAAACTAGCTATCTACCACAATCTGTTTTGGATTATAAAAAATCAAATAATAAATAATTATAAATTGTTGTAGGGTCACTTTTTTTTTTTTTTAAATATGTGGTTCATAATAAGTTGATATTTTCCTAGTAATTCAAAAAAATATTATACTAACAAAATCCGTTAATATTTATTTTGAATTTTATTAATTGCGTCAAAACAGGAACTGAATTTGATTAGAGTGTCTTAATTGGTTAATCTGTGTTAATTGGGCAACGATTTAGGGAAATGACCTTAATAAAAGTTAAATGGCACTTCTCTTTAATTTTCTTTAATTTTCCATTCAGTCATTCAATTTAGGGATCACTAAGGGCACAAATGATAACCATTTTATTTCAAAAGTCAATTTATGATGATAAATTGATTTTTATATCTTTATTCTTGGATGAAATTGTGAGAAAAATAAAGATCTCTTCTTGTAGATGGGCACAATTCTTTTAGCATGTCCAAGAGGTTATTATGGGATGGGCGTGACACATATAACCCTCGGCTTATCCCGTCTACTAGGATTTATTCTATTTTCTCGGGTCTTCTAGAATACTTCTGGGGACGGGCGGTAAAATAATTATACTGTTATTTAATAAATGCGAGTAGCTAGTAGTTGAGAAGATGCAATCTCTACCGTTAGATCTAAGTGATCTACGAATACGGTTTGTTATCATCTCATTCACGAGTAATAGAAATCCAAAGCTTATCTCTTTAAAGAGTTTCTCTCTCTACAAAGATGGCAAACTCCCACGAATCCTTGGAATCAGGCTTGAGTATTGACTGAGCAAACAAAGGGCACTCTTAACAACAAATTCATAACCTCATCTTGCAAACAATCTATACCACTTTCAATTACTAGAATCAGGCTGGAGTTCACATGCACCATTTGTATCACCTGTCCGCAAAGCTACAATACTTCAAATCGTGCAAAACAGGGACAATATCATCCTACATTCAAAGCATGTTATGTGACAAGCAAGTCGAGATACATGCTTCCAAGTCATATTCACAGCGAAGCAATGACAAACAACCCATTCAACATATACAGTAAGAATATGTATGTAGCAGATTTAAGCACAGCAAGTGGATCCTTAGTTCAGAATGATTCCCACTTCACTCATGCACTGAATCCCCTGCTAAGAGAACTCCAGGGACCAGATGGAATGCGAGCACAAGCTTGGCCTGATGCCTCGGTCATTTGCTTGGTCCCGATTCCAGCATTGCACATGTTTGCAAAGGAGCGCATGTGCTTCATCCCGTATTGAGAGAGAGATCCACAATGAGTCTCAAATGTTCTCACCTGTATTAAGCATTGGCATCATCACACTAGTCAAGACTACAAAGAATACTCAATCGTTGTGTCAAAAAATCCCATTCCCCCAAAGTATAAGATTTAAGATCAATAATATAAAGAACTTATCGAACTGACATGGTAAAAGGTTCACAATGGCAATGCAAATGTCAGCGTCACGGAAATATATCAAACATGTGGTGGTTGAGAGGTCATGAGGGAGTAATTACCAGGCTTCTCAGGCAAGCCCAGTCATCAACAAGAGGTTGTCCCGCAGGTCGAACAGCATTCAGCACCTCTGGACCCTTTTTAATTCCAAACAAGAGCTTTCCAATTAGTTTGACACTGTGATCTATATGCATCCTATGTGACATTGCCTCAAAAAATTGCTTCTGCGCTTCGAGTTTCCTAGAAGAGCCTTCAGGAGCTTTACGGAACTGAAACAAAGGCGGACGCAAAATCAAATTTGGTTACACAAGGCTCACACAACTGTAATACCGAATTTCTTCTTTATATAGTGAAACAAGAATAAGAAGATGAGTTGAAAGGAAGAGACATAATTTTTCACTTACTTTTATGTCAAAGGTTAAAGCTAATTCTACTAACACTTTCAACAAAGTAATATGCAGATTTAAGGACCTTCAATTATCAGAAATCCATTGATAGACCTATGTTCTACAGTTCCATTTTTTGCGGGACCACCCCTTTTAGTAGTTCTTGTGATTCTCATTAGGGAAACAATCTAAGAGAGGTTGCAATTGACCAGACAGCTGCATGTGACAAAACTAATCTATCCTCAAACATTTAGCACCACGGAAACAATCTAAGAGGGGTTGCAATTGACCAGACAGCAGGATATGACAAAACCCTCAAGAATCTATCCTCAAACATTTAGCATCTGGTGGTGCCATGACTTAAATCTAAAGCGTGCAGCCTCAAACATGACGAGGGAGAGAGAAACCTTGTGCCAGAAATGACCATGACTTAAATCTAAAGCGTGCAGCCTCAAACATGACAAGGGAGAGAGAAACCTTGTGCCAGAAATGAAGCAGATCGGCATCCCGCTGGTTAACAGCTTTCTGAGGAGGCCTTAGGGAGTTGTCATTGACAAAAGAAGAGTTATCATTTGCAGGATTTGTGCCCATGTACAGGAAGAGATGTTCCTTACTTAACCCTATGTCACCAAATTGCATGACATGGGAACCATATGCAGTGTTGTCATTAGCTGTCCTCTTTTTCACCTGCATATGCCATCCCAAAGAAATACCATAAGATGAGAAGAAGAAGCACAGAGAGTGAAAAGCAACTGAAGCAGTCCAGGCAATATAAGAAGTAACTCTTCCATGTGCTTGCACTGTAGCACTGTATGAATACTTAACCAAGAAATTTACTACAAAATAGTAATCCTTGCTAAAAGACACTTGGGAGCTCAGTTGCCTGATGGAAGCAAAATTTATCGACAACGAAAGGTAGAATAAACATTGCTTTCTTCCTAGTTGCTCCACACAATGACGATATCAATGTCCTTACCAGTTGGTATTGCTGGTGCAGAGTTTCGGTTCGCAGGTTGTGCACCTCACTGTTCACAAAGACAAACCAAAAAAAAAAAAAAAAAGTTATGATGAACTTTATGGTTATTAAACATAAGCTTTGATTTCTCAAGAGCCAATCAAAACATATGAACCTGATCCAACTATTACAAGGGAACAGAGGCTTGTAAACCAGTACAAGAACAACTAGAATCACATTGAGCATGAATTTAATATGCATATCCAGAGTTGCAATATAAGAAATATTCAATCAAATTCCATCTGATAATATGGAAGTCATGTCCTTCCTCCTTTCTCCTCTCTTTGTTTTTGGCTATTTAAATTTGCAAACATTGTATCTTCAAGATTCTTAATTGCCAATAGATTAGCAATCTGCAATGAGAATGCTTTTTGATGCGAGTACACAAAAGTCCATGCTTAGAAAAGAGAAAAGCTACCTCAAAGTCCCATATAAGCTAAAAAATTTCAATAATAAATTATGCGGTACTTATTATGAAATTAGATTAGTGGATAAGTATATAATCATGGAAAGAAGATACCAATCAGCAAGCCCCAAAAATGTAACATGGGCAAAAACTTACTATTCAGATAAGAGCACACATGCTAAAAAGGTAAATAATGGATGAGTCCTTAAAAAACAAGGAATTCAAATATTCAAAGCATTACTTATATCTAAACCAAAAGCCCAACATCAGAAATGTATGAAGATCTTAATAGCATATAATTAGCAACTACAATACATATTAATTACCAAGCATCAAATCAAGGAAATTGCACATAATTTTTTTTGGTAAGAAGGAAATTGCACATAATTGACTGCCTCTTTAACCAATAAATTGTTGTTGTCTACATTTTCAAAATAATATAAAAGGAGAATGTGCTAATGAAAAATATCTCTGATCTTTCTTTTGGTCTTTGCAATTAAACAATGATAAATGGACCCAATCATGGCTTTTCAACTGTGCTTTCAATTCCTCCATTCTTGATTTGCAAGACAAACATTCCAAAATCAGATCATTCAATAAAATTTAAAAAACTGGGAATGCATGGACCATGGTCATACATATTGCTACCATTCAACTAATGCACTAAGAGTTGCCCATGATACACCGCAAAATAAATTATCAATCCCAAATTGGAGAAAAAGTCCCCATTATAACACTGACTTCTAATCTAGAAAGAACAAAGTCAAAATGGTATGTGTTTCTCATCTAAAGTCATGAATGAGAAAATAAGGATTTGGGATTACCTGTCTTCCATCCAGGCAACACTGTACAAGTCACCAAGACATGTCTCGTATTCTACAGGAGGGCTAGGATACTCTCCAGGGCAATAGGTGCCCCAACTGCTCTCTTCTGCATTAGCTGCTGTTGTTGCATATATGTTCAAACCTTCTGGAAGAAGGCCCTCAAAAATACTTCCCGATTCACAAGCTTCAAGGTAGAATACCTGTGTTTATAAGACAAAAGGAACAAAATGAAAAGTTTTAGATAATGTCCTGTATGAAGCAAACTGCTTTAGTAAACTTAAAATTACCAAGCTTTTATAGGTCCCAGATGCATGCTTCTTTTTCAAGACATCTATCAGATCGTCAGCATATAGGAAAGGGCTGGTGGGCATTCCTAAGAAAGATCAATGTCAACCGTGAGATTCTGATATGAAGACAGTTGGATAAATCATCTCTAAATTGGAAAAGGGGTGCAAATTGGAAAAGGGGTGCAAATGAGATATGGAACCTAATCCAACTTTTATGACTTTATTATAGATATTTCAGTTCAGCTCAACATGTGCCATATGAACACTCAAAAGACAATCTACATCAAATGGAGGTCATTTTGTGCAACTATCAAGTACTAACCAAGCACACCAGGGCCACCATGATCTGTATAGTAGATGAAGATAGTATCATCTGGACCAGTCTCCAAAACCTTTCCACTACCTCCTGTGAGAGCAGTCTTGTTTCCAAGGATAACGGAGAAAAAGTTGTTAACGTTAACATCCTCTCCAGTGTAATCCTGCCAACAGAAAAGTTACTAGTGACTCAACATCTGATAACAAACCTCTAGAGAACAATTTTCACCCTGAACCAATGACTAAGCCTTTGAAAACAGACTTTCAACAAATCTAAACAAAAAATTTCATCCTAAATTAGTGACTAAGCATTTGAAAACAGACCTTTGGAACTCCTTCATAAACATCATCTCCATCTGGACTGTTAATAACAATTCCAGGCCGAGGGTTCTCTTCATTGTCAGCAATGTCATCATACATAAAAACAATGATATTTTCATCCTTCAATCCTCCTTTCTTCAAGAGCTGATATGCATGGCAAACATCGGCCTGAAAGCAAAGTGCACGAATGGAGCATATTATCAACAACAGTAAAAAATCCCAACAGGACAAATGAAATAAGCAAAGGCAGATAGGAATCCAATTTTGTTTCTAATGGCACTGAAAAGCTTTAGCTGTTACCAGAATGTAAAGCACTCTATTCCTTTTTTAACTGTAGAAGCATTCGAAGGTTAGAAGAATATGAGAAAGACATGGAAGGAGATATAGGGAAAAATTTCTTTTTCAATTTAAGTCTCATAGAAGAGAAAACAACATAAAATTCTACCTCTTCATGCAAAAGGAAACTAAACTAGCATCTCCTTTGGGACTATGTTTATTGATCCATGAAAGCACAAGGAAAGTAAAGAAACAGAAACAGAAACATATCACTGTATAAGCTTAAAAGACTCAATTATAAAGCAGAAAGGTTGTGGATCAGAAAACACTATATCACTTCTGCTTCACTCACTCCTGACTAGCAATTAGATATGAAAATCCAATTTCCTTTCTTTTCTTTTCTTTTGTATTCTCATACCCTAGAAAAATCTTCCCATTCTCCATGCACTTTCAATCCACCAAACACAACGTCCAGCAAATTCAGATACTCACGTGTACACTGAACTAATACTAGGAATTAGTACTACCCTTTGTCGGTTAAGTAATGGCAGTGCAAGCAAATGAACAAAAATAGCCATATGCAACCGTTTTAGCGCCATCAATGAGCTAAGTTACAAAAGGCAATATCCCTGAAAATTTCCCTCCTGGCTACGAAACATAGTAAGAGTCTAGGTAATTTCATACGGACCAGCACCATTCAAATTTGAGATTTACCGGTAGTTGCAGCCAAAGGTATACGCAAATGGACACGAGACTTTCTATTCAAATCATTATTCGAATAGCTAGAGTTATCATTACAACATTAAACAAGTCAAGTTTTTGCTTCCGATCCAAATTTCAGAGTTCCAAATCGAAATACGTCGGAATTAGAATTTAAGAAAGATTAAAATTGGGTCAATTCTAGTGATATTACCTACAAAATCACTCCTCGCAAGATCACACACAAAACTTGCAGAAAAACAACACCGAAACGAAACTTCATCATTTCAGAACCTCACGATTCAGCTCCAAATCGAGTCAAATCCACGATCACACTCGTCAAATTAGACCGACGGAAAGGGGAAGAAGGCCGTCGGATTCGAGCTGCGGCCCAGCAAGTCGGGAGAATCACCTGGTGACGGTAGTTCCAGTAACCGTTGGATCCGGCGATCAGGACCGCCCACCTCGTCCCGACGGAGTCATCGTCGCCGCCGTCGTCGCCGGCGCGGAAGAACCTCGATGCGTCGGACGGCAGCCGGATGACGTTGCGGCCGGCGGCAAGGCCGGCGGAGACGGAGAGGAGGAGGAGGAGCGCGGCGGCGGAGGCGAGGCGGATCATGGCGGCGCTGCAGGTGGGCCAGCGGGGGGTTGCTTGCGATTACGTCGAGCCGATGGTTATATTTTCGAGTGAGAGAGAGAGAGGGGGGGAGTATGGGATTGGATAAAGCGGTGATTGGTGGGATTTCATCATTCGCAGCATCGACGGCTGCGATTGGGGCTGCGCCGGGGCCCACCTCAAAGGTTCTTTGGAAGACGTGCCGTGGGGTCGCTTTCTCCGTCCAATTCGTCGATGGGGAACGGAACGGACGGTCCAGATGGGACGATGGACGTCGACGAGGGCCGTCCCTAGGAAGGGGACGCACGGGATGATTCCCCGGGATCTCTGCCGCGCGACGGAACGTTACGGGCGAGAAAGTTAGATCGGGAACGGACAGGTGGCGGTGGGCAATTTGTAGGCTTGACCGATTGATGGAAGTCCCTAAAATATTGGAACTTCCCAATAGATCACCGATTGGGCGGGTTTAGATTGATTTTCGCTTTTCAACTCATGTTTAACTATTTTTAGAATTCGGTTTCAATTCTCAATTCTCCGAATTCATTTCTATTGCACGTTAGTAATCGGCACTCAATAATTTTTCATATCGATACGATGCAGCGAGTGAGATTGTAGCTTTAACTTGAATTTACTCAAGACTCGATGTCTCACGATTTGTGTCTAGATACATTTTGGATTTGTGTCTAGATACATTTTGGAGGATGGTGATGGGGACTCTTTTCATTTTCTTCTGGAGTTGGTAATTGTGTGGAAAAAAAGGGGAAATATTTGAAGGAAACCAACATAAAAGGTCAAGGAAAGATTCCTTCCTCTGATTTGCTTTCGATTGATTGGCTTTATGGGCACGCCAACAAAGTCGTCCTTCATCGGGTTGATGCGAAATCTTCGAACAGCAGTGGTATACAGAGCAGAATCATTATTGAGAAGAAGACAAATTGCGTGGATACAAGAGAAGGGTTGTCGGTTGGATCACTCCGCTTCGCCTGTCCCTTCCACTCTTCCTTTTCCTAAGCTAGTTGCCCGAGGGATGATAACGACGTTCGACGCGAAATTTTGATTGATTAGCTCATCGTAACACTCGAGGATTAGCGAGATCAAACGAGTGCTTGTGTGTCTTGTGTCTGAGCAACACGAGAATCGCGTAACGCATTGATTCACGTCGTTATCACCCGAAAATGATCGACAGGGACCCAGATATTTGTAGCTTGCATAGTCCATGTGGAGCTGTAATAACATATCATGGAGGCACAAGACATTCAGTTGATAGGTTTACCAAAGGCAAACCTGGAAAGAACACTGGACGTTCAAGATACGATCTGACCCATGACTAAACACGATCAGGACATTGCAATTGAAATTTACAGGTTCTGTAACGTAAATATACATAACCTCACGAAGGGGGAGTCGTCGGGAAAACTTCGGAGCTCAGCTGAAGGTCATCAAGCTAATTGCAGTTGCAGATTCACTTCCAGAAAGACCAACAGCTGATAAAAGCTCTCAGACACATTGCAAAAGCCAAAAATTCTGGTACCGATCACTAACCAGCAAACGGTCTTTCGCTCTCATTGGCGGGGCACGATCGCACTCGCACTCTCTTCGGCAGGTGTGGAGTCGGCAGCAGGTGATTTTTTCACAAGGGACTTGGGAATGTCAAGGTAGTCTTGAGGACATCGCTGTTGAGGGTGCGACAGTAGCATGCACATGTGACGAAAGAGGATGCGTGTGAGGCCCTGACCGCTCTCGTGGATGTGGCCTTCATATTCACTCACGTGTTCAAGCGCATCGACGAGGGCATCATAGACCTGCTGCGGGCAATTATCTGGTCCAGGCTTGTCATGGAGGTAGATGACATCCAGAGTGAAAAGCTTTTGGTTAACTGGCCATTGGTGCTGAGGCTGTATGGATGATCTGCAGTATATGAGAATCTGATGCAACAGAAACACCGTAGCCACGTTAGATTTCGATAAGAAGGAAAAGCCTTAATATCGCTAGTACAAATAATGTTCCAAAAGGGACAAAAAGAAGAGAATGAGTCTTCCTTTTTACAACGAATCTTTTCTCATAGGAGGTGATCATAAAAAGACGTGAGCTTAAATGGCAGAAAGAAATCTAGCAGTTTAACAGACTATGGCACTAACAAACAAGAAAAGAAGTTTTCGTAGACATTTGGGCAACTTACTAGACTGCAAAGCAGCTCTATGCTACAAATTAATAGAAGGGAAACTGATATACATGCCTAGGCATCGATTAAGCAAGAGGATAAGCACCTATTGCTTGGTACAATCACCAGCCATCACTTACCACCCTGAAAATTCTATTTTGCATGCGAGATTTCTTAGCTTCATGAGCCGCGATTCGGAATAGCTGCGTTAAATCTGCATGACCACAAGCTGAGGTGGCTGAAAGACTCCGAATTGCAGCAGCTGCAGACTCTACATCACTGCTGAACTCCTTACGGAACTTCAAAATCGAAAACAAGGGAAAAAGATCAAACAAGTAATTATATATGTAATATTAAACAAAGGATTTGACAATTCATTGCCAGCTTTGTCTTGCTTTGGCTACGTGCTTGATCTACATAATAGTTACTTTGAATGGATACTGCATCTTGAGTTATGTAAGGGATACTTGCAACAATATCGCATAGCACTCCAAAACACAGCCAGGTCACAATGTCATGGCTGGGTTAAAAGCAGCTCTGTGTTAAAAGTAGAGCCTTATTCGTAACTGCACAATCTAATTTTGGGCTTCATTATCATTATTTCAAGCATGGCATACAAGTACGAAATGGCTCTCCCTCTCATCAATCAAACACCCAGCTCCCTGAGGGTATTCTAATATAAATTAGCTACAGCACTTCATCCCTCGGCAGCAGTAGCATTCACCGTTTTGATATCATAATTTGGTAATTCATTTCACCTCTGCACATTCCCTGACAAGAGAACAGCTAAATACACAGACATGAGTGGTCAGACCAGAATGCTTTCTAACAAGGATCAGCGGTGCAAACAGGAACCAAGTACTATCCAATGGAGGCATTCTGGGGTGTTGGGTATTTTTCTATGATTCCATAGGCATGGGTTTTCATCTGGCTCAAAATATGCAGAACATGCGATCACAAACATTAGTGTTTCCATTCAAGAACTTCTCAGTTTGAGTGTACAAAGAGTTTATGCATGTGACATCCAAAATTGAGCAAGAACGTCAGTCATCCATGAGAAACATAAAATCGTGAAATCCTATGATCACACCATATGACGCAATCTACCAAAATTCATTGTAAAAACAGCATCAAGCAAGCAAGTTTACACTCCTTGTCATGAAAAATTAGCTAAAAGGAGGGCAAGCCTCGAGTCCAATCCAAAAGAAATTTTCAGTGGCTGCAGGGAATCGGGTGTTCTATCACGAAGTCATTTCTGCTTCCTAGCAACTAGCGTTGCTCCAATATGCTAGCAATCGAAAGAAGAATTGGATTGGGAGCACAAGCAATTGAAACCTGGATTTTCTAAGAAGTTGCCGATGGATACACTCCCACACCTCTGCAACTCCATCATTCTCCCACTTCCAATACGGAAGATGTATTTTACTCTACTGATCTAGTGACCTTCAAATCCGAAACTACATTGAGCAAATCACCTCATTCTAGAGGGAATCAATTCAACCCTAAAACCCACTGAAACACCACCGTCAGAGACGCAGTTTGCAGGCCAAAGTCAAAGCATGCCACAGAACCAAACCCAAGCGATCGCCACAACTCTTGGGAATGCAACCAAGTACCCATTTTTCCAAATTCATATGGAGCAAATCACCTCATCCTAGAGGGAACCAATTCAACCCTAAAACACTCCGAAACACCACCATCAGGGTCCCATTTCGCAGGCCAAAATCAGAGCACGCCACAGAACCAAACCCTAGCAATCGCCCCAACTCTCGGGAACGCAATCAAGAACCCATTTTTACAAATTCGAAAACTACATGGAGCAAATCACCCCATTCTAGAGGGAATCGATTCATCCCTAAAACGCACCGAAACACCACTATCAGCAACGCATTTCGCAAGCCAAAACCAAAGCACGCCACAGAACCAAACCCCAGCAATCGCCGCAACTCTCGGGAACGCAATCAAGATCCCATTTTTCCGAAAAATCACAAGGAGGGGGGGAGTACCCAGGAAGCGGATTTGGAGAGGGTGGCGAAGGCGAAGCGGTGGTCGGGGTTGATGGCGAGCTTGGAGTGGACGAAGAGGAGGAGGGACTGCTTGATGGCGTCGAGGCGGGCGAAGGGGCGGCCGCCGGGGCCCGTCGCCTTCATCTCGACCAGGGACTCCGCGTCCACGTCGACGCAGAAGAGGATGTCCTCGCTGCTGATCCGCGCCGGGTTCAGCACGTAGCGCGGCGCCGCCGCCGCCGCCGCCGCCGCGGCGTCTCCCTCCACTCCCTCCATCATCATCACTTTCGTCTCGCTCTCGCTCGCGGCTCGACTGAGAATCGCGATCGCTCGATTTCGGAGGCGCCGCAGTGACATGGGAGCATGCTTCCGATGTCGTATGTGACACGTGGCGCGCTTTTATTAATTGACTTTTGATTAGACCTCTTAAACGGGTGGATCGGATTGTATACGAGTCGGGTCAGATCCGATCCAAGTTAACCAATTTGTCCGCAATTCAAATTAAGTGAAATATATTTGACCCACTCTTTCAAATCTAGTTAAAAGTTGTAAGTAAATTGATAGGAGAGCATGGGATGAGGGAGAGTGAGAGAGTATGAATAAAGAGTCATAAAGATGGGTTAATCTTATTCTATGCTTGATTATAGGTAAATTGTAAATCTATTTAACATTCATATTATTTTGTCATTATAAACTCATTTATGACTCATTTAATAAATATATTAACCCATATAATGAGAAAGCCCATCAAATATGGGTTAAGGAATTGGTGTATGACAAATTTTGACGGGTCTACTTTTAATAAAAATATATTAATCATTAATACAAAAAAAGACCAAGCATTGTTCGACAACTTAATCGATAGAATTCTTCACAATTAAGATGTTAATAGGAGCATAGGCTAATTACTTGGACTGTGCTTGCTTCGACTTTTGGGGGAAAGTTTCTGAAAAAATATAAAGGACTTTATACTAAAATGTTTTTCAAAATACAAATAATGTTTGATAAATTGTAATTTAAAAGTGTATTAAGAAACAATTTTGCTTGAAATGGTATTTGAAAAATCATGTTTTTTAAAGGACTTTTACTATGCCAAAAAAAAAGGACTTTTGCTATATATATATATATATATATTTTATAAATAAATAAAAAAGCCTCAAATAGGCAAATGGCTCAGCGGCCGATGGGTCAATTGAGCCAAATTTGGCATCGACTATTACCAAGGTCATCGAGGTAGTGCATGTTGTAATTATGGCTATAATTATGGTTAATGGATCAACGAAAGCTAATAAACTAAGATACATCTTTTCTGTTCACGTATCTATTAAATTCATGAATTTCCTAGATTCATGTATCTTTTAGTTCATGTATTTATAGAGTTCACGAATCTCGGATTCATGAATCTCTTGAATTCATTTATCTCTTGGTTCATGAATTTCATGGATACACACGTCTATTTAATTCATGTATCTCTTTAGTACATGAACTAAAATTCTCTATAAATAGATATGAGCATAGAGCTTCATAATAGTTTTAGTTTTTGGTTTTTCCGACTTGATTCCAAAAAGGCTTTGATATACTTTTCTACTCTTGATTTATCTAAGTGTCTTGTTCAATTGAATGGTCCGATTGAGTCATGTTTGCATAGTCTTAATCCAAAAAGGTTCGAGGTGTTGTATCTTGGAAGGCATAATTTGTGAATCTATGCATGCACCTTTTGGCAAGAACTAATCACCTTAAGAAGATTTGGATATTCGTACCTCACCTCCAATTTTATGTTATTTTTTAGTGATATCTTATTTTCTTCTTCTCCAAAATTGGTAAAAGGAAGAATATTATAAAGTTGTTATCATTTTCTTTACATTAATGTTCTGATTACAACAAACATTTTACTTTCTCTGGATTAATTTCCAACAGTGCGACCTCACGGGGAGGACATTTATGGAATTATGAAAGTTTATCAATAGCAAAATTAAAAGGAAAAAAAAAGTATTAACATTCCAAAAATATGCAAAACCCAAAGCAGCTCTGGATAAGCCTCAGGTTAAAGGCCTTTTGAGTTTACGTCTTCCCAAAGCTCTCCAAAAAATTTGCCAAACACCATTTGCGAAGACCCAATTTTATTCAACAGAGATGTCAACACTAAGTGCTGGAGCAAAAAGTTGAAAAATGAGGTAGAGCAAGGGCGCATTTAGCAACTTGTCATATAGTAATTGATTCTATATCTTTATTTATGGGAATAGATTTGGAACAAAATTAGTCTAGTAAATTTTTTGTTCCTAAGAACATCTGTTTGATAATTTTTTTATTCTCGAGAATAGATTTGTAACATAATCAATGAGTAAAAAAAAAATACTTCTTTATTTCGAGAAACAATTCCAAAATCAAACCGATCTATTTTTTTTTTTCTCTTCTTCCTTCTCTCTTCTTCTTCAAATGTTGCTGCTGCCATCCACCACTGTTGATTGCCAATGATTGGTTGGGCAAGGTCGATGAAGTTCACCAATGGCTTGGTAAGCCTCCTGGGCCTCGCCCAACCAAGGCTCGATTGAAGAGGTTGCTGATTCTTGTCGGCGATTCTTGATTATCCCGAGGCTAACAATTGACCAAAGCTTGAAGAAGAAGAGAAGAAAAAAAAAAGTAATGAAATTATTAAAAAATTAAAAGAAAATTGTTTGGATTAAAAATTTTGAGGACGTACCAAACGTAATTCTATTTAGGAATAAAAATTTTGGACAGTTATCGAGATGTCTTCAAATGCTTAAAAATTGTTCACGAGAACAAAATAAAAAAGAATCACCGATCAGTAACTGTTCTCGGAAACAAAATAGTTCAAAATGGTTACTAAACGCACCCCAAGTGAGCAACTCTATCCACAGGAAAAATAGCACATCGGGTAGTGAAGTCAATAACCTTGGATGCTGTAACCATATGTAGATGGAGCCACAGAGGGCATTTTTTAATTCTTAGTAACCATTGGTGTTATTGTCAATTGGACTTATAAATGTCTATCTTGTATTTTTTGAGAAGGACCGCCAATCAATTTAAGAACGTGTTGTTCATTTTTACTTTGAACAAATTTTACTCTTCCAAATATAACTTACAATTGCCCTCAATATTTGTACTTTTTAATTTTTTTATCATTTATATTCCCGTCCAAAAATCAACAAAAGACCATTCACATCATCTAACAATTCAAAGTGACCCATCCATATTTTTTAAGGGTATTTTACCCTTTACGGTGAAACATATAAAATTACGTGAAAATGTTTGGATGAAAGCAATTTTCCTCCTCTCCAACACGGTATCAAATGATCTCGAATATCAAGTAAAGCGAACATTGATGAAATCTCTTACCAGGAATCCTTAGTGGGGTGACGAGCTGCACAACCCCAAACGGAAACAACATTGGAGGAGTCTGACCTCGAAGTTTCTAATGCTGAACTCATGACTGCTCCATCAATTGGCTTCAAGGATGTTCCAGTTTTTAAGGTAAGTAAGGAAGAGAAGGAAATGTTTACGTCAACCTTGGCAACGGTCACTAATTATAAAAGTGCTGGGTCGAATGCTTGGCTACAATCTCATTTATAAGAAGCTCTTGCAACTTTATTCCCCAAAAAGAGAATTAGTTGTGATCGATCTAGGAAATGATTTCTTCATTGCCAAATTCTCCCTGCTGGAGGACTACCATTTTGTGCTAAGGGAAGGTCCTCGGATGATATTTGATCATTATCTAGCCATTCGAAAATGGGAACCCAACTTTGATCCTACTAAGGCTAAGATTGATCGGGTCACGGCTTGGGTTAGGTTTCCTAATATCTCCATTGAGTATTTTGATGAGGCCTTTCTCATGCGACTTGGTTTGTTAATCGGAAAGCTATTGCGAGTAGATTCTACTATAGTTTTAGCTACAAGGGGTAAATTTTTTCGCCTTGTGGTGAAGTTTACTTAACACACCCCTTAATACCTTGGATTTTCATTGACGCAAATTAAGATGCGTGGAGTATGAAGGCATTCATCTAATTTGTTTTAAATGTGCATATTATAGCCATGTTTTAGATGAATGTGGACCTACGAGAAAGAAACTCTCAGAACGCTTTGTTGCCTGATTTCCTTGCCGCCAACTTGACAAAACCTCAAAAAGGGGATAGAGAACCTATGCAAAAATTTGGTCCTTGGATGGTTATGTAGAAAACTTGAAGGGGCAGACAACAACAAGTGAAGGAAGTACCGATTGATAGTCGGAAGGAAGGTGGAGATTCAGTTGTGCCAAGATCTCGATTCTTAATGCTACCTCATGAAAATGTATGTAAGGTTTTGCAAGGTCCCCCCAGTAGGAGGTAAATGCTACGAAGGAATTGAACTCCTCTAGAGCTAAACATAAGAAGAAAGGCAAAGTTATAAACCTAGAACAACAAGAATTATCTACTAAAGATAAGAAGAAAGGCAAATTATAAACTTAGAACAAGAAGGGTTATCTACTGAAGAAGATAATTTGGCACAATCTCAGCTTCACGAGCAAACGTTTGGAGATGATCAGGGTGGCGCCTCCACTCGGGATAAGTCCAACTTGGCACCAAGCAACTCGTTGATTCCATATTCTGCTACTTTGAGGTATCCCACTGGCCATGTCTTAAACATAGTGCTCTCCTTAAGCCCAAATTTGCCCCTTTCTTCGAAGGATGTTATTTCCTCATTACCTAAACCACCTGATGATTATGGTAGTAATTGGGGCACGAGTTCTTCTATTAATTCTTGTTTGTCAAAGGTGCCAGACACCTTTGATGAGACATTTTAGTCAAAAACTAATGGAGACCTTGCAATGTCAAATGATCTGATGCTAGAAGACTCTATCTAGCTAAGGTACTCTTCTTTTCTTTCGAAGTTTCTATTAAAATGCGTTTGTTAATGTGGAAATGTTAAGGAGAGGGGAACAACAAGTTCTTAGTGGTTGCTAAGGACTTGATCCGTGTGCACAAAATTCAGGTATTTATTGTTGTAGAATCGAGAGTAAGTGAAGTCCGAGCTACAAAAATAATAAAGAAGCTTGGCTTTGTTAATCATATCCGTGTTGAGGTTCAAGGCTTTTCGCAAGGAATATGGCTGTTATGGCATGACACTTCCTTTACTATGGAAATAGAACAAATTGACCCTTAGTTTATTCATGTCTAGCTGAGAGAGAGGGGCAATCAAATCTGGTGGTTAATTGCTGTCTATGCCAAACCAAATGAACTTGCTAAGGCACAGTTGAGAAGTCAGCTTGAACAAATAGCCACTGCAATGACATATCCTTGGATGGTCATTGGTGATTTTAATGACATTGTGTTCCATGATGAAAAGAAAGGGAGGCACCAATCAACGTTGCCAAATGCATTCGATTCAAAGAATGGATTGATAGATATCACTTCATTGATCTTGGTTGGGTAGGTATGGATTTACATGGTAGTGACCCGAGTTGAATGGTTATAACTAGGTATTCATGTGCCTTAATAGAGACTGTGTACAAATATCTCAGTTCAACTCAACATGTGCCATATAAACACATGAAGACGATCTACAACGAATGGAAGTCATCTTGAGGAACTACTGAGTTCAAACCGAGCACACCAGGGCCACCATGATTAGTATAGGAGATGAAGATAGTAACATCGGGACCACTGTCCACAACCTTCCCACTGCCTACTGCGAGAGCGGTCTTGTTTCCAAGGGTGACGGAGAAAAATTTGTAAACTTCAACATCCTCTCCAGTGTAATCCTACCACCAGAAAAATAACTAGCGACTTAACATTTGAAAATAGACCTTTGACAAATCTAGACAAATCTTTTTATCCTAAACTAGTGACTAGACTAGGCATTTGAAAACAGACATTTGGAACTCCTTCATGAGCATCATCTCCAACTGGACTGTTAATAATAATTCCAGGCCTGGGGTTCTCTTCATTGTACGCAATATCATCATACATATAAACAACGGTATTTTCATCCTTTAGCCCTCCTTTCTTCAAAAAATGATATGCACGACAAACATCGGCCTGAAAGGAAAATGCACGAAGAGTGCACAATATCAACAATTGTTAAAAAAAAAAAAAAAAAAAAAGAAGCAGACAAATGAAACAAGCGAAGGCAGAATGAAATCCAAATTTATTTTCAGATGACATTAAAAAAAGATTAGTTGTTGCCCAGAAGTTAAAGCACTCTATTCCTTTCTTTATTGTTGAAGCAATTTCAATTTGAGGGTATGAGAATATGAAGGTCCAACCAAGAAAATGAAATAGAAATATACCATATGAAAAAGTAGGGATGAAAATTGATTTTGAAGGTGGGCCTCTCCTCATCATCGACGCCTCCATGAAATAATAGATCTCTTTTGATAAAGCCCCCTCCATACAAACATAATTTATTTATAAAAAAAAAAAAAAAAATCTTTCCAGCCGCAAGGTCAAGCCCATTTTTATCTTGAAATTCAGGACCACTTTAACCGCCGATCCCCTCTTTTTCTGTCTAAATGCATCCCCTTAAAACCGAAAAGAGAAAGGACAAAAGGGCCGTCCTAAGCAATTCAAGATTCCATAAAATATGTCCCTTTAAAAAAAGAAAACAAAATCATCAACGGATCAAACGTTGGATCTGCACACCACCAAACATGGGTCTCAAACAACGACTAAACCGCCAATCCACCACACCATACCCATATGCCTTTTTCAACTACTTGTGCCTCCCAATTTGGCCTATTTACGAGGATCTACAACACACTCTTGCTCGGTGGCCTATATAGATTCTCTCTCTGTCTCGATCTCTCGAACAGAAAACGTAAATGTCATGGAGGTAACGATGGATGATGTTGGGTCAGTCCGTAAACTGTAAAACCGCATGTTAAACAACACGGCACCCCCAATTTTCCTGACGCTTTGACAAGATTGACAAAAAGAGAGACAAGAAAACATGCCTTTTTGACCACCACAAAAGAGCCTCTAAAAGATAGAATTAGATCTCAGAGATCCTTTATTGGCTCATCCTCGCCCACTCGAAGATCCAGAAAACTCTCGTCCTTCGGATCGTGCCCACTCCCCAGTACTCCTTAGTGGTGCCGCCAAGTCCACCTCCGCCCTCGAAAAAGAAAAAGAAAAGAACAGAGCCCAGTGCACCACAGCTTCGATCCATTATAGAAACACAGCACAAACACAGAGAGAGAGAGAGAGAGAGAGAGAGAGAGGCGGCGGTACCTGAGAACGCGCTGAGGTGGCGGGAAACATCGTCATCTATCAACAGAGAAAAGTTTCAGAGCTCATCAAGAAGAAAATCATGAAATCAAGGAGCGAGCGAGCGAGCAATGATGATGGGCTAGAAACTTCAACCGGGCATCCTCCAAACCAATGGTAACAAATCCAAATGGCTTCACCTATGGAGGGGAAAAGGAGAAAAGACGGGAAAGAAAGAGAACAAGAAAATCTCTGGCCAGCTCTGGTTAAATTTCAAGAAACATGCTGGAGAAGAAGAAGAGGAGGAGCTCAAGGCACAGCGACCGAGATGGCTCGTTTTTTTCCAAGACGAATCCACATGAACAGCACCCTTGCTGTTCATCTGCTCAGGTATCGAAATCATAAGTAAGAAGAATCTCTCTCAAATACGACAAAGAGAGATGAAGCACAGTTCTCAGTAGCAACGAAGTAATTCCAGAAAACTTCCAAAAGATTTCGTGTTAAATCAGCTCTCTTTCTCTAGAGCAAATATGCATAGCCATGCTCGACGGCCGCTGAGAAAGGAGGAAAGACGTCAGACGACACGAAGGAATTCTGATGAAGATTGTTGCATCACCGGGAAAGTCCCGACTTCGAAGCTGAAGGGCATTTGCTTCGCCGACCGACCTCCGGTTCGAATCCGGGATTAGCTCCGAGTCCGTCACAACACTGCAAATCACACAATGGGACGTTGTTCAAGGAAGTCCTAAACTGCAAATGTAGAAATTGCGATAAAACTTGAACAAGTTTTGGGCGGGCAATCTGAGTGAATTTGGACAGGGTCAGAAATGGCCTTCAGAACTGTTCGAGTTCTCAAGGGAAAATGTCTAATTTTGTCTAAGATGGAGGGTTCTTTTGCGAAATTCGAAGTTTGAAAAATGTAAAACACGTCTAAAACTAGTTGTCTACAGTCTGTTTTGGACCACAAGAAAATCAAATAAAAAGTAATTATAAATTGTTGTAGGACCAGTTACTTTAAGAATATGTGACTTACAATAAACTGTTATTCTTACAGTAATTTAAAAACTATCATATTAGCAAAATCCATTAATATTTGTTTCAAATTTTATCGAATTGTCTCACAACAGGAACTGGATTTGAGTATAGCGTCTTAATTGGTTGTCCGTGTTAATTGGGCCACAATTTAGGGAAATGACCTTAATAAAAGTTAAATGGGACTTCTCTTAAGCTTTAATTTTCTATTGAAATTATTCAATTTGGAGTTCATTTGGTCATTCAATTGGATCAAAACCTAATTAGACAAAAATAGGGAAAAAATAGAGAAGTATCCCTCTTGGATCACTAAGGGCACAAATGATA
Organism: Eucalyptus lansdowneana; assembly: GCA_017140395.1. Lineage (NCBI taxonomy): Eukaryota > Viridiplantae > Streptophyta > Magnoliopsida > Myrtales > Myrtaceae > Eucalyptus > Eucalyptus lansdowneana. The sequence continues at coordinate 48,968,867 of CM029485.1, forward strand.
AACATTTTGTTTCAAAAATCGATTTATGATCAGAAATTGATTTTTTTATTTCTATTCCCAAATAAAATTGTGAGAAAAATAAGGAGAATCTCTTCCTGTACATGGGCACAATTCCTTTCTCTTGTGGATGACGACTCCCTAGGGCCTCCGTGGAAAGCTGTTAACCAGCGGGATGCTGGTCTGTCTATTTCTGAACAAGTTTTCTCTCTCCCTTCGTCATGTTTGAGGTTGCCAGCTTTAGATATTAGTCATAGCACCGCCAGATACCAAATGTTTAACGATAGATTTCTTGAGGGCTTTGTAACATGCAGTTGTCTAGTCAATTGCAAGCTCTCTCAGGAAATGCACACGAGTTACACAATGCGCTAGTATAGACATAAAGATAAAACCGTCGACCTGAAAGGGTTGATCGATACTTTATCTTTCCATCGTAGTAGATCGATAGATTTCTAATTCTTTCCAAAGGACGACTTGTCCAAATGATTTTTCGAGTAGACCCTTTGTGGAAGGAGGATTACGATGCTTGCGTGCCCATGTGGTCAAGAGATCATAGGAATATTCCTTCGAGAAATTAAGTAGTGATCACTCAAACCACTTATTTTGTAATTCCCATAACATATCTCCAATGTCCGGACGCCCGACATGATAAATGCACATTTGTAAAACCACTTAAATTCACAAGAGAAAGAGGAGACCTGGTATAATACGAATTCCAGGTGGTACAACATCATGCAAAGACGACAGACTCCCAGGAATCCTTAGAATCAGACTTGAGTATTGACTGAGCAAACGAAGGGCACTCTTAACAACAGTGAGGGCAAATTCATAACCGCATCTTGCAAACAATCTATACCACTTTCAATTAATAGAATCAGGCTGGAGTCCAACATGCACCATCTTATTTTCACAAGCTATCAATCTTTCTTCCCCATTTGTATTACCAGTCCGCATAGCTACAGTACTTCAAATTGAGCGAAACGGACGCGATATCATCCTACATTCAAAGCATGTTATGTGACAACCAAGTCGAGATACGTGCTTCCGAGTCATATTAACAGTGAAGCAATGACAAACAACCCATTCAAGATATACAGTAGGAGTAGGAATATGTATGTGGCAGATTTAAGCATGGCAAGTGGATCCTTAGTTCGGAATTATTCCCACTTCACTCATGCACTGAATCCCCTGCTAAGAGAGCTCCAGGGACCAGATGGAATGTGAGCACAAGTTTCGCCTGATGCCTCGGTCATTTGCTCGGTCTGGATTCCAGCATTGCACATGTTTGCAAAGGAGCGCATGTGCTTCAACCCGTATTCAGAGAGAGATCCACAATGAGTCTCAAATGTTCTCACCTGCATTAAGCATTGGCATCATCACACTAATCAAGACTGCAAAGAATGAATACTCAATCGTTGTGTCAAAAAATCCCATTCCCCCAAGTGTAAAATTTAAGATCAATAATATAAAGAACAAATCAAACTGACGTAGTAAAAGGTTCACAATGGCAATGCAAATGTCAGCATCACGGAAATATATCAAACATGTGTTGGTTGAGAGGTCATGAGGAAGTAATTACCAGGCTTCTCAGGCAAGTCCAGTCATCAACAAGAGGTTGTCCCGCAGGTCGAACAGCATTCAGCACCTCTGGACCCTTTTTAATTCCAAACAAGAGCTTTCCAATTAGTTTGACACTGTGATCTATATGCATCCGATGAGAAATTGCCTCAAAAAATTGCTTCTGCGCTTCGAGTTTCCTAGAAGAGTCTTCAGGAGCTTCAAGGAACTGAAACAAAGGCGGACGCAAAATCAGATTTGGTTATAAGGCTCACACAACTGTTACATAAGGGCAATTGACAACACCGAATTTATTCTTTATATAATGAAAGAAGAATAAGAAGATGAGTTGAAAGGAACAGACGTAATTTTTCACTTACTTTTGTGTCAAAGGTCAAAGCTGATGGCTACACTCGACTTCTCTAGTTAAGGAAGTCCTTTTACTTCTACTAACACTTTCAGCAAAGTAATATGCAGATTAACCAATTATCAGAAATCCATTGATAGACCTATGGTTCTACAGTTCCATTTTTTGCCGGACCACCACTCAAGTTTCTTCAAAAGGCTATATAGTAATCCCTTTTAGTAGCTCTTCATTCAATTGATCTTGTGATTCTCATTAGGGAAACAATCTAAGAGAGGTTGCAATTGACCAGACAGCTGCATGTGACAAAACCCTCAAGAATCTATCCTTAAACATTTAGCATCTGGTGGTGCCATGACTTAAATCTAAAGCGTGCAGCCTCAAACATGACAAGGGAGAGAGAAACCTCGTGCCAGAAATGAAGCAGACTGGCATCCCGCTGGCTAACACCTTTCTGAGGAGGCCTTAGGGAGTTGTCATCCACAAAAGGAGAGTTATCATTTGCAGGATTTGTGCCCATGTACAGAAAGAGATTTTCCTTACTTAACCCTATGTCACCAAATTGCATGACATGGGAACCATATGCAGTGTTGTCATTAGCTGTCCTCTTTTTCACCTGCATATGCCAGCCCAAAGAAATACCATAAGATGAGAAGAAGAAGCACAGAGAGAAAGTGAAAAGCAACTGAAGCAGTCCAGGCAATATAAGAAGTAACTTCTTCCATGTGCTTGCACTGTAGCACTGTAGCACTGTATGAATACTTAACCAAGAAATGTACTGCAAAATAGTACTCCCTTGCTAAAAGACACTTGGGAGCTCAATTGCCTGATGGAAGCAAAATTTCTCGACAACGAAAGGTAGAATAAACATTGGTTTCTTCCTAATTGCTCCGCACAATGAGGTAGAATTCTACCTCCCTTTAACAAATTCATACAAAAGGAAACTAAACTAGCATCCCCTTTGGAACTATGTTTTTTGGCCCATGAAAGTACAAGGAAAGTAAAGAAACAGAAACCGTAAGCTTGTAAGCTTTAAAGACTCAGGTTGTGGATCAGAAAATACAATATCACTTCTGCTTCACTCACTCCTACTTAGTAATCAAATATGAAAATCCAATTTCCTTTCTTTTCTTTTGTATTTTCTTTTCTTTTGTATTCTCATCCCCTAGAAAAATTTCCTTTTTCCCATTAATTCAATCTGCCAAACACAACGCCCAACAAATTCAGATACTCAGGTGCAGACCGAACTAATACAAGGAATTAGTATTACTCTTTATCCATTAATGGACTAGCAAGGAAATGTACGAAAATAGCCCATATGCAATCGTTTTAACAACATCGATGAGCTAAGTTACAAGAGGCAATATCATTGAAAATCTCCTTCCTTGGCCCCACCACAAGACTTTCTATTCAAATCATTATTCGATTCGCAAGAATTATCATTACAATAATAAACATGTCAGTTTTGTTTCCAATCCAAATTCCAAGGACCCACCACAAGACTTTCTATTCAAATCATTATTCGATTCGCAAGAATTATCATTACAATAATAAACATGTCAGTTTTGTTTCCAATCCAAATTCCAGAGTTCCGAAATCGTAATACGTCGGAATTAGAATTTAAAAAAATTCTTCACTAGTTGTTGATTCAGAAACCATCAAACACAAACGATTAAGATTGGGTCAATTCTAGTGATATTACCTATAAAATCCAATTTCCTTTCTTTTCTTTTTATTCTCATCCACTGGAAAAATCTTCCCTTTCCCCATGCAAATTCAATAAATTCGACCGACGTAAAGGGAAAAAGGTCGTCGGATTCGAGCTGCGGCCCAGCAAAATCGGGAGAATCACCTGGTGACGGTAGTTCCAGTAACCGTTGGATCCGGCGATCAGGACCGCCCACCTCGTCCCGACGGAGTCGTCGTCGCCGGAGCGGAACAACCTCGAGGCGTCGGACGGCAGCCCAATGACGTCCCCGGCGACGTTGCGGCCGGCAGCGGCGCGGCCGGCGGAGACGTAGAGGAGGATGAGGAGCGCAGCGGCGGCGGCAGCGAGGCGGATCATGGCGGCGCTGCAGGTGGGCCGGGGGGCTTGCTTGCGATTACGTCGAGATAAAGCGGTGACTGATGGGTGCCAGAAGACCAAGGAGTAAACGTCGAGAAAAGATAGAAGGGAAATAGGAGAAGAAATTTTGTATTCTCTATATGTAATTTCTATTATGTACAGAGTGTATTTAATTACAAAGAAAGAGATTAATAAAGGAAAATAAATATTCCCTTATCTTTCTAATCCTAAAATAAACATGATTCTTTATCTATCAACAATTAGATACGATTTGATGAATCATATCTTTCAATAGTGGGCTTGCTTGCTATTTGTGTCTAGATACATTTTGGAGGATGATGATGGGAACTATTTTCATCCTCTTTTTTGGAGGAGATAATTGTGTGGAAATAGAGGGGAAATATCTCAAGGAAACCAACACAAAAGGTCAAGGAAAGATTCCTTTCTCAGATTTGTTTTCAATCAACTGGCTTTATGGGCGCCAACAAAATACAAAGCAGTTTAGCCTAAAAGACTCTGAAGAGAATGTAAAAGACTGTTTGGTAAATTTGTTTTGAAAAGAACTTTGAGAGAAATATTGTTTGATAAAAAACACATTTTCAAAGCCCATTTCGTGATTAAACTATATTTTTTATTTTTTATTTTTTAAAATTAAAAAATAATATTTGCAACTTTTTTAATTTATATTTGACAGCAATTTTAAAGATGTCGTGTAAATAATTTTATTAAAATTAAAATTCATTTTTTTTGCTAAAAAACATCAAATAGAAAAAATTTACGTGCTCTTTCTCAATTAGAATAATAATACTTTCATTACAATAAAAACATGATAACATATACTTTGAGGAAATAAGCTCATTATCCTTAAAAATTACAAATATTCTTAATTACTTCATAAATTCATAGTTATGCTATATCAGATGCTACATTATCATTTGAAAGATGTGAAGAACAGTTTGTATAGCAATACAACATTTATGGTCACGTTTTAAGCAATTGCTGGAATCATCATGAGAGTTTGCTTTTGCTTAGTAAAACTCTGTTGCAATTGGAAACACACTAGTGCACAAAATATGCTGTCTCTTTTCTAGAGATATCAAGTGAAAAACAGCAAGCCGATTACAGCTAAAGGAAGACATAATTAAAGCATTTTGCCTCATTGGGATTCCTTTCCTGGTACAAACTCACATCAGTTTTTCATGTTGGCTTTGCATTGTGCTGTTACTAGGCTTTCTTCTGTATTGTATACTGCTCACTGAACTGTTCTCTTTTGAATCCAAAAGATAAGCGAGGGTGGCTTAAAATATAATTAAACTCTAGCAAAAAATTGAGAATAAACAGTGGGCATCTAACTTTTAAAATAATGCACTCTAGAAAAGGACCAGAAGAGTGTTTCATTCTAACCTCGAATATTCACAAGTAAATCCTAAGGGCCCAACTTCTACTCCAAGACAGCGAAGTTAATTTTTAAATCCCATGCTTACCCAACTTCTACAAACGAAAAACTTCGGAAAATACTTTTCTCGCAATCTACAGAACATTTATTATGTGTTTAATTGACAGTCTTTAACTAGCACATCAGATCAAAATTGCACGTGATATAAGTATTTGATGACAAGATACTTAAGTTGCTAAGGTATTTCAGAAATCCTCAAACTCCATAGCTAAAGAGTTGCAGAAAAGTTGCAGAAGAGGAGAATTTAGATAACAATGGTGTAATGAACAGTTAGCACATTTACAATATTTCCTTCTACATGGGTCAAACCAATGACTTTAAGCATCCAAGACATGAAGGCAACTTATCCAAATACAAGTAAAATTTCAACAGATATAACAACAAAAAGTAATGTTTCCTAGCACAATTCTACAAAACAGCCTACGTGCCCGGCTTGACCCAACATTGTCCATTATTAAGAGTAAATTATGCTGTAATCCTGCCTCCTTCCTATGTAGGATGACTGTAATAAATGACAAGGAACATCCAGAGGCTAACTTAAATGAAACAAAAGGAATTTTACAATTACGGTGAATGATCCACAACCTCTTCACCGTTTTCCAGTTACTCTCTTCATCCTCTCCATCTAGCAAAACCGTATCGGCACTGCACCGGCGTCGTCTCAATACCAATTCACCTACCGTAACAAGACACAGCCAGAAGCCAGAAGGGAACGAAGAACCAGGAATATCCGTCTCTTCCCATTTCCTCCAATTCTCAGCTAAAACAGAACCCATCCCACTTTAACTAAGACAAGTCACATCAGCACCTAGAGTTCCCCCACTGTTTCTCAGAGCAGCAGCATCATCTCGAAAGCACCCCCACAGCAAAAAAAGGCAAACGAACCGGAAGCATTCAGCCACCCACAAAGCAAAAATCAAACACCACCCACCACTGCCATTTCCCTCAAATACAAAATAAAAACAACATCAAGGACGCAAGCGCTCCCGCAACGAGTGGACTCAAAACGGCACGCGAAGACCTAATCCCGCACGACAAGGCGCGGCACGACACATTCAGGACGCCATTGCACATAACGACGTCCGCAAGCTCGAACAATCGCGTCCGACTTCACATGCGGACCAAGTGGTCGATGATATCGACGACAACAATGACCATACCTTCGAGAGGGAGAGGCGGCGAAGGCTTCGAGCAATGCGGCGGGAATCGAGTGGAGCGGCGGTGGCAGTAGGTGAGGGAGTCCCACCAAGCGAAGAGCGTAGAAGCGGTTGAGGGAGAGAGTGATGGAAGGGTGGGAAGAGAAATGAGATATAGGGTTTTCTTGGTTTTTAAAATGGGCAAAAATGGTTTTTCAATAAGTTTTGAAGACAAAATAGGTAACTTACCATTTTCATCAAATGAGGCCTTCAACATTCCGAAAATGCTGAAAGCTTCAGTTGAAGCTTTCAAAGCATTACCAATGGTCGACTTTCACTTGAAAGCCCATTAAAAAATGGTTGTCAAACACCTCAATTTGGGGTGAAAGGGCTTTGGGGTTAAAAGGGCTTTCTAAATGCCCTTCCAAATGTACATGAGTCAAGTCGAACGTGATCCAACCCAAGTTAATCGATTTGGTCTGTTTTGATCCATTTTTATATAATACAACTATAGTGAATATATTTGACCTACTCTTTCCAATCTAGCGAAAAGTTATAACTAAATTGAAGTGAGAGCATGAGATGAACAAGAGCGAGAGAGTATGAAAAAAGAGTCATAAAGATAGGTGAATCTTGTTATATGTTTGATTAGAGATTTCTCTATGAAAAATAAGAATTAGTGGGATTAAATAAATTATGAACCTATTTAACATTCATATTATTTTGCCATTATGAACTCATTTAAGACTCGTTTACTAAATACATTAACCCATATAATAAGAAAGCCCATCATATATGGGTTAAGGAATTGGTGTACGACAAATTTTAATAGGTCTACTTTTAATAAAAATATATATTAATTGTTAATGCAAAAAAAAAAAAATTGGCCAAGCATTGTTCGACAACTTAATTGATAGAATTCCTTACAATTAAAGTTTTAATAGGAGCATAGTATATCTTATTACTTGGGCTGCATTTGCTTTGACTTTTGGGGAAAGTTTCTAAAAAAATACAAAAGACTTTAAGTTAAAAGATTTTTGAAATACAATTATTGTTTGATAAATTGTAATTTAAAAGTGCATTAGGAAACAATTTTGCTTGAAATGGTGTTTGAAAAATCAAGTGTTTTGAAGGACTTTTACTATAACAAAAAAAAAAAAAAAAAGACTTTTACTATATTTTGTATTAAAAAAAAAAAAAAAAAAAAAGCCTCAAACCAGCAAATGGCTTAGCGACCGATGGGCCAATCGAGCTAGATTTGGCACCACTTGTTGCTGAGGGTCACCGAGGTTGTGCGACCTCTAGCAACATGAAGGGAGGACATTTTATGGAATTATGAAAGTTTACTGATAGCAAAAGTAAAAGGGAAAAAAAGTGTATTAGCATTCCAAAAATACTCAAAACCCAAAGCAACTCTGGATCCGCCTTAGGTTAAAGACCTTTCGAGCTTATGTCTTCCCAGAGCTCTCCAAAAAAATTGCCAAACACCACTGCGAAAGACCCAATTTTAGTCAACAGAGATGTCAACACTAAGTGACAAAGCAAATAGTTAAAAAATGAGTAGAGCAAGGATGCATTTGACAATTTGCTTAATAGTAACTGATTTTATTTTTCTGTTTTCAAGAATAAATTTGGAACAAAAATCCATATAGTAAATTTTTTGTTCCCAAATGTTTATTTGGTAAATTTTTTGTTCCCGAAAATAGATTTGAAATAAAATCAATGAGTAAAAGAAAATTACTTTTTTGTTCTCGAGAACAATTCCAAAATCAAGTCAACCCAAATTCTTCTTTCTTTTTTCTCTTCTTCTTTTCTCCCTATTCTTCTGCCTTCTCTCTTCTTCTACAAACGCCGCTGCCTTCGTCCATCGCCGCCAGTCGCCGATGACTAATTGGGTGAGGTTAGTGAGGCTCATCAATGGCTTGGTGAGCCTCTAGCAAGCTCGTCGGACCTCGCCTAGCCAAGGCTTGGCTAGACGAGAGTTGGTGGCTGACGAGGTTACCAACTCTCGTCTAGCCGGTCACCGATCATCCCAAAGCCGACAACTAACCAAAGCTTGAAAAAGAAGAGAAAAAAGTAATAAAATTATTAAAAGATTAAAAGAAAATGATTTAGATTAGAAATTCTGAACATGGTACCAAATAAAATTATATTTTGGGAATTGAAATTTTGGACAGTTATCAAACGCTTTTAAATGCTTAAAAATTATTCCCAATAAAAGAATAAAAAAAGAATCATTTTTTATTAGAAATTGTTCTCAAGAACAAGATAATTATCAAATGCACTCCAAGTGAGCAACTCAGTCCATGGGAAAAAGAGCACATTAGGTAGCAAAGTCAATAACCTTGGATGTTGTAACCATGTGTAGATAAATGTTACTAAATAGAAGGAGCCACATAGGGCATTTTTCAATTCTTAGCAACCGTTGATGTAATTGTCAATTGGAATTATAAATGTTTATCTTATATTTTTTGTGAAGGACCGCCAATCATTTTAAGAGCACATGTTGTTCATTTTTACTTTCAACATATTTTACTCTTCCAAATATAACTTACAATTGTTCTCAATATTTGTATTTTTAAATTGTTTATCATTTATACTCCTGTCCAAAAATCAACAAAAGGCCATTCACATCATCTAACGATTCAAATTGATCCATCCATATTTTTAAGGGTATTCTACCCTTAATGGTGAACCATATAGAATTACGTGGAAGTATATGGGTGATCACGAGATTACAGGAGATTACAGGACTATGACAATGTGAGATGGATTACGGGTGCGTTTGGGAAGTCTTTGGGGAAAAGATCTTTAAGAAAATGCAAACACCTTTGAGCTAAATGTATTTTCCAAAATGCAAAGTGTGTTTGGTAAATTATACTTTGAAAGCCTATTTGAAAATGCCTTTAAGCAAAATGGTGTTTGGGGGAATTAATTTACAAAGGGCTTTGGTGATAAAAAAAATTATCTAAAAAAAAAAAAAAAAGACCGGCGAGGGGGGAGTGGTCGTCGGACGTCCACTGAAGACCTCCGGCGAGGGCCGTCGGACGTCGGGCGACCACTGAAGACCACCGGCGAGGGTCGCCGGACGTCGGGCGACCACTGAAGACCACCGGGGAGGGTCGCCGGACGTCGGGCGACCCCGCCACGACCCAGATCTGGGGCCGCGAGGTCCCCGCGACCTCGCGGCCCCAAATCTGGGTCGCGGCGGGGTCACACGACCTCGCCGCCCCTGGATCTGAGTCGCGGCGAGGTCACGCGACCTCCAGCGACTGCCGCGACCAAGATCTGGGGCGGCGAGGTCGCGGGAGGACCTCGCCGCCCGCGAATCTGGGTCGTGGCGAGGTCGGCGACCCAAACCTCGCTGCGACCCAGACAGGGCGGCGGTTGCACCACTCCCCGGCGACGGTCGCCTGGGCCACCACGACCATGCCGAGCCATCGGCGGCCGCTCACAGCTTCGAGGAACACGTCGTCGGCCTTCAACGGAGAAGAAGATGAACAGTACTATGACGAGGGCAAAACCGAAAAAATCAAGAGTAGCTGAGGACAGTTTTGGAAGAAAATAAATAATAAATAAATAAATAAATAAATAAGTGAACAGTGTCACTTGTATGCCGAGAAAGCTGAAAGCCCAAGGCACCCCTTCACCTGCCTTGGGCTTTCAGCCTTGAGAAGGCCAGCTTTGGCCTAATGGAAATTTTAAAATTGTTCCCAAACACTCCAGCTTTAGCCTAAGTATCTTTAGGAGCCCAAAGTCTTTTGAAAAGTTGATTCCAAACGCACCCTACCACAGTCAGCCACTAATTAAAAAAGATTAATGGTATTGTAAAAAAGAAGTAGGCCTTGACACACTTGATCCACTCATTGGATGGGCAAAAGTTTGCATCAATGCTCCCCAATTCTCGGGATAAGTACACTAATGGTGCCATAAGTTGTGTACGGCGCTCACTTTGGTGCTAAAAGTTTCTGTCGGATCACTTAAGTGTCAAATTGGAGGAAAAACGATCACTTTGGTGCCACCGGCGAAAGATTCTGGCCAAAATTAATACGTGGCTTTTAAAAAAAAAAAATTCGATAGGCCTTTAAATGACGTCATTTTCGGTCCTCCTTAAGAAAACGACGTCGTTTTGCCGTCCTACATGGATGGCTTCATGGAAACGACGCTGTTTAGCTCACACAGGATTGAAATTAGGGTTTTCACAGCTCTGCCACCGTTGTTCGCCCGCCATCGCTCGGCCAACATCGTTGCTCGGCCACCGTCACTCAGCCACTATTGTAGTTGCTCGACCAGGTGAGCGAGGAGAGACTGAGATTGTTGCAGGAAAAATCGAAGGCGAGGGCGGAGGAGGAGGAGGAAGAAGATGGGTCGAAGGTGCTGCTGGTGCGCTACTGCTGCTGGTGCGTTGCTGGTGTCGCTGCTGGTGTGCTGCCGGTGCTGTTGCTGGTGCCGTTGCTGGTATGGGTCTTCGAGGAAGAAGAAGACACGAAGACAAGCCTCCCCGCTCTCTCAATTTGGGGATTAGGGTTTCAAAGTTTGGGGAAAGATGCCAAACGACATCGTTTTGGTGTTTGGATGCTGATTCAACTCTCCGACGAGCCACGTCAGATTTCCGGCCAATTTTGTCGGCGTTGGCACCAAAGTGAGCGTTTTTCAAATTTTTTGGCACTTAAGTAATCCAACGGAAACTTTTGGCGCCAAAGTGAGCGTCGTATACAACTTATGGCACCATTAGTGTACTTATCCCCCAATTCTCTGTTACTCTTATTGGGGGGACAAGTGATTTGCCTGGCTACGAGGGTCTCTGGCAAGGGGATCCCACGTTCCCTTATCTATTTGTTATGGCTATTGATATCCATTCTAGGATGATTAATCAGGCTGCAGAGTTAGGGAAGTTCAAAGGCCATCCCACGTGTTATGAGATTTATGGTAACATTTCCCAGCCCAAGAATTTATATTCTTTTCTTCCCCATAACAAAAAAAAGAATAGAAACTCGTTTGATAACAGCGGCAAGTTAGTTTTTTGTTCCCAAGAACAAAAAGTTAGCCCGAGAATGATTTTGAAATAGAATTGAGAAGTAAAAAAAAGTTCTTTCTTGTTCCAGAATAAGTTTCAGAAATAAGAATTTTTTTTTTTATTCATCTCTTGCCGCCGCCAACCACCACCCCTCACCGCCGTTGGCGAAAATAAAAAAACAGATAAATATAAAAAAGAAAGTATTTTTTACCAAATGCATTTCTATTAATTTTCTATTTGTAGAGTAAAAATTTTGTATAGTTATCAAACGAGTTTTTTACACAGAAATTGTTCCCTAAAATAGAAATAAAAAAGAAACATTTCTGAAACAAAAAACTCTTCCCCAGCCACCAAGAAGTGTTACCATTCGCATTGCAAATGATATCTTAATGCTAACTGATGGGATGGGGCATTTTCCGGGCATTTTATCTGATTGTCTGACTTGAAATTGAGCCCCTAAAAGAGTGACATCATGCATCAGGTGGCTGGAGCTCTCAACTACAGGAGACGGTTCAATTAAGAGAGCCTAAAGTTGGTGAATTTGCTTGTATAATTACTACCATTGGTTTACCCCTTATTTCGGGAAAACTCTATGATAAGGACTGTAATATCCTATCTAATAAAGTTCTGTAGCAGAATCCGGAGTCCAAGTGCAACGAAATCGACATATGCTCGTAGACTTCACCTCATCGATTTGATTATCTATGGCATTGTCTCTTAATGGTGTGGTTTCTTTCATTCTCATGGAGAAGACTATTAAAAGAATTGTGAAGCGTTGCTCTGCTTTTGTCTGTTCAGTGACCTTAATCGATTGCCTGCGTGAAGAAGCAGTATAGGTTTCAAAGGCAGAAGCTTTTGGAGCATTCAAGGTCCCTGCGGCTGCGAGCTCTTCTTAGATTTGGAGAAAACATTTTTTATATGAAAAATTTAGTCTCATGTCAAGTGTCGTTAGGGATGGAAAGAACCTCTTCATGGTTCAATACTTGGGCACCTTTGTGGGTATCCTGAAGGATCATTTTCCTGTGAAGTTGTCCATGACTCCGAGCTCTCTTTCCAATGCCAAGGTTTGCGGATGGGATCTTGAATCATTCACATGGAGGTGGCCTGCAGCAAAGATCAGATGACCCGGGTGTCTATTCAAGCCTCAATTTGCAAGGTTCTTGTTCCGAATTCAATGATGTTAAAGGCAAGTTTGATAGATCAGAAATGGGGCCTGTTGTAACCGTACCAGGTTCACTTAGATTCTTCAGCAATCGATGAAAAAGAACACAAAAAGAAAAATGTAGCTACTTCGAATTTGAAGGGAACCATGTAAGGGTTGGTTTCCCTCCAATCGTGAGAAGCAGCAATCTGTAGGCACCATGCAAAAGGTGTTCTGCTTCTCAATGTCAAACAAAACACCCGTGTCTGACTGGAGTGCCGATTCGCATACATCACAAGAGCAAGCACTTTCACTACACTGGAAACGAGAAACGAAAAACGCATCGAATGCGGACCCAAAAGTGACTCCGCGAATCCGATCCGCACGAGCCCGGCGCATCTGAGGGGATTAAACAGATCGAGTGTGAAGAGACCCAGAAAAGATCCCCCGAGAATCAAGACACGCAAGTGCACGCGCGAACCGGGGCTCGTGCAATACGGAGCGGGGATGTGGCCGGGTATTGTGTCGTGGGACTACGGAGTAAAAGAGTCCCAAGGATCTTCAACCGGCCGAAGGTTTGCTGTCGGCTCCAAGCGGCAGACAGGCCACCATGGACGGGTGCCCGCTGTTGACTCGGATTATGGAGCCATGAAAACACTAGCGCAAACTACTACTACTACTACTACTAAAGGGAGCGATCGACAAGACCGCGCGTTTCTCACCTGTAATTGAACCGCCATCTCCGCGAGCACCACAGGCTCGGCGGCCTGGAGCTGATGTCGACGAACAAGAAGAAGAGACAAGAGGTCGGAGCTTGAGAAAACCCTAGCGCTTCGTGGTGCCATTTTTATAGCGTGTGAATCTGGAGCGAAGCGCCCCCCGCACGCTTCTCCTGACCCGAGCGACGTCGTTTTGTCGAAGCTGTGTTATTTCCAATGTTCATTTTGTACAACGTTCGAAATCATATATGTCACAATTGAAATTGTTTTTTTTCTCCTGTTTTTTCTATGTTTTGCTTTTGGAAGCCGCCAAGAAATTCTTCCCTTTCTTTTGCTCTTTTTGGACAAAACGGCAGGCACTGGGGTTAATGAGTAACCCTCTAAACAGCGACTCACTTGGATCAAAGTATAATATTTTCTACCATGAATAAAGACCTATGCTCTCATTAACCCTTTAAAAAAAAAAAAAAATGGGCAAGCTTCATCGTAACCACGGCCAGGCAGACCCCATGTACAGCAAGCTCTACTCGTCCACATTTTCTTTCTTTAATTTACAAACCACGGCCATTCACGAGAAATGAGAACGTGCCAGACCGTTGGTTTTGAAAACATTTATCCATTCACCGCGTAAAACACTTGTAAGCCAATCCTCGTATGATACGCAATCAGTGTCTCATCCATCGGCATAGGTTACCGAAATACCTTCGAGCAGTCACAAAAAACATGAGGTTCATAACATGAAAAGAGTACGCATAACATGCAGGCATCATACACAACTAATCCAAAATGAACAAAGCACAGAACATGGGTAGCAAGTATCCTACAGCATAAGTTGTTCTAAAACCATGAGACTAACTAATCTTAAACAACAACGAGCACGGGAACAAAACTATAACATGACATCCCACATTTCCACTTGTAATCAACTCTGGGGCGACGTTTTCGCAGACGAGCTCTGTTGAGCACCCTGCGCACCACCACCCCCGGCACCAACATCAGCAGCATAGGCAGGAGGCTGCGGATAACCACCACTGTAGCTGTTATATGGAGGTGGCTGCTGCCCATAGCCTGGCTGAGGTGCAGGCGCTGCACCATAAGGTGGGACTCCATATCCTGAAGGGGGACCACGTTGGGCAGCAGCAGCATCAGGCTGAGAGTAACCTGACGATGGTGGCTGAGACTGGGGATAGCCTGGCTGCCCAGTAGGGGCCTGACTATAACCTCCTGGTGTGCTTGGAGACTGTTGAGCTCCTCCATAAGCCGGAGCATTAGCAGGTGGCTTCTGGGCTTGGGGTTGTCCATAGCCCGCTGCATACGCAGCCGATTGGTTGCCATAGCCAGCTTGAGAAGTTGGGGGCATGCCATAACCTGCTTGACCAGTTCCCTGGGGAGGATAGCCAGCAAGGGCTGGGTTTGGTGGCTGACCAGCACCGTATCCTGGCTGACCGGCAGTTGAAGGCTGGACCGGTGGTGGTGCCTGAGCAGTATCCCCTTGAGCTCCATAGGAAGGAGTATGCCCTTCTTGCGCTGGATTTGTGCCATAGCCAGCAGCAGTGTTGTAACCTTGTTGCTGATCATAAGGAGGCTGACCATAACCAGGCTGAGGCGCCTGATAACCACCATATCCATCCTGTGCATATCCTTGCCCTTGCTGTGGATAGGAAGTAGCTGGTGGCTGGTTGTAATTGTAACCCGAGCTATCTGCCCCTCCTGTAGGACCACTTGGGGTCTGCTGTTGCTGTGTTGGAGGCTGCTGGCCATAGTAATCATAACCACCACCCTGT
The DNA here is from genome assembly GCA_017140395.1 of Eucalyptus lansdowneana. NCBI lineage: Eukaryota > Viridiplantae > Streptophyta > Magnoliopsida > Myrtales > Myrtaceae > Eucalyptus > Eucalyptus lansdowneana. The sequence continues at coordinate 48,984,103 of CM029485.1, forward strand.
GCAGTCTGCTGAGATGGTGGGACTGCAGACTGATCCCAGCTCGAGGGATATCCACCAGAAGTTGGTTGTGGAGGATAACCTCCATATTGTGGCTGAGCCATGTTATATTGGGGTGGACCACCTGGATACATCCCAGGTTGTGCATAGCCATAACCAGGTTGCTGCATTTGTGGAGGCCCAGGGGGAGCCCAGCTTGCAGGAGGTCTCGCCTGGTAACCTTGCTGGGGGTATCCTCCAGACATTGAGGAATTTCTCATACGATTCTGCAAGAAAAAGGATTTTTCATATGAACAGGGTTGATGCTTTCAATCCTCATGGAATGCAAAGGCAAAGAAAGGCATTGTATATACAACTTAACATTCACAAAAAAAGGAGGAAAATGTAACAATCAGCAGATATAAGCATAAAACACAAAAGCAATAAGTACAATGTAAAAGCATTAAAGATCATTTTGTATCGAGAGAGTTGTGGACACCTACATACCGTATGGAGGTTGTAATTATTGAGTTACTCCAGCAGAAGTCCATCCACACCCTATTTTAAAGGGAATGGTACAAACAGAAGGCAAAAACTACAAAGCTACTTCCACTAAAAATAAACAGGCAAGGGCATATATAAGCTTCTTAGCAATATAGAAATGTCGAGGTCGTATAATTCTCTAATCAATGTGATCAACAAAGATTCCTAAACCCACAGTCAAGACATAAAAGATTCAGTGCACCCTATACATCACGATGCTACATATCATTGGGTGCTAAAATTTGTAAGAGCAAATTCAGGCAAGTAGGTGCCGCTGCACTTCTGCCAGACGAGCAGAATTGTTGCGTCCATGGAACCCAGGTGTTGCAACCGGACATTCCAGCAGGCATGGTGCTCGATGCAGCGATTACCGTAGTTACCACAGGAAGAAAACGCATCTTCACAGGATTATGAGAAAGTAGCATAAACAAGTAATAATTTGCACAATTCATGCCATAAAATGCCAGCTTTACAATACCGACATTGATGGCAAAACTTGTGAAGCCAATAAGTAAGACACAACAATTTATGCAGAACCTCAGGATATTATCTCAGCAACTAACCAAAACATTGGAAAAGTTACCACTGAGAAGATTAAGATATTTGAAATTGAGCCGATGGTCTAAACAATTAACTAATGAGTACTAGATATGGAGAAAATAGTTTCGGGGACTAACCTGATGGAAAACAGAATGACCATAAACACAAGGAAATTAGAAAGACTTCTCAGCATTATAAAGGCAATACAGCTCAGTGATGAACAATGTGTATAACATTTTTAGTTTCCAATTTGTTCTTACTAACCGATAGCATACTGAGAATATCTCTAAATATAATGAAAGCGACTTAAATTCAGGAGGATAGCTACTTCAATCGTTATAAGGCAATCGGCTTCACAATTAAGCAATGCATCTAGCAATATCATAGCCCAACCCAATGACAACTTCATCAAGGGTAACCACGCTCAAGATTCATCATCCAATTGTGTTGGATGTCAACTCCAATGACAAATATCCCGAAAAGATGATCTCTGCACCTTCCCCCACAGTAGCACTTCTTAAATATGAGGTTGGAACCATACCAGAGCAATGTTGAAAAAACACCAACATAGAGTTCGATGTTGGTGTCACCAACAGTTGAAAAGACACTAAACCCTACAATATTTCCCAAGAATATCATCAGTAAATATTATGTGCAACTACTAAGCACTGTCAAGGCTAAAAGTGGTAAATATCCCAATATCATGCGCTAGGAAATGACAACCCAACATTATGAGCTAGGAAGCAACTAACGACTCACGTGTGTGTATACCATAACTTTACACTATCCGCAGAACTTCATGAACCTGCAAAACCCTAGTACTAAGACAAATGAAAGCTCTACCCCAGAAACTGATCCGCCAAGCAGCAGTTATCCTCAAGACATCTTGATAATCGTCCTCTATGATCACTTCATCAATAAATTACGATAAAAATATTGAAGACTGGTCCATCAATAATCTATTGGCAATCCATCTTATAACTCAATGATATGAAGCAGCTGAGAACAGGCAACCTTGATCCATGAAGTCACGAGTCAACGGTTAAGAGATGAAATTAATAGGAAGCGCATAGATTTACATCTGCTACAAAATACCAACAGACTGGACAGCAGATTGCAATTCTGTTAAGAATCCAATAGAGACAGGGTTCCTCCGCAAACCGCTTGGGTTTCCCATTCAACCATCGCCAAAAAAACACAGTTTCACCTGTGAAAAGTAGGAAGCATGCTCTGAAAGTCTAAGGCCCCATCAGAAAACTGGGATAGTTCAGAATCCAATAGAGACAGGGTTCCTCCGCAACCGCTTGGGTTTCCCATTCAACCATCGCCAAAAAAACACAGAACCCATACACACACATGCACACTCGTATACAGAGCTATTGACATTCAGAATGATCAATATCACAGCAACCATAAAGTAAAAGCAACAAATGGAACCATCCACTGAATAGGCCAGATCAACAGAAGAAATTGTGCAGTGCCACTTTTCCTTTCCTTTTGAGTTTTCTTACTTACTTGTTTGCTTTTCATCTTTTTTATTTATATTTATCTATTTATTTATCTCTTGTTATCCTCATAAGAACTGCGGTGGGGTTAACAAGAGAGCTTAAATCCTATCCTCTTACAATAATGGACAAAAGAATGGAATATGATTGTCCAACATAGGAAGCCGTTCTTCATGAAATGACTTAAGGCACTGAAAAAATTAAACATTGTACATAGAGGGGCTGCCAATTTTGTTCAGAGTGCACAAATAACTAAGCTTCTAAACAGCAAGAACGAAAAAATGGCACAAAGTCCTCAGCTCTTTCATTCCCAGTTGAACTCTATTTTTTGTCGGTGTGAAGTAGTCTACATCAACAACCAAATTGCCCAACAAATCTGGGTGGCAAATTTTCTAAATAGACCGAATAAAGAGACAGAAAGACATGTTCCACGTGGCAACAATCATAGACCACACATACCTCACTAATAACTTCATTAACCAATTGTTTTGCAGCCTCAATCTGTTCACTTGTGCCATCAATATACAAATTCCTGTCAATTGCTGGATCACCAGGTGGAAGGTGTAAGGGTACAACCTGTATAGAATATAACAAAAGTTTGAAAGTTCATAATCATTGCACCATTAAAGAAACAAATTTATCACCACAAGCTAATGCAAAAACTTCTGGTAAAATCTGTAAATTTACATCTAACAAACAAGCAACGAATATAAAATAAGGAAATAAAAAAGATGAACTAAGTAGGAATAGAGCAGTAGATTTTATATTATACCTGAATACGAGCACCAGTCCTGGCTTGCATGTTTTTAATTGTCTCGCCACCTTTGCCAATAACTAATCCAACCTGAGAACAAGCCGCATATAGAATACTATGGCAATTGTACATACATGAACCACTTAGATGTTCGAAAGACTTAAATATACCTTGTTATTTGGTATCTTCATCACAAATTGATCAGCAGATCCAGTCGGACCAGTTACTCTTTTAGAGATTATGCCTGAGCCCCTGCTTCAGCCTGTGGACATGTTCCAGGTCACAATCAAGCACAACTCCGATAACAGCAAATAACAAACAGGTGATAAACTGAAAAGAAAAAAAGAAAAAAAAAAAAACCCACCTCAGCAAGTACATCGTTTATCAATTGCTCAGCCTTGGCAATTTGTTCAGGTGTACCCATTAGTTCTACCGGCCTAGTCGGCGAATTGGGATCCGCATCCATGTCGCGAGTGACCTGAATTTTAGCCCCAGACTGGAGCTGAAGATACTTGATGGTCTCACCAGCTTTACCAATAATCACTCCAACTCTGCCGTTAGGAATATCAATCTTTTTGCTTGTCCCCTGGCCATAGCTATATGAAACAGGAATCGCTGATGGTGTACTCATCATGGGCTTCCCATCTGAAACAAGTCGTAGAAAGTTACCACACAAGCGTTTGAATCAAACATATTGATAGAACGTTGGAGCATATCAGTGAAAATCACACCAACGAAAAGAAGCACCAGAAACAGCACATGGTGCACGAGCTTTCTATCAGACAAAAGCCAGAAGCATAGACAACTAGTGAATAGATGTCCCGCACAAGCATCATTTCACATGCTCTAACGGATGATATAAGCTGCCAATATGAATATGTCAAGAAAAAAGAGGACAAATCATGCATTTGGAAACGTTATCGAGTGAACTTTACACTCGAGATGCAACGAAACGAGAGCCGACATTCAAACCGCACAACTGAAATCTAGACGTCCTCCATCGACAGTGCATACGATTCCAGACGCATTAGAAACAAAGGCCTAACGCAACAGAAGGGGAAAATAACAGGAAAAAAGAAAATTCCAATAAGCTTAAATCGCGAGACCTTTCTCGATGGAATCAAATCCACTCCCGTTCTCAACCCTAGAGCGCTTCACATCGAATCCGCCAACGCCGCCGCCACCGGCCGCCGCGGCAGCCGCGGCCGCAGCCGCCCCGGCGCTGGCGTTGAACAGGAGGCGGGAGGCGATCTCCTGGGCGCGCTGCTTCGCGTTCTGGACCTGCGCCTGCACGTCGTCGGCGGAGGGGGCGGGGGGACGCTCTTGTACGAGGTCGGGAGGGCGCCGCCGGAGTCGGGCGGCGAGGCGGAGGGGATCGGGCCGGAGGAGAAGCCGGTCGGCCGGCGGGGAGGGGGCGGGGAGAGGCCGGTCTGCTCCTCGTACTTGCGCTTGTTGATGCCCGCATCGGAGTACTGAGCTTCGTCCGCCATTGGGGAGGGAGATTGGAGGAGAGAGAAAACCCTAGAAACGGAGATGAGAGGAGAGAGAAGGGGGTGCGGGGGTTTATATACGGTGCGTAGATCTCGCTGTGAGATTTTTTTATTTTTCTATTTTCGTTCTTTTTAGTGGTATTTTTATTTTATATCTTAGTTTTTAGATATTCGGGGGGAGGGGGAATAAAAATTAGGGAAGGGGATTTTTTCCATATACTTGTGGCGGGCGTTAGTCAGATGCGCCCATGGATTTTTTGAGGACATCGGGTTTGGGCCTCCATGAGGTCCGAAAATTGAGAGTGATGGTTTGTTCTCGATTCCTAAAAATGAAACTGGTGTCGGGACAATCTAATCCTAAATCACGTGAACTAATTTTATTTTATTTATTTTATAAATGCCTCACGCACGCCTCTTTTCCTCTTTCGATCTTTTCTTTCGCCCCACGATACTCGTGCATACTCTTTTCTATCGATTTTTCTCTTTTTCCGAGTCCCCTTCACCTCTTATAGAGATTGTCATATTCTCTCCTTTAAACTAAACCGCTTCCGTTAGGATACCCGGGAACTAGATTAAGCCAATCTAGTCCCCGATTTTGATCTGGTTCTCGATTTTAGAGTGGAACTAGACCGAATCAATAATCGATCACATACATACATAACAGTGAGTTCGCGGCATTGATTATATGGGAGCTTTTGCAATAAGTTTTTGTCGTTAAATTATTATAAACATTAATGTTATTGTGAGGATTGATGATATGTGGTTATTATTATTATTATTTTTTATTTTAGAATTGCTTGGGTATAATGGCACCATCCCTCTTAAAAAAGAGACGATGCCTTCCCAGCCAGGCAACCTTCCCAGGCAAGCAATTTTCCAAAGATACCAGATGAATTGCTTAGTCGGTTTCCTTCAAAGATTAGGAAGGAAAATATCCTTCATAAGATGATAGTGACATTCCTTATAAGATTAAAATAAAATAAGGAAAGGGATTAACGTGAATAAAACCAATAAGATACCTATAACAATATAAATTTTATAATTCGTAATTATTCACGCCATCACCAATTGAGTAACTATGATCAAGAGTTCAAATTGACCAACCATGATCTCAAGCTTCATGACTCGAAAAGATCTATTGGACACAATAGCTTCGAGCTTCATGAATTGAACCCATGATTGTTGCAAACTCAAACTAAGCAGCCATGGCTATGAGCTTGAATCTGAAAATATTTGGTGTATTTCTATCACTAATTTCCTTTAAGTTTGCAATAATACAAATATTTCATGACAACCATATCACGGTAATGAAGTGACACTGAAGAAAAATCGAGTCCATGGCTAACCATTTAGTAAAAGAAATAAACCTTAAAATAAGAAGAAGAAGAAGAAAGTCCAATGTATTCATGTTATGTGCCCATTGGGTATTTAGTATTCTTCATTTATGGATTCTTAAATGTCATTTATTTTATTTCAGACAATATTTCACCATAAAAAATTTGTAGTCTAACTACCTCTTAGATTTCCTTTCCTTAAATAATGTTATTAGATTTGTTTCTTACACAAAACGCAAAATCATGATTTGCTGCTCCGATTGCCCATAGTAGATAGGATAAAATGGATGGCTTAGGTTGCACCAATACTTATCAAAAGTAACAGTGCGGTCATGTAAGCATCCTTCATTTTTATTTTTATTTTGTAGTAGGAGTAGTAAAATTAGTATGTTCTCGAAATTCAATATCACATGATATATAGATAAGAATTAACTGCTACTCTCCAAGTGTCGCCCGTTTATTTGATATTTCTCGCCGTATGCTTGTGCATCACGCAACCTTCCTTTTTCTCATTTTAGTCTCTCCCACCCATAAACCGTCGCAGGTTGCCACCGCTCCACAATGAAGCACCGTCGATGTCGCCTCACATCTCGCGTCGTCCTCAAGCTGTCGCACGTCGCCGTTTGTCACGTCCATGACATGCACGCGTCTCTATCCCTCTGTGTTCTCTTTAGCCGTACCGATCGAGAACTTCGGAAAAACCACGAATGGCTCGCCGGCCTTGGGCGACGTACAACCGGCTCACCCAAGGCCCGCCTTGCCGAGTCTGGGCTCGGCGGCATCGAATCCAACGTCCCGAGCTTGGATCTAATTAGTGGCCAGTGGAGAGATAGATGGTGGGGGCTCGAGGGGGCGTGTTGGACCCTTGAAGCTGATCGACAAGGAGAAGGGGACGATGGTCAGCAAAGGCGGAGGCGGTGCACCTTGTTGGATGGTCAAAATCTCTCAATTATTTCTTTCACGAAACTTTATTTTTCTTCTTAACTTCTTTAAATCGCAGTGACAATTTTAAAGTTGACAAAATGAACTAATTTTCTAAATATACTTATTGTTCGATTAAGACAAAGACGAGGCAAAAATATTGAAATAGATAATCAAAACATCACATTCCCTCTATTTTGTCGATTAGATTTTCATTTTTCATTTATGCAACCATGATCTTGTCTCATAAATAAAAGAAGGGTTTTCCTGCATTAATTATGTGGAATTAAATGTTCATTACAAGCCATTCTTCTTATTAACTGAAGATTAGAGGTGTTGGATTATACAACCCATTTATGGACCCATGTTTACTTAAATGAGTTATACAACCCATTTTTGGACCCATGTTTACTTAAATGGGTCATTAATGGATTGGCTTTATTTCTCAAGACACCCATGATGGGTTTTAAAATAAGATAACTAAAATATATGGGTCTTAAATGGGTCTACTCTATACCCATTTAAGACCCATTAAAAATACCCACTATCTAGTCTACCCTATTAAAGGTGGTAAAATTATAATTATTCTTTATTTTTATTATTTTTTTCTTTTTTTTTTTTCTTTCTTTTTTTTTTCTTTCTTCTTTCTCCAATGATTGGCACAGCGATGGCCGGCGACCGGCCAAGCGAGTCTTGAGCTCGCCGGATCTAGCGCCTCGTCTACGCCCGGCAAGACTCGAACTCGCTGGCGTCGGGCAAGGGGTGAGCTCGAGCTCGCCCGACCCCAGCAAGCCTCGAGCTCGCCAAATCTGACGAGACGTGAGCTTGCCGGCATCCGGTGAAGCTCGAGCATCGCCGATCTAGCGAGCCTTGCACTCGAGGGCTCGAGCTCGCCGGATCTAGCAAGCCTCAAGTTCGCCGATGTCAGGCAAGCTCAAGCTCGCGATGTCGAGCGAGCTTGAGGCTCACCCATGGTCGGCCGCCGGCCAAGAAGAAGAACAACAAAAAAGAAAAAAGAAAAATTATATTTAAAAAATTATATTTTAATTTAAAAAAATAAAAAATAATTAAAATTCAATTTTTAAAATAATTATTTTAAAATAATTATTTTAAAATTTATAAAAAAATTTCCATTAAATTATTGTATAAAACTATTTTAGCAATTAAGAAATTTTAAAAACATATATATATAAGCTTAGAAATATTTTAGTGATATAATCTTTGAAAAAAACATAGGAATAAGTTTTTCTAAATTTGGTTAAATATGAAAATATTTTATTAATATGGGTTAGGTCGAGTATGGGTTGGGTCGGATATGGGTCGGAAAATTTACATTAGACATAAATGGGTCATAAATAGGTTAATGGGTCAATTTGGGTCAGACCATTAATGACCCGACCAACCCATTTAACAGCTCTAATCATTTCCTCCATGATTATGTTTTATGTTCAAGAGATCGAGACAGAGAGAGAGAATCTATATAGGCCACCGGGCAAGAACGTCTTGTAGATCCTCGTAAATAGGCCAAATCGGGAGGCGCAAGTAGTTGAAAAAGGCATATGGGTATTGTGTGGTGGATTGGCGTTTTAGTCGTTGTTTGAGACCCCAACATGTTTGGTGGTGCCCAGATCCAATGTTTGATCTGTTGATGATTTTTGTTCTTTTCTTAAAGCGACATCTTTTATGGAATCTTGAATTGCTTAGGGCGGCCCTTTTATCCTTTCTCTCTTCGGTTTTAAAGGGATGCATTTGGACAGAAAAAGGGGGGATCAACGGTTATAAGTGATCCTGGATTTCAAGATAAAAATGGGCCTGACCTTGTGGTTGGAAAGATGTTTTTTTTTTTTTTTATAAATAAATTATGTTTGTATGGAGGGGGCTTTATCATAAGAGATCTAATTATTTCATGGAGGTGTCAATGATGATGAGGAGAGGCCCACCTTCAAAATCAATTTTCATCCCTACTTTTTCATATGGTATATTTCTGTTTCATTTTCTTCTTGTCGTTGGACCTTCATATTCTCGTACCCTCAAATTGAAATTGCTTCAACAATAAAGAAAGGAATGGAGTGCTTTAACTTCTGGGCAACAGCTAATCTTTTTTTAATGTCGTCTGAAAATAAATTTGGATTTTGTTCTGCCTTCGCTTGTTTCATTTGTCTGCTTCTTTTTTCTTTTTCTTTTTTAACAGTTGTTGATATTGTGCACTCTTCGTGCATTTTCCTTTCAGCCCGATGTTTGCCGTCCGTATCATCTTTTGAAGAAAGGAGGGCTGAAGGATGAAAATATCGTTGTTTATATGTGTGATGACATTTACAATGAAGAGAACCCCAAGCCTGGAATTATTATTAACAGTCCAGTTGGAGATGATGTGATGTGAATTGTTGTGGAAAGATCATTTTACGAAGGCCCAGATTGTGCGAATTGCGAATGTCAACCTTCAATCGAACCTGTGATTGGCAATTTCGGTATGAACGTGACCTATTGACGAACGCGTGTCAACCAACCAACATTATAGACACCACGAGTGAAAGGATTCGCTATCTCGCTCAATAAATCGAATCGATCGCCACGAGAGAATCTTGATAAGGTCAAGTCCTCAAAAGAACAGTAGAATAGAACCTCTCAATTCTTATCCTAAAAAATAAAATATATTTGTGTCTCAAAAAAATTTAGCTAGTCCTTAATATAGGCTTTTTAGCAGCCACACAAACCCTAAAATCAACCCTAGAAATCTAATACGTCATATTCTAGAATATACCTAAACAAGAAGATATTTATTTTATTTTATTTGACTTTTTGACTTGGTCAAATATTTAGTGACCATAGAATCAAATTGTGTCAAAATTTCCAAAATTCTTCAAGATTCAATCCAAGGTCATCTCCACGCTAAAGATTACGCCAAAATAACATAATTTGTTTTCACGGAAAAGATAACATTCATGCCTATAGAATTTATCAAATGCAGCATGTTCACATGCTTCAAACACTCTCCCAAAGTCATCATCATTAGTATATAAGCCATTGATATGCTCAAAACCTAAACACTTTGCTTCTGAAATAATTAAAATCGCATACCTTCAAGAAAGTGCATCAGCTACCACATTCTCCTTACCTTTCTTGTACTTGATCACATATGGAAAAGTCTTGATAAATTCCATCCATTTGGCATGTCTTTTATTCAACTTTTGCTGCCCTTTCAAGTACTTTAAGGTCTCATGGTCAGTGTGGATCACAAACTCCTTCGGCCATAAATAATGTTGCCAAGTCTCCAAAGCTCGCACTAAAGCATACATCTCCTTATCATAGGTAGGATAATTCAATGTTGCTCCATTTAATTTCTTGCCAAAATAAACTATGGGATGCCCTCCTTGTATCAACACGGCTTCAATTCCTATACTAGAAGCATTGCACTTTATCTCAAAAGTAGCACTAAAATTCAGCAAAGATAACAAAGGAACATTAGTCAACTTATCTTTTAGCAGATTAAATGCTTTCTCTTGCTCTTCTCCCCACATGAAACCACATGCTTCTTGATAACCTCGGTCTAAGGTGCGGCGATGGTGCTGAAATTTCTCACAAATCACCGATAAAAACTCGCCAATCCATGAAAGCTACGCACCTCTCTTACAGTCTTAGGCGTTGCCCATTCATAGATTGCTTTGACCTTTTCTTCATCAACCTGTATACCATCAGCACTAATGACAAATCTTAGAACTACTAATTTGTTAGTAACAAAAGAGCACTTCTTTAGATTAGCGTACAATTGCTCGGCTCTTAAAACCTGCAAGACAGCTCGCACATGCTCAATATGATTATCAGGACTTTGGCTATATATCAAGATGTAATCAAAATTGACAACCACAAATCGACCAATAAAAGCATGCAAAACATGATTCATAAGTCGCATAAATGTGCTCGATGCATTAGTTAATCCAAATGGCTTGACTAACCACTCATACAATCCATACTTGGTCCTAAATGTTGTTTTCCATTCATCATCTTCTTTCATCCTAATTTGATGATAGCCACTTTTCAAATCGATCCTAGTGAAAATGCAAGAACCATGCAACTCATCCAACATGTCATCTAACCTAGGAATAGGATGTCGATATTTTACCGTAATGTTATTAATTGCTCAGCAATCGACACACATTTGCCAAGTTCCATCCTTCTTTGGCACCAATAAAACAGGAACGGCACACGGGCTAAGACTCTCTGTCACATTCCCTCGATCCAATAGTTCGCTAACTTGCCACTAAAGTTCATTTGTCTCATCGGGATTATTTCGATATGCGGGTTGGTTAGGTAATGGCGCACCAGAAATCAAGTCGATTTGATGTTCAATGCCTTGAATCGGTGGTATCCCTCCAGGAAGTTCATCAGAAAAGACATCTTCAAATTCCTGCAATAAAGACACAATAGGACTAGGCAAACTTAGGTCAAGATCGTTAATAGAAAACAAAACCTCCTTATACAAAAGTACAAGCATTTGTCGGTCTAAAACTAAAGCTTTTCTCACATCACTCGATTTTGCATAAAAATTCTTTTGCTTATTTTCTTTCCTCTCTTCTTTTCCCTTGATTTTTACCACAATTTTCCTCTCGGCCTCTCCTTTTCCTTGCATCTAAGACACACCATGCAAGCCATCAGATTTCTCACCTCTCTCTCTCTCTCTCTCTCTCTCTCTCTCTCTCTCTCTCTCTCTCGACTTCTCGTTGTAACTTCAACCAATCTTGATACACCTCAGGGAGGTAGAATTTTATGTTGTTTTCCTCAGACTTAAAGTGAATGAGAAATTTTTCCAATTCTTCTAACCCTTGAATATAAATTGCTTCAACAGTAAAAAAAAAAGGAATTGAGTGCTTTACATTCTAGGTAATAGCTAAAGCATTTCAGTGCCATTAGAAACAAAATTGGATTCCTATCTGCCTTTGCTTATTTTATTTGTCCTACGTTGGGATTTTTTGTTGTTGTTAATACTATGCTCCATTCGTGCACTTTGCTTTAAGGCCGATGTTTGCCATGCATATCAGCTCTTGAAGAAAGGAGGGTTGAAGGATGAAAATATCATTGTTTTTATGTATGATGACATTACTAACAATGAAAAGAACTCTCAGCCTGAAATTGTTATTAACAGTCCAGATGGAGATGATGTTTATGAAGGAGTTCCAAAGGTCTGTTTTCAAATGCTTAGTCACTAATTTAGGATGAAATTTTGTTTAGATTTGTTGAAAGTCTGTTTTTAAAGGCTTAGTCATTGGTTTAGGGTGAAAAATTGTTTTCTAGAGGTCTATTATTAGATGTTGAGTCACTAGTCACTTTTCTGTTGGCAGGATTACACTGGAGAGGATGTTAACGTTAACAACTTTTTTTCTGTTATCCTTGGAAACAAGACTACTCTCACAAGAGGCGGTGGAAAGGTTGTGGAGAGTGGTCCAGATGATACTATCTTCATCTACTATACTAATCACGATGGCCCTGGTATGCTTGATTAGTACTTGATAGTTGCACAAAATGACCTCCATTGGTTGTAGATTGTCTTTTGTGTGTTCATATGGCACATGTTGAGTTGAACTGAAATATCTGTAATAAAGTCATAGAAGTTGGATTGGGTTCCATATCTCATTTGTACCCCTTCCCCAATTTAGAGATGATTAATCCAACTGTCTTCATATCAGAGTCTCACAGTTGACATTGATCTTTATCAGGAATTCCCACCAGCCCTTTCCTATATGCTAACCATCTAATAGATGTCTTGAAAAAGAAGTATGTGTCTAGGAACTATAAAAGCTTGGTAATTTTAAGTTTACTAAAGCAATTTGCTTCATATAGGACGTTGTCTAAAACTTTTCATTTTGTTTCCTTTGTCTTCACAGGTATTCTACCTTGGAGCTTGTGAATCGGGAAGTATTTTTGAGGGCCTTCTTCCAGAAGGTTTGAACATATATGCAACAACAGTATCTAATGCAGAAGAGAGCAGTTGGGGCACCTATTGCCCTGGAGAGTATCCTAACCCTCTAGTAGAATACGAGACATGTTATTGAGATTAAGCGAGCAATCGAACAATAATATAGATAGATAAAGAAAATAAATCGGACACCCGACGAGCTATGGGTGTTATTCGGTGATCTTGCGGCTGGAAAGATTTTTTTTTTTTAATAAATTATGTCTCGTATGGAGAGGGCTTTATCGAAGAGATCTAATTATTTTATGGAGGTGTCAATGATGATGGAGGCCCACCTTCAAAATCAATTTTTATCCCTACTTTTTCATATGGTATATTTCTATTTCATTTTCTTGGTTGGACCTTCATATTCTTGTACCCTCAAATTGAAATTGCTTCAACAATAAAGAAAGGAATAGAGTGCTTTAACCCGGGCAACAGCTAATCTTTTTTTAATGTCGTCTGAAAATAAATTTGGATTATGTTCTGCCTTCGCTTGTTTCATTTGTCCGCTTCTTCTTCTTCTTTTTTAATAGTTGTTGATATTGTGCACTCTTCGTGCATTTTCCTTTCGTGCCAATGTTTGCTATGCATATCAGTTTTTGAAGAAAGGAGGGCTGAAGGATGAAAATACCGTTGTTTATATGTATAATGACATTGCATACAATGAAGAGAACCCCAGGCCTGGAATTATTAGTAACAGTCCAGTTGGAAATGATGCTCACGAAGGAGTTTCAAAGGTATGTTTTCAAATGCCTAGTCTAGTCACTAGTTTAAGATAAAAAGATTTGTCTAGATTTGTCAAAGGTCTGTTTTCAAATGTTAAGTCACTAGTTACTTTTCTAGTGGTAGGATTACACTGGAGATGATGTTGAAGTTTACAACTTTTTCTCCGTCACCCTTGGAAACAAGATCGCTCTCACGGCAAGCGGTGGGAAGGTTGTGGACAGTGGTCCCGATGTTACTATCTTCACCTTCTATACTAATCACGCTGGCCCTGGTGTGCTTGGTTAGTACTTGATAATTGCACGAGATGACCTCCATTGGTTGTAGATTGTCTTTGGTGTGTTCATATGGCACATGTTGAGTTAAACTGAAATATCTATAATAAAGTCATAGAAGTTGGATTGGGTTTCATATCTCATTTGCACCCCTTCCCCAATTTAGAGATGATTTATCCAACTGTCTTCATATCAAAATCTCACGGTTGACATTGATCTTTAACAGGAATGCCCACTAGCCCTTTCCTATATGCTGACCATCTAATAGATGTCTTGAAAAAGAAGCATGTGCCTGGGAACTATAAAAGTTTGGTAATTTAAAGTTCACTAAAGCAGTTTGCTTCATACAAGATGATGTCTAAAACTTTTCATTTTGTTCCTTTTGTCTTATAAATACAAGTATTCTACCTTGGAGCTTGTGAATCGGGAAGTATTTTTGAGGGCCTTCTTCCAGAAGGTTTGAACATATATGCAACAACAACATCTAATGCAGAAGAAAGAAATTAGGGCACCTATTGCCCTGGAGAGTATCCTAGCCCTCCAATAAAATACGAGACATGTTGTTGAGATTAAGCGAGTGATTGAACAATAATATAGACAGATGAAAAAAATAAATCTGACACTAGATTTACGTGGTTCAGTTGTAAAGACATACGTCACGGAGAGAACAATAACGAATTTCACTATAGATCAAGCGATACAATGAGATTATACACTCAAGTCACTCAAACACTCTCTCGGTGTTTCCCAAACCCTAGTTTAACCCAATACACCAATCTTTCTTGAATGTAAATCACGAATAAGTTTTGCCGCACGAGAAACACGAAGACCCGCTATAAAGCACCCAGCACCTACGGACGTCTCTCACAAACAGAGAACACCCACAACACTCAGAGTAAACGGCACTTCAATATGTGGCTTCGCTTGGCTAACGGCTTCAACGATCGTGTGCGGCTTCGTAGGATTTTTCTCTCTTTCGTGGCAAGCTTCGTTTCTCTCGTGGACGTGCGGCAGCAACACATCGAAAGAACCCAGTTTAACCCAATACACTCAAGTCACTCAAACACTCTCTCGGTGTTTCCCAAACCCCAGTTTAACCCAATACACCAATCTTTCTTGAATGTAAATCACGAATAAGTTTTGCCGCACGAGAAACACGAAGACCCGCTATAAAGCACCCAGCACCTACGGACGTCTCTCACAAACAGAGAACACCCACAACACTCAGAGTAAACAGCACTTCAATATGTGGCTTCGCTCGGCTAGCGGCTTCAACGATCGTGTGCGGCTTTGTAGGATTTTTCTCTCTTTCGTGGCAAGCTTCGTTTCTCTCGTGGACGTGCGGCAGCAACACATCGAAAGAAGAAACCCTCACTGATCATCTGCATATATATATAATTGTGCCCAAGGTCAAAAGTTTGACCTTGGGCCCCACCAATTTCCAATATTATGTGTGGAGGAACTTCATGTGGGTCTTCACCTGGGCCCACCTACGCTTGAATTCTCGCATACGTGCAGAGGACTCCATCTTCATGATTCGAATTCTGCAACAATTGAAGAAAACTTTGCTTCAATTTACCTTATATTTCTTCTACTTGGGAAATTTTATCGATAAATTTGGTTTAACAAATCGTTATCCGAATTTAAACTCGAAACATAATTTAATAATTCTTCACCTTGGCTCAATGTTTGAGCCAAGTCGCAATCGTTTCGCAAAAATTCAAACTCTCGCTACTTTCCCATAACCCCAAATGGGCTCAATCACCACAGATATTATCCAAGTACAAACCTCGCTTGAACTTCACCATAATCGAGAATCTCATCAGAATACCAACTTCATGTGCACTTTTAACTGCTCTGCAAGGATTTTCCCACGCAACTTCCTTAACCGTAGATAAAGCAAAACCATTGTTACACCCATATCTATCAGGACCGCCCACCTCGTTTGTGTTTGATGGTTTCTAAATCAACAACTAGCGAAGAATCTTTCTTAAATTATAATTCCGACGTATTCCTTAACCGTAGATAAAGCAAAACCATTGTTACACCCATATCTATCAGGACCGCCCACCTCGTTTGTGTTTGATGGTTTCTAAATCAACAACTAGTGAAGAATCTTTCTTAAATTATAATTCCGACGTATTCCAATTTCGGAACTCTGGAATTTGGATCAGAAGCAAAACTGATGCATTTACTATTGTAATGATAACTCTTGCGAATCAAATAATGATTCGAATAAAAAGTCTTATGGTCCATTTACGTATATCTTTGTCTGCAACTGCCGGCGAATCTCAAATTTGAACTCTACAGTCCATATGAAATTACTTAGACTCCTACTATGTTTGGGAGCCAATGAGGGAGATTTTCAATGATATTGCCTCTTGTAACTTAGCTCATCGATGCTGCTAAAACGATTGCATATGGGCTATTTTCGTTCATTTCCTTACTCTGTCATTACTTAATGAACAAAGAGTAGTACTAATTCCTTGTATTAGTTCGATATGCACATGAGTATCTGAATTTGTTGGGCGTTGTGTTTGGTAGATTGAATTAATGGGAAAAAGAAAGATTTTTCTAGGGGATGAGACTACAAAAGAAAAGAAAGGAAATTGGATTTTCATATCTGATTACTAAGTAGAAGTGAGTGAAGCAAAAGTGATATTGTATTTTCTGATCCACAACATTTCTGCTTTATAAGTGAGTCTTTAAAGCTTGTATGGTGATATGTTTTTGTTTCTCTACTTTTCATGTACTTTCATGGGCCAATAAACATAGTCCTAAAGGGGATGCTAGTTTATTTTCCTTTTATGTTGTTTTCCTCTTCCATGAGACTTAAAGTGAATGAGAAATTTTTCCAATTCTTCTAACGCTCGAATATAAACTGCTTCAACAGTAAGAAAAATGAATTGAGTGCTTTACATTCTGGGTAATAGCTAAAGCATTTCAGTGCGATTAGAAACAAAATTAGATTCCTATATGCCTTTGCTTATTTTATTTGTCCTGCGTTGGGATTTTTTGCTGTTGTTGATACTATGCTCCATTTGTGCACTTTGCTTTAAGGTGGATTGCAAGATGATCCTGACTTTGCCAAGAGAGTTCATGGCAAAAACCAATCAGAATGAATCTTTGGAAAGGGATGTGGTGGATACTCAGTAAGCTTGCCATGAGGTAGTGATGCCAAAAGTGCCTCGAGGAGGTTACCTGAAGAAGGTTCTTCTCATTATCACTGACGGTCTAACCACGGAACTATGTATTGGAGCTTACCTGTTCTCCAGGTCTGTTATTAGGATAGGACGGAAGTCGGGGTGGCTGCACTGCGCTTTATATCTTAACGCCAGCGATGAGATGAAAACCGCTCCTATTCAGTGGTTCCCGTGCTACCAGCATCGAAAGAGTGACCGCTATCCCTGACCAGCTCGTGAGTAGCATCCCGCTGCTGGTCGGCACAGCGTAGCGTCAAAAGCAGGTATGATTGCCCCGCTGACCTTTTCTAGGCCTCCTTCCTGCGGAACTGGATTGTCGGTATCGACCGAATTTGTACGAACTGAAGAAGACAAAAGATCTTTTTCTGCAACACTGCCTCTGTTTGAGACGCCCTATCCATTGTGTTTCCTGCTGATCTTATTCAGACCCCACCCTATTCCATTTTTCGATTTTATTATAAAAAAGAAAGAAATGAAAATGGCAGCTTACTAGACAACGCAGAAGATTTATTCTTTCCATAGATGCCCGATTCGTTTCCGATATGCGCTTCTGTTCTATCCGACTACACGGAACTCCTCCTAAAAAGCGCGTAAGGGGTCACCCACCCCTTCCCCTTAGCCCTCTCACCCCCTAAGGAATGAAAGGCCACATCTAACTGTGCCAAAAAAACTTGAATACGAATGAGATAAAAAAGGCCATCATTGAGGCAAACGATGCAATTGCTTCGGTTAGAGCAAAGCCCTAAATAGCATAACCAAATAATGGTTTATCCAATGATGGATTTCTAGCCACGGAATGGATCAAAGAACTGAACACGTTCCGACAGCTGCTCCCGCTGAAGCAATTGTAGCAGCTCCGGCACCCATTGATTTTGCACCTTCTAACATCTCGGGTTGAGAATTATCGTCACGCTTTTTCATTCACGTCCTTCTGAAACAGCAGCCTCGTTCCTCTCCTTTGAGTCTCGTGCCTTTTCTCTTGTTGAAGAAGCCTTTCGCTCGTCCCTTCGCACGTGAATAAAGTGAAGGGGCCCACCACACCACTCCCCCTCCCCTTTTCACGGAAGCAACCAAACTCACCATGATAAGGGCCAGCGATCTCACCAGGGGAAGCTCCTCTCTAGACAAAGCCAGCTTCACAACACATCCTAAGGGTTATCCCTTTAACATAACACCAAAGGATCAGTCCAGTAATCAAACTAACAGGTAAAAAACTTCAGAATACTGAAAAACTGGGGAATAGCTCCAAAATAAAGATTCGTGAATCTCAGCTATTCAACTAGCTAAGCAACAGTGAAATACTTTAGTAGTGCAAGCTATTTATGTTTGATCCAAAAAAGGAGTTGAAATCAGTTTCCTCTATCCTCAACTCCTTTCCCGTCTAGTCAGGACCCGCGTTCTCCGCCGGTGCCGGCCTTAGTCGGCCAAACCCGTATTCGTTAAATTTCTTTTCCAATACGTGTTGAAAGCCGGGATTTTGACCGGTATTCCATGGCTTCTTTCATTTCAAGTCGAGAGTCTATTTCAATAAGGGGAGAGAAACCTCCATTGGATGGATTTCCCTAAAGAGTGAGAATCAGGTGAGGGGATTGGAGCACAACTGGAGGGAGAGATTTCTTGCTCTTTATGATCTCTTATCCTTCTATTAATCCTCTTTTCCGGTAAGGTAGTTGACTTGCTTACTTGTTAGAGTAAGGTAGTTGACTTGCTTACTTGTTAGAGTAAGGTAGTTGACTTGCTTACTTGTTAGAGTAAGGAAAATAGACTTTCGGAAACAAGGAGCTCAGTAGAGCAAAGGACTGAGAAATCCTTCTTCGATGAGGCGTTTAGCTGCTCGAAATGAAGAGAAGAGTCTCTCTCGCCCTACGGGATGTAATTGACTCACTCATTTCAACTTCCGCTCATTCTTAGTCTCTTCTTCCGCTTCTCTTCATTCAATCAAATTCACTAATTCCAGAGGCGTTTAGCTGCTCGAAGAGTAGAGTCAATTCATGCTGAGAGGGGAAAGTAATAAAGAGAATAGCTCTCTCTCTATGTTCCCTAAGAGTTCTCCTCTTTTAAATTCCCGGTCTTGATTCGATTTCTATGCTTGTGTGAGACTTTCTTCCATTCTTCCTTTCTTCCCTTTGTTTGATCTCCTGAGGTAAGTCCGGTGGCTCCATAGCGCTTTCATAAAAGGGATGACATAGCCGTACTAAGGCAACAAAGAAAAGGGAAAATGGTAACAGGATGTTTGTTCTCGTGACCGTGTGGGGGGTAAGAAGTTGCTGTTCTTGGTCTTCATACGAGAGAAGAGCCGATGGAATCTCTTTCCTAGCGAGGGTATGCGTGGTAGGGAGTTAATAGCTATTGAGGCTGCTAGCCGTCCTATGGCTTCGGTGGGTGATGGCTTTCTTGCCCTCAAGATTTACAAACTTCCGCTTTCTCTTGATGTTCCTTACTCTAACAAGTAAGCAAGTATACTACCTTTATTTAAGTTAAGAGAGGTCTTAAGACTTCTTAGGGTTTAGGACTAGGACTAGCCTTGTTACGAGCAATATCCGATGCCCGGGTTTAGGTAAGGAGAAGAAATAGATAGGGTTACAACTTCTACTGCCTATAACGCAACTCCTACAGGCTGGCCAATGGCTTACAGTAGGAGTTATTATTACCCCGAGGCTGTGACTTTCAGTGGGAATGAGGAGAGTTATCCTGCTACTGTCCATAGAGGAACTTGTACTACGGCTAGAAAGTACTGCTACAAGGGCTGTATGGACGAGAAAAAGGGAGGAGGGAAGGAGAATCCCTCCTTACTCTAACAAGTAAGCAAGTCAACTACCTTGGGCTGGTGAAGAGTTTCTAACTAGGGACAGAGACTACTTTCAAAATCACAGGCTGGAGGTTCCCTTTTTTCTGCAAATGGATTGGGTTTTAGGACACAACTTAAGGCAATCCCTTCTAAGATGTCTCATCTTGCCACAGCTCCAACAAACAACACTAGCAGTCCTAGATTGACTGCGTCTATTCATATTAGTACTACTCTTACCCACACGTGTTACAGATCTTTCTCTATTTTCACCTACTAAAGTATTAGATACAAATTCGCCAGATTCTCTTCTACGAATATCCTCGCTCAGAATCAAATTTCGAACCCCGTCAAACGTTAAACTTGTTGACCCAAAGGAATTACTAACAGCAGTAATAGTAGTATTCCAATTATTAGGCAATGAGGATAGCAGAATCAAAACACGTACCTCATCTTCAAAGTCAATCTCAACTGAACTCAATTGACTAACAATCACATTGAATTCATTGATATGATCTGCAACTGACGCACTTTCACTCATCTTCAAATTAAACAGACATCACATCAAACGGACGTTGTTGATCATAGAGGGCTTCTCGTACATATCTGATAGGGCTTGCATCAAATCAGTAGTGGTCTTCTCCTTCAAGATGTTAAACACGACGTTACGAGCCAACGTCAGCCAAATAACACCCATAGCTCATCTATCCAGCAAATTCCAATCAGCTTGCTTCATCGTCTCTGGTTTTTCCCCATATAAGGGCAAGTGCAGTTTCATTTGGTAAAGATAATCTTCAATCTACATCTTCCAGAAACTAAAATTCTTCCCATCACATTTGTCGATTCTCACTTTTACTTCTTCTATCGCCATCGATTTGCTTCAACTTAGCCAAACCTGGCTCGATACCAACTTGTTGAGATTAAGCGGCGATTGAATAATAATGTAGATAAATGAAAAAAATAAATCGGACCCAGATTTACATGGTCAGTCGTAAAGACCTACGTCCATTGAGAGAACAACAGCGAATTTCACTATAGATCAAGCAATAGAAGGAGATTACACACTCAAGTCACTCAAACACTCTCTCAGTGTTTCCAAAACCCCAATTTAACCCAATACATCAATCTTTCTTGGATGCAAATCAAAAATAAGTTTTGTCGCACGAGAAACACGAAGACCCGCTATCAAGCACACAGCGCCTATGGACGTCTCTCACAAACAGAGAACACCCACGGCACTCAGAGTAAACGGCGCTTCAATATGTGGCTTCACTCGGCTAGTGGCTTCAACGATCGTGTGCGGCTTCCTAGGATTTTTCTCTCTTTCACGGCAAGCTTCGTTTCTCTCATGGACGTGCGGCAACAGCACATCGAAAGAAGGAACCTCACTAATATATATATAAGTGTGCCCAAAGTCAAAAGTTTGACCTTGGGCCCCACCAATTTCCAATATTACGTGCGGAGGAACTTCACGTGGGAGAGACGCAGAATTGGCTTCACCTGGGCCCACCTACGCTTGAATTCTCGCGTACGTGCAGAGGACTCCATCTTCACGATTCGGATTCCGCAGCAATTGAAGAAAACTTTGCTTCAATTTATTTTATATTTCTTCTACTTGGGAAATTTTATTGACAAATTCGGTTTAACAAATCGTTATCCGAATTCAAACTCGAGACATAATTTAACACGTGTCTTGGTGACTTGTATAGTGTTGCTTGGATGGAAGACAGGTAAATCCCAAATCCTTATTTTCTCATTCATGACTTTAGATGAGAAACACATACCATTTTAACTTTGTTCTTTCTAGATTAGAAGTCAGTGTTATAATGGGGACTTTTTCTCCAATTTGGGATCGATACTTTATTTTGCGGTGTATCATGGGCAACTCTTAGTGCATTAGTTGAATGGTAGCAATGTGTATGACCATAATCCATGTATTCCCAGTTTTTTAAATTTTATTGAATGATCTGATTTTGGAATGTTTGTCTTGCAAATCGAGAACGGAGGAATTGAAATCACAGTTGAAAAGCCATGATTGGGTCCATCTATCATTGTTTAATTGCAAAGATCGAAAGAAAGATCGGAGATATTTTTCATTAGCACATTCTCCTTTTATATTATTTTGAAAATGTAGACAACAACAATTTATTGGTTAAAGAGGCAGTCAATTATGCGCAATTTCCTTGATTTGATGCTTGGTAATTAATATGTATTGTAGTTGCTAATTATATGCTATTCAGATCTTCGTACATTTCTGATGTTGGGCTTTTGGTTTAGATATAAGTAATCCTTTGAATATTCGAATTCCTTGGTTTTTAAGGACTCATCCACTATTTACCTTTTTAGCATGTGTGCTCTTATCTGAATAGTAATTTTTTGCCCATGTTACATTTTTGGGGCTTGCTGATTGGTATCACCTTTCCATGATTATAGACTTATCTACTAATCTAATTTCATAATAAGTACCGCATAATTTGTTATTGAAATTTTTTAGCTTATATGGACTTTGAGGAAGCTTTTCTCTTTTCTAAGCATGGACTTTTGTGTACTCGCATCAAAAAGCATTTCCATTGCAGATTGCTAATCTGTTAGCAATTAAGAATCTCAAAGATCCCATGTTTGCAAATTTAAATAGCCGAAAACAAAGAGAGGAGAAAGGAGGAAGGACATGACTTCCATATTATCAGATGGAACTTGATTGAATATTTCTTATATTGCAACTCGGGGTATGCATATTAAATTCATGCTCAATGTGATTCCAGTTGTTCTTGTACTGGTTTACAAGCCTCTGTTCCCTCGTAATAGTTGGATCAGGTTCATATGTTTTGATTGGCTCGTGAGAAATCAAAGCTTATGTTTAACAACTATAAAGCCCATCATAACCTTTTTCTTTTTTATTTGGTTTGTCTTTGTGAACAGTGAGGTGCACAACCTGCGAACCGAAACTCTGCACCAGCAATACCAACTGGTAAGGACATTGATACCATCATTGTGTGGAGCAATTAGGAAGAAAGCAATGTTTATTCTACCTCTCGTTGTCGAGAAATTTTGCTTCCATTGGGCAACTGAGCTCCCAAGTGTCTTTTAGCAAGGGAGTACTATTTTGTAGTACATTTCTTGGTTAAGTATTCATATAGTGCTATAGTGCAAGCACATGGAAGAAGTTACTTCTTATATTGCCTGGACTGCTTCAGTTGCTTTTCACTTTCTCTCTGTGCTTCTTCTTCTCATCTTATGGTATTTCTTTGGGCTGGCATATGCAGGTGAAAACGAGGACAGCTAATGACAACACTGCATACGGTTCCCACGTCATGCAATTTGGTGACATAGGGTTAAGTAAGGAAAATCTCTTCATGTACATGGGCACAAATCCTGCAAATGATAACTCTCCTTTTGTGGATGACAACTCCTTAAGGCCTCCTCAGAAAGCTGTTGACCAGCGGGATGCCGATCTGCTTCATTTCTGGCACAAGGTTTCTCTCTCCCTTGTCATGTTTGAGGCTGCACGCTTTAGATTTAAGTCATGGCACCACCAGATGCTAAATGTTTAAGGATAGATTCTTGAGGGTTTTGTCACATGCAGCGGTCTGGTCAATTGCAACCTCTCTTAGATTGTTTCCCTAATGAGAATCACAAGATCAATCGAATGAAGAGCTACTAAAAGGGATTACTATATAGCATTTTGAAGAAACTTGAGGGCTAGTCCGGCAAAAAATGGAACTGTAGAACCATAGGTCTATCAATGGATTTATGATAATTGAAGGTCCTTAAATCTGCATATTACTTTGCTGAAAGTGTTAGTAGAAGTAAAAGTACTTCCTTAACTAGAGAAGTCAAACTGTGTAGCCATCAGCTTTGACCTTTGACATAAAAGTAAGTGAAAAATTACGTCTCTTCCTTTCAACTCATCTTCTTATTCTTCTGTCACTATATAAAGAATAAATTCGGTATTGTCAATTGCCCTCTTGTAACAGTTGAGTGAGCCTTGTGTAACCAAATCTGATTTTGCGTCCGCCTTTGTTTCAGTTCTGTAAAGCTCCTGAAGGCTCTTCTAGGAAACTCGAAGTGCAGAAGCAATTTTTTGAGGCAATGTCTCATCGGATGCATATAGATCACAGTGTCAAACTAATTGGAAAGCTCTTGTTTGGAATTAAAAAGGGTCCAGAGGTGCTAAATGCTGTTCGACCTACGGGACAACCTCTGGTTGATGACTGGGCTTACCTGAGAAGCTTGGTAATTACTCCCTCATGACCTCTCAACCAACACATGTTTGATATATTTCTGTGATGCTGATATTTGCATTGTTATTGTGAACCTTTTACTATGTCAGTTCGATTTGTTCTTTATATTATTTATCTTAAATCTTACACTTTGGGGGAATGAGATTTTTTGACACAATGATTGAGTATTCTTTACAGTCTTGACTAGTGTGATGATGCAGGTGAGAACATTTGAAACTTATTGTGGATCTCTCTCTCAATATGGGATGAAGCACATGCGCTCCTTTGCAAACATGTGCAATGCTAGAATCCGAACCAAGCAAATGACCGAGGCATCAGGCCAAGCTTGTGCTCACATTCCATCTGGTCCCTAGAGCTCTCTTAGCAGGCGATTCAATGCATGAGTGAAGTGGGAATCATTCCGAACTAAGGATCCACTTGCCATGCTTAAATCTGCTACATACATATTCCTACTATATATCTTGAATGGGTTGTTTGTCATTGCTTCGCTGTGAATATGACTCGGAAGCATGTATCTCGACTTGCTTGTCACATAACATGCTTTGAATGTAGGACGATATCAATGCCCGTTTTGTGTGATTTTAAGTACTATAGCTCGAGCTCGGCGTGGCGAGGCGGGCGAGCTCAAGGCTCGCCCGTGGCTAGTTGCCGGCCGTTGTCATGGCCGGCGGCCGCCAAGAAGAAGAACAACAAAAAGAAAAATTATATTTAAAAAATAAAATAAAAGTAATTAAAATTTTAATTTTAATTTTTAAAAATTAAAAATTATAAAAATTATCCATTAAATTTGTGTTGTATAAAACCATTTTAGCTATACAATTTTTTTTTAAAATAATATATATAAGAAATAAGCTTAGAAGTATTTTAGTAATATAATCTTAAAAAAAACATAGGAATAAGTTTTTCTAAATTTGGTTAAGTATAAAAATATTTTATTAATATGGGTTGGGTCGAGTATGGGTTGGGTCGGGTATGGGTTGGAAAATTTACATTAGACATAAATGGGTCAAAAATGGGTTAATAGGTCAATTTGAGTCGGACCATTAATGATCCAACCCACCCATTTAACAGCTCTACCAAAGATGAAGCCAAGAATATTCAAGCGTGCTTTGGAGAATGTAGCCCAAAAAGCAATTACTGCTTCATTGCCTGCTTATTCATGGGATTAAATTCACAATTCCTTCTCCTTCTATTTCACGAATGATATATGTCTATATACATTATGTTTAATTTATTATTATCATTATTATTTTTTTTACTCCCAGTAAAGCATAGTCGTTTTTTCAATTCTTTGTTGTGACCATATTTATATCATATTCGGCTCTCACGGTATATGTGCTTGATAAATGTATATTTATTCCTCGCCACTTTATGTTCTTTTATGCCTTTGAATTACTTAATAGAAGTATCAAATTTACTAGACTAGACTAGCAATTATCGTGGAGACGTTACTTCTACTGTTAGTCTGTTACCTATTCACTTGTGGCTTCTCAAAGTTGTAATGATTAAAATTTGTTTTTTGTATCAAGATTATTTCCGCAAACATAGGCTCAAAAAATTGTTACGGTCTCTTTTTTAATTTTGATAATATAGTCAATATGCTAAATATCAATCATTTATATAAAAAAAATTAAATGAAACAATTAATGTTGTTTATCGTAATTACTAACTTCCGTCAATCATATAATTATGGTTTTAGAAAAGTGTTCGTGGGGTGTTTCTGATGAGAATATTTCTTGCGTTAAATGAATTAGTTCAAATAAATAAAAGTATATTTGTAATCATCATTCCATTATACTTTAACAACCGAACCAAAAGAATCCCCGCCCTTATGCCAAAGGCAATATAATGGAATAATGATCAGGAATATACTTTTATCAATTTCGAAGCTTTTACTTTTAGGGTTGGTTTGATTTGCCAAAAATTTATTGTAAAAATCATTTTCCTACATTTGGATCACTAAAAATAAGTAAACGAAAAGTATTTGCATAATTAGTGGAAAACTTAAACTCAACGAAATGATTTCCTCTCTAAAAATAAAAATCAATTTTCAAAATATAACTAAATCTCGATAGTTAGAACGAAGACCCTAATGTTTGAGTTTGGATTTACATAAATCACAAATGAGACCTTGATAGCTACATGCAATTACTCAGCCTTCGCGCTCAAATCACTAGCATTTTGGAACTAGTCCATTGAGTTTGAGCATAGGTCCTCATAAACTAGGTACAAGTCCTTCGAAGTTGAGCTAAAGACCTTGGTACCCATGCTTGCAGTTGAGTCCCAACTCTTGCACCCAAATCATTAGTGCCTAATATGGTTCTATGATGCCTAGGCTTTGGGACCTTAGTGATTGGGCCCGGGTCCCTCAAAGCTAGGGACCTAATAGAGAATGCTCAGACTGGGGTCCTCTGACACTCGTGTTAGGACCTTGGTGGCAGCTCGGGTCTCTTGAGATTGGACCCAAGACCTTGGCCCTTGTGCTAGGATCTAAGGAGGTCATGCCTAAATCATCAAGACCTTGACAACCAAGATCAAGTCCGTCGTGGCATCTAAACTCATGAGGCTTTCAAGAGGTTTCAAATCGGGTGTTAGAGCATGTGGATGTCCTCTGGCAGGAGATGAACTTGGAATAGTTTCCGTCTTTAAAGTTAAAGATTTAAAAAAAAAAAAAAAAACGAACACTTCGCAGTCAAATCAGATACAGAAAAAAGTAATCACCCACTTGTGTCCCTCTTTCAAGTACATTGGGTTCCTTTCTAGCTGTTCAAAAAAAAAAAAAGGTGCATTGGGTTCCTTTCTTGCTGCTCACTGGGCGTGCTCTAATATACCGATATTTTTCAGGTCTCGTTTTATTATATTTTGAGTAGTAGAACAAAGAAAAGGCAAGTTGGCTTCAATAAATAAAAGGAAAACAAATTTCTTTATTCTTTTAGGGCGCTTATTTCAACCACTTATTGATAAAAGAATATGATGCATGTATAGCTTACATAATGTAGGGATAATAACCAAGGGGCCTCTGCTTTCCCAAGTTGGTTTTGTAGGCTTGTGGCGAGAAGGAGAGGGGTGTTGCCACTTGTGAAGGCCGTCCTTGGTAGTTCTCTAGCGGGGCGCCTAGCAAGATCTGCACTCCCTCATTGTTTATATATGTTTTTCTTCCTCATCAATGATTTTACACAAAAAAGAAATTGAACATTGACAACTTTTCACTTCAAATTATCCCTTCATTAGATTTTCCCTAAAATGTCATTGAATATGTATTTCAACCATCTATCAATAAAAAAAATATAATGCATGTATAACTTATATAATACATGGATAATACACATCTCTTTGGAAAAATGAAAACATAATTCTCAGTTCACCTTCAAATTTCTGCAGAATATCTAAAAATATTATTATTTATGAGAAATGATTATTTGAAAAAAAAACGATTTTTTAAATTTTTGGTAAAACAAATCAAGTTAATTAAGTTCATTCGTGCATTTCGTATCTTGAAAGTACCGAGTAGTGGCCACGATTACAAAGGATGGCGTACGATAATATTCTCCATCACATCATCTTGGAGACGCCAGCCAATAGAAACGCAACACATGGCGTCTTGCAGTAAAATCAATTTTGCAAAAAATGATTTAACATCGGAAACCGTTATCTTTTTGTGTGGTACTTTCAAAGCTTTATGATGTTTTCCAACCAAAAAAAAGAAAAAAGTTCGACATTATCTTTTGAGATAATAATCTCTGTGAAAATAATCCTCATAATAATAGTCCTTTCGGAAAACGTACATGGGCACGTTAGTCCATTATCTAATTTATTATAAATTGATCTCGAATTAATTTTTCTCCTCCCTCTCATAGAAAAAAAGAAAAAAAAGAAAATACACGGCATTCTCTATTTAAGCCCAAATTCAAAAAATTTGCCCGTTACCGAACTCTGCCCCCACCTTCCCTCCCCCCCCCTTTCTTCTTCTTCTTCTTCCTTCCTCCCCTGCGCAGGCCCCGCAAAATTAGGGTTTCCAAACCGAGCAAATCGCCTCCCAAAATCCGTCCCCAATTCGCTCGAATCCCGCCGGAATTCCGACTCGACATGGATCCGGCGACATCGACCGGCCGAAGCCCTCGCGATCCTCTCCACCCCATGCTGAAGGAGTCAGTCGACCGCTTCCTGCTGGAGTACCGGGGCGGATCGCCGGACTTCTCCGCCTTCACCTCCATCTTCTCCCGCCTGCTCCACAGCCTCCCCGACCCGCCCCTGGAGACCGTCTGGTTCTATGCCGCGTTGACCCACCACGCCGCGAAGTCGGCCGCGGCCGGCTGCTGCGGCGGGGACGCTGCCGAAGCCTCGGGGCAGGTGTCAAGGGTCAAGGACCTGTTCCAGCTGCTTGTGACGTGCTCCAGCTCGTGCAATGGGGTCAAGAAGGTGGCCGTGCTCGCCCCGGTGGTGTACGAGCTGTACTCTCTGGTGGTCGAGCGGCGGAGCTTGAAGAAAGAGGTGGAGGACTTGCTGGAGGTCGTGGTTAGTTACATTAGCATCTGCAGCGGCGGGGAGTTTGAGGAAGAGGATGAGTTGGAGCCCTTGAGTCCGTGCTTTTTGGATTTGATTCGCGTCTGGATGGTCGATAAGCCGAAGAAGGACGCGAAATCGTTCTTTCCGGTCGTCAGCGATGACGTTCGCATGGGGGTTTGTAAGGATTGCGGCACCGGCATGGGGCGCTTGGCTGGGGTTGTTATGGCCGAGGTGTTCTTGTTGAGGTTGTGCTTGAAGTTGGATGCCCAGACACTGCGCGCCGAGTTGGAGAGGGATATGCATAGCTGGGCCGTCCAGACCATTGCTGGATTTAGGAACTTTTGCTTTTTCGGTGAGAAACACGTTTTCGGGTTCGCTTGTTTTTGGATTTTCTTCAGGCTTGTAGTTCCATTTGCAATATTAAAGTGCCTCGTCACTCTGTCGGTGTAATGTGTCTGACCATTTTCAGATTTGTATATGTTTATGACCGAACGTTATTCCTGAGGTGATTAGCGTTCAGCGGAGTTCCATAGTGCATGCAGGATTCCTATTATCGACAGAACATTGATTTAATGCGTCGTGAACTAGTCTGAGGCTCCGGTCGTGGCATCCACTGGCTACTCGATTGTGTTGAATACTGTATTTGTCCCTTTTCAATCAACCATTAATTTTTGTCAAATTAATACACTATTATTTGTCCTGCTTGATAATTCAATACCACCATTGTTTGATTTGATGTCAGGTACTCTTCTTAGCATGCTCTTGGATCCAGTTACACCCGTGACATTGCTGCTAGTAAGTGCATGTAGTGTTTTTTCCCCCTTAACCTTAAAAGTTAGGAGGCATGAAGCTTTTAATGTACCTATTCAAGCTAAATCAAGTCTCATAAAATCCCAATGGAGACACAAAACTTGATCAGGATGGTAAAACACAAGTCATGTCATACAGACCTTTTGTCCTCCTTTGAGTTGCATGAAAGAGATAAATACTTATGTTTTTATCTTCATGGAGCTGGCTCCAGAGCAAAAGAGAGTCATGTGTGCAGATTAGCTTGCACTAAGACTTTTATGCAAAATTAAAAGAACTCGTGCACTTCTTTAGATGAATGACTTTTAATGCCTGCTCAGTTGATCTACTTTGGACAAAGATACTTGTGTCATGAGTTAAAAGGATCAGAGGCTCAATCTATGAGAGTTAACTATAATACTCATGCTTTTGATTTGCCGATTTCCTAGGTGAACTGCAATCACTTTTACACTTCATGGTGTGAACCAGATTATGTGGGAGAATCTGGTTATTTGGATGACATTTGAGGATACTGGGATTGTAAAGGACCCCTTCATAAGCTGTCGTCTCATATTTGCTATACCAGTCTAAAGTTAAAACTCTAGATAACCTTGTTGTGGTACTTTTGGATTTGAAATATGCCTGAAGAAATCCTGTTGCTCTTGCTAATGGAGACGTAGCTAATGTCCAACTCTTCTTATATACGCTTGGTAATTTTTCTCTCTGCAGAAATTCAAGGATGAAATTCTCTTACGAGAAGTCCTATATGATGCCCTGATAATGGTGGATTATCCATTTCTAAGCCCTCAAAATGGGAGAAAGCTTCGTGATGAGGTTTTGAAGAGCTCGGCTGTCTTGTTGTTGTTGGTAGCTGAAAGCGCCATGCAATTCATTAGGTATGAGAGCATGAATACCACTCCTGCTTCACTACACTTGCTTATTTAATCATCACATGAGAGAGATGTGTTAAACTGGCTGTAGGGAAAATGGTGACCGTAGCAAAGTAGACTCCTATAAGGATGCAGTCTCTAAATCCTGCCTACCTTCCCAATTGCTCAAATGGGTGACTTGTCAAACTGGTCGGGGGAGAATAACCAGCAGACCAACAGCATCAACTCCAGCAGCACTTATTAGTGAGTCCCTCTTATATCTTTATTTGCTTTTGATACTGTTTTCGATATCATTATGTGCTACGGCTCTTCTACCTTTTATGTGCTAAGTTGCTACAGGGGTCCAATTATCCTTCTAATGCAGAATTACTTGTTGACTACATACGTGATTAATGATTGTTTTAGCTGTAAACATTAAGAGGACTTAAAACAAGTTAGAGATTTGAAACATTTTCTCATATTTCAGAGTGGCTGCTGATTGTAGAGGATCTAGGGATTAGAGTCTTTGACAGTGATATTTTGAAGCTTCATGCGAAGGCAGTAGTTTGCAAGTCAAGAATAGAGTATGAGCTCCCAGTCTTCAACCTGAGAGGTGACAATTTTGAAGATGCTTTTGTCCTCTCCCCATATAATGAGGGCATAGTGGAGGATACAATTGATGATGCTGACCTGGATATGGTTGATTCTGAGGATGCCACTTTCACGGCTTACGCTTGTCCGGTAGTGTTAACAAGTGATGGTACTAGAAAGCGCAAAGATGGGAGGAAGGAAGAAGGGAATATTCCTGTTAAATTCCTCAGATCTCATATTCACGAGAATGTAGCAAAATGCAATGTCTTTCACTCATGTGTTGGTAATGGCTTAAGCAGTAGGAATGAGGAGTATAGTCCCATCCTCCAGGAAGATCCATTACGTATGGAACATTAAGTTCAAGAGGCGTGACACATCCAAAGGCTATGGGATGTGTAATTTTGGTTTGGAATTCTTCTCTTTTGGTCAAGCTCGAGAGGCTTGCTTAGGCCCTCCCACTGCATCTTCCTTCAGCTGCGGAAAAGATGTTTTATCCTTCCTCATAGAAATATTCCTAGCGTGGCACTGATTCAACCTATGTTCGTTCCGGCTCTAAAGTTCTATCTTCGAGCTCGAAGAGGTTCTATGATTTGCATTCTGTGGTCATTTTACCATCTTTGAGTCGATTGGCCATTTCTATACTTCCTCTCGGGCTGCACTTTTGTTTCTCAGCAGACCTTATTAGTTAATGGTATAGATCTCTGATAGGATGAGTGCATCGAGAAATTCTCCTATTTTGTTGCTAGGAGGAGCAATCCAAACCTTTCGAGAGCATGTGATCTCAGTCTTCCATTCCAATCGAATTACTGTAACACTATAGATAATACAAGAACATATTTACACAATCAGATTTGCGCTCTCTCTCTCTCTCTCTCTCTCTCTCTCTTATATGTTGAGGAGTTAGTTGATTCCCTGTGAATGTAAACTAAACGTAGCCCTACTGAATTGTCAATTCTCTGTGTCATGGAACTGTGGAAAGACCCTTATTGGAGCAACGGTTGAAACTGATAACTGAGTGTATCAGTGAACTTCCGGCAGCTCCAAAATAAAAAAAACTGAATTTGAACAGGCCCTTTAGGCCCAAATCAGGAGAGAGGACCGGGCCCCTCTCATTCAAAACATGTTGGGTATTGAAGCTGTTCAGCCATGGCTGGCTCAAGACAAACTTCAGATCCTGCCACGACCTCCTGGTCTACTGTCATCCGATCGCTGTGGAGTCAGCAGATCAGGAGCTCAAAACATTAGGGTGATCATGTCGGACTGCCCAAATTACGGACCACCCAAACCAAATTGACTTGGCCGGTTTGGTCTAGTTTCCGGTTCTATAAAAATGGAACTGGTGATGATCGGTTGGTGGCTTGATTAGGGGAATCAGACTAAACTGGACTGGACCGACAAATCGGACTAACTTTTTTTAAGAAAAAAATAATATATATATATATTGTTTCATTTCTTAAAAAAAGTAATAAACCTTAAAAATATTATCAACTCTAGTATTTTTTTTAATTATTTTTATTAAGTGGTCGGTTCCATGGGATTGGACCTGAAGACCGGACCCCGGTCGGTCTGGTCTTCGGTTCCAAAAATTGGAAACCGATCCTCCCATTTTTGTTCCTGGTTTTTAGGTGGAAGCATATCAGAAACCGATGACCCTTACGAAACATGCACTAAATTCTCGGATGGATCATGCATCTCCCCACATGCAAGATCCAAACCACATCCCCTTCTCCGAGATCCCGTCACACCCTATCTAGCTCATCGAAGCTCTCCAACAGCTACATAACTTGTCCAGAAACGAAGGCAATCTGACGTTCCCCTCTCCTCCATTATGGTTCAATAAATTAAAGTAGTGCGTCAACCCAGGAAAGAGGAGGAAACGTATTGCAGAGGGACACCGAAGCGGAAGCCAGATTGCGCACCATTCCCTGTAACGCAAGCAACGTGGAAGACGACTAGTTTAATTTTCCATATCGAGTCTCCAAAAAAAGATAGAAAAAGAAGAAGAACAGATGGCGGATGCCCAGTTGGCATCAAGGGCCGCCACGCGGCGGTCGGGCCGTGACTGCCATTAAGCTGTGACGTGAGAGGCAAGACAGCGATCTCTCACCAGCCTTTGTCTGGATGCGGGATTTCAAGCCGAGCAAAAAGGGTCGAGAAGGGATTCAACCAAAATCCATCTCGGCCTCTGATTTTGCTTTGGTCAGTGGACTTCACCGTTCCTCTCTACTTATCATTAGCGGAAATAATGCCGCCGACACTTTCCCCTCTTTCTCTCTCTCTCTCTCTCTCTCTCTCTCTCTCGCGCTCGCCGACTGGGTATTTCGCTTTCCCTTTGATAAAATAAGGAGAGGGTTTTAGAGGGAGGGAGGTGTCCAATCGTTAGGCCATCAATAAGGACAATTTACTTAAATGAAGTAGGAGGATGGTCCGGAACAAAGGATCAGAAAAGGAAACAGCCCTCCTCGTTTTGCTCTTGGTGTCACAGGGAGGGATGCTATTTCTAGGAAAGTTATCTGACAAATCCCTGACCTAACCTTAAAAGTTAGTTAATATAATTATTTCGATCAATTTGGATCCAAAATTACTAATGTGAATGTTGGTTGTTCTAAATAGCATGACTCACGTAACGACTTTTGCAATTTTTTTCTTATTTTCCTTTTCTTTTTACTTTTTACTCCTTTCTTTCCTTTTCCTTGGCAAGGGTTACCATGCCATTGTCAAATCTAGCGAGGTGAGGGCTTCAGCCAAGCTCACAAGCCTCCATCCCCTCATTGACCCTTAATAGTGAAAAAAATAAATTAAAAAGAAAAGAAAAAAAGAATTAAACCATACAATTTTAAAAAATATATAAAAATTATCTACATGAGCAACGGCATCTACGTTAATGATTTTTGATAAAAATTGATTGAAATAACTATATTACCAGACAAAAAAAAAATTAGAGCTAAATTTGTACAACTAAAAAATTTACGATTAAATTGATCACCATATAATAAACATATGATTTTTCAAACGTTTATTCCGTTATTTATTTATTTATTTTTAATTTTCCCCACTATTTGTTCGATGTACTTTGCTCGCGTTCTATATCTTTCCCTTCTTCTCCTTCGTAATAGTGGGTTCGAGATTTTTCTAAATACTTGACTAATCTTTTCCGAAGACGACGGCTCCTTCGCCCTTACGGACCTGTCCTGGATCTCGAAACCGGCTTGAAAGAATTCATATAAGTACGACGATCCCGACGAGACCGTGATGATTGGATGTGAAAATGGTTACGGTTTGGCTGAACCCTTGAGTTCGCTAATAAGGCTCTTTGAGGTGGGAATCACATGACCGACACTTTCCACTTTCTTCGGATAAGAGAAAAAGCATTTGAGAGGGACAGAAGGAGAAGGGACGAAATGGAAACAAGACGGAAAAAAAAAAAGGTGAAAGGTCCGTGATGGATAAGGCAAAAAAAGAAAATTTACATGGGAAACGGGTTCGAATTAAAGAAGAAAAAGGAGAATTCTCGACGTAAGAAAAGGTGGACAAAATCTGATATCCTAAGACTATATGATTGGGTGCTTAAACCGAGTCGACTCTATGATGGGGGAAAAGTAGATAGACATAGATATCTTATTCGGGTTTCAAACTCAATTTGGGAAATCATAGAATCATCTTACGTGGACATTAACCAAAGAAATAGGGATTTGGGTGCTGTTGCCACCGTCGGAGGGGGCCGGCGACCTGGTGGAGGGAGGCCGGCCTTGGCCAACCTAAGTGAGGCCATCATTGACCAAGCAAGGGCCGGCGAGGCCTGCCTAGATCTAGGCGACACCGTGCCCTCGCTTGGGTTGTTGGTCCTCACTTGGGGTTGACGAGGCCTCCCTAGGGCTAGGGGGGCTCGCCGGCCATAGGTGAGGCCTGACGCAACCCAAATCTAGGCAACCTCGCTCGAGCCTCGCTTAGGTTGGCGAGGGCCACCCACCCTCCGCCGCCAAGGTTGTTGGTCCCTTCTGACGGTGGCTGTGGCATGCGTAGCCACCCATGACCTTACCTTTTTTTTTTTTTTTTTTTTTTTTTTAATGACTTTGCCTTTTTTTTTTTCTTTTTTAGAATTATTCCCACCCACCCCCTTGCTTCTTTTTTTTTTTTTTTTTTAGAACCTGCCTCTTTTTTCCAGTTTTCTTTAGAATTATTTTAGATTTTTAGAAGTTTTTTACTATTCTTAAAATAAGATTTAAAGAAAAAAGTAATAAAAAAATACCACATGGGATAAATAAATTAATTTAGAAAGACTACTTCAACATTTTTTATCAAATAAATTGACAATGTTAATGAAATGACTCGATCTTCACAAATTTGATAAGTTTTGGATTTAATTGTGACTTTCGCGATAAGTTTTAGGATCTGTAGTGTACATATCCCTAAATTTGATAGTAGAATATGGATTACTTGTTTTTTCTAGAATATCAATTACTTGTTTTTTCTCCAATTTTTACGGATTATTGCAATGTGATATAGTTGAATTTTTTAAATTAAAACAATGAATAATATTAACAAATGTTTGATTAATATTTTCAGTGTAAATTAATTATAGACTATTATTATTATTAGTGTATTTACATATAAAAATATATCGTATCGTAACGTATTGGATAGTTTTTTTAGAAATGATATGTTACATGTCATGTGTTCGTGTCGTTGTTATATAGAAAGTCACGCAATTTGCTTGCATCGACATTGCGTGTGTTGCACTATTCATCATCACGACGCGTAAATGACTACACATGGCATGCCGCGTATAGACAAATGCCTATCGTCGTCGCGATATGTCGGGCCGGTTTCTGCTTCGGGACATTGAAATCGAATCTAAAGTTAAAATGGGGAGAGGGAGGGAGAGAGGGAGAGTGACAACACCCTGAACGGGGGTACGCGCATGGTGTCGGTGATGGGAGTCAACAGTAAGGGACAGTCATGGTTTGGTGACATGGGCGGGCGGATGGAGGATGCGCGAAAGTCTCTTCACTCTTCTCGAGCGGAATGAGATTTCCCACGTGCACCTCGTTGAATTTAAGGCCATCGATTCCGTGTATGTTGTCCCCTCCATAACACACGGCCCTACAACGTCTGTCGTTTTTTGAGTCTTGACCCCCCCAAAAAAGATGAAATGTTTAGCATCCTTGATTAGTAAAATTAGGGACAAAAAAAGTTGAGGGAGCATGAATCCCGCAATTTTCGAAG
This sequence comes from Eucalyptus lansdowneana, assembly GCA_017140395.1. NCBI lineage: Eukaryota > Viridiplantae > Streptophyta > Magnoliopsida > Myrtales > Myrtaceae > Eucalyptus > Eucalyptus lansdowneana. The sequence goes on from CM029485.1 coordinate 49,020,321, forward strand.
TGTTTTGAAGTGATTAGATACGAAGAGTGCGATTAATTCCCTAGCGATTAATTCCCTAAGTTCTTTTGCAATGGTTGCAGAGTTAAGTTAAAAAAAAGTGGAGATCATTTCTCTTGTCCAAGTAGGTAGTGGGTTGATTTTGAGATGTGCATTGACACTTATGTCGTGATTAATGAAATGGGTAGTTACCACATCCCAAAAACGTGGTCCTTTTGCCAAAAAAAGTTTGGTGAACAATTCTAGAAAGCTAATGATTGTAGTTAGTGTCCATCATGACTTGACTTTTCTTGATCAATATATTACTATCATAATAAATTAGACAACTTTCCCAACTGACCTAAAAGATGCTGTGAAACGTTAACATCATAATTGAAATTTGCTTGACATTAACGATGATTTGCCCCCTAAAATCAAATTCGGATTGTGTAAATGTTTTTCATGGATCCAGATCTCTACGTCGGGTACCGACATTTACCATTCAGAACTCGTGAGCATGTCGTCGATTTTTCTATACCTTGTCGCTTTCGCCCTAAAAAGCGAAGGCTTATGTGGGGTAAAATTAAAGTTTGATTGGCCCCATTAGCATAATCATCATCGTGGTTGTCGTCATCATCGTCAAATCCTTCATTTCCCCAAAAACCTACACTTTACCGTTCCTTTCTCCGGCAAGTCTCGATCAACAGGAAGTATCTTCACCAGCCACGCCCGCGCGTCTCATTCTTCATTAATCGGTAAAAAAAAAAAAGTGAGGATTGATGTAGACCTAATGGGGGGTGGGAAATTCTCACTCTTCATTAAGAAGGGACATTAACTATTTCATTCATGGTGGGGGTGCCATAGGACCACTTGGTATCTTCCGGGTCAATCGACCCAATTTCATAAGATTACTAGAAGAACTTAGGATCGCGCGCAAATCAAAAGAATTTGGATTTAAAAAAGAAGTAAGCTGAGATTGATTGGGGTTTTGAGATTTTTGTTCTTTTGGGTGGGCTAATCAGGTCAAATCTTGCTGAAAGGCCTGCTTTCCAAGGGCTTGAAACCACGTGTTCTCTTAATTAAAAGTGCAGGCAGGATTAATGAAAGAAAAAATGGGGATTAATTAAGAGGAGTGAGAAGTGTCTGGTAAATGGCAATGACAGATACCAACTTAAACAAATGAAAATGATGCCCTAGCCTTCAAATTGACCCCAAGCTTGAATCCAACCCGGATGGATGATGTCTCAACCAAAGGATCCGGCTTGCTCTGCGAGGAAGACTTGGCATCTTCAAAAACAATAATAATAATGAAAATAATGTTTACAATACTAAACCCTTCATAAATCTATGGATGCCCACCGAATTAAAATCTCATTAAAAAAGAATCGAATGAAAAAGGAAAAACTTAGATTGGAGTACGATATTGTATATTGATTTATTAACGTCACAATGATGCAATCTAGCCTTTGAGCCATTTAAATACGGCGAATTAGACAAATTAGACAATGATTCGATGATAGCCCGGTTTTACCAAACGAAAAGAAAATCAAAGGAAAAAAAAAATAAAACAAAGAGAAAATAAGAAGAAGATTCGTTGCCTCTAGCTCTAAGAAAACTTGTTCGATGGGTATGAAACATAGTAGGATGGACCACTCACGGCCATCGGGACCAGTGGCCGCTCATGTGAATCACACCCAATCTAATCACGGTTTCAATGTTTGAAATCCTTTTAAGGTTTACGTGACAAAATTTTTCCCCCTTTTTTCTCAAAGCGCATGGGCCCCACGAGGCGACCCGTGATTGGCTCCACGCCCCAGCTAAGCAACAAAAAGTCAAAAAGTCAACCCGATTAACCGTATAAACCGACTCCCCAAAGGCCCCTCTCTCCTCCTCGTAATCCCGTTTAAGGCGTACCGACACGCCATACGGATCCACGTCAGCTCGGCCGGGGGGGGGGGGGGCCGGGGGCATTTCCGTAATACGGGGCCGGGGCTGTCGGCCCCGTTAACCCCGGTTAGGACAACCTAACCAGGGGTCGGGGTCGCCGGTCAACATCCTCCTTCCTGCGGGGCCAACTCTCGCTCTCCTTCTCTCTCTTCCTGAAATCGAGCGTCGGTGACTCGGCCCGGGTCAACTCGGCGAGTCGGGGGGAGCTGGTGTCTGCAGGAAGGAAGTGCCTTTACAGGAGAGAGAGAGAGAGAGAGGGAGAGAGGGGGGAAGGGAAAGGGACAGGGTATTTAATCCATGGACGCCTCGCCAAATGCGTCCTCAATTTGAGTGAAATACACGTACCCACATAGAGAGAGAGAGAGAGAATCAAGAAAGAGAGGGAGAGGGAGGGAGAGGGAGGAGGGAGATGGCGGATTCGAGCGATTCGGTGTCGATAGACATGGAGACGTACTCCCCGCGAGGAAAGGTAGCCCGCATTTCCTCCGTCTCTGCTGTCGCGCATTGCGCGTCGGATGCGATTTCTGGGTTTGGGTTTGCTCCGATAATGCAGGATGGTTTTCGCGATTTGCTTTGGACGAGGATGATGTGGGGAGTCGTGGGCTGGTCTCGGTTTTCCTACGTTTGCTTCGCGTGTTTTTGTTGTTGTGTTTTTTTCTTCTTTTTTTCGCCCTCTGCTTTTCTGGGTGGCATTTTCTGGTTTTTTTGCACTGCGAATCGTCTTTTATGGAGTCCCCTGAAACCGTTGAAGATCATTATGTGAGTTTCCGGATTGGTTTCTGAGAGGGAATGATCAAAGAATGCGCATTTTTCCTTCCTGGGATTGACCCTTATGGGATTAGGAGCCATTTGGGTCTACAATTAGTTTCGACTTTTATGGGCTTTGGGGATTTACTTTGATGGAAGCAAGGAATATAGTTGTTGCCCATGGTGGCCTCTTCCTTGGGTCTTTGATCGAAGCATGCCCTTCAAGCGATGACTTGCGGCTTTGTTCGCGTTGTTGTATGATTGACAGTGGCTCTGCCCTTTTTTAGGGGTGTAATTCCTCTATAGGAAGGAGCTGGTGTTGCTTTATGCCGTTTTGGTGTTGATAGAATAAATGATCCAGATCAGTATGAGCTGTGTATTTACAGTTTCTTCGAATGGAACATGTTTCGCATGCTTGCAAACATAAGTTACTAGCTTTAGGAATAGGTTACTAGTTTTCCAGACAAGGGCCTGGTGTCTCTTTCTTTCATCACTGGGATCTCCTTATATCGTGCTGAATTTCGTTCTCTCATCTATTATATAATTCTTTTTATGCCTTGTTGCAAGATGGTTATTTCATTGACATCATTTCTTGTGTATTCATGTTCAGGAGCACCTCATAAGAACCAGCCAAGGTCTAGTGTCGGTTGCAGTATTTGGAGATCCAGACAAGCCAGCCCTCGTGACTTATCCTGATTTAGCACTAAATTGTAAGTGAAATGGAATTTTCGTTTTCCTTGTCTGAGTAAATACTCTCTCTTTTCTCTCAAATTGTTTCTGCATTTTTAGCAAGGCAAGCTCTTTATAGAAAGCTTTGTTTGAGAAGAAAACAAATTACTCTGTGAAATCTTCACAGTTGTCCCTGAAAATGAAAAGAATTGTGCATGAAAACATAGCTTGAAAGCAAAGTCCCTGGAATGTAGGGGTACTTCATGATCTCATCCAGCCTTTTTCTAAAAGATACAATTGCCGTTTCTTCAAATTTTGCAACAAAGTTAAATGTCAGAAATTAGAAGAATTGTGATGGTGTACTTGCTATCTTCATATTGGCCAATTTTTTTGTTGCTTAGCATCTTTGTTGCTTATCAGGAGCTAAGTGGACATTGTTCTCTTCCCTGTTCTTTGCAGATATGTCTTGTTTCCAAGGACTATTCTTTTGCCCAGAAGCATATTCTCTACTGCTTCACAACTTTTGTATATATCACATCAGCCCTCCTGGGCACGAGGTGCGTGACAAATCACTGGCACTGTCTGGATGGAATTTATGCATGGCTTTCTCTAGTTTCTGTTCCATTGAATGCCATGATTCACACCGTTTCTTATTTCGGAAATTTTTCAAGAGGCATTGCAGTTAGGAGCTGCCACTATGAGCCCCGATGATCCTGTTCCCTCTGTTGATGACTTGGCAGATCAGGTTGCTGAGGTTCTCAACTTCTTTGGGTAATTACAAATTACATCTTTGTTGAGTTTTCAATGGTAGCATGCTTTACAAAGGAAATGGCTACAGCTATTGCTCCATCTTAGTCAACTTTAAAGCTTATCTTGCAGGCTTGGAGCTGTGATGTGTATGGGGGTTACAGCTGGAGCTTACATCCTAACACTTTTTGCTGTAAGATGCATGTTTTTTTTTTCTTTTTGGGTAGCATATGGAAGTTTTTAATATTCAACCTGAATGGTGTCCCCAAATTGGCAGATGAAATACAAGCACCGGGTTATTGGTCTTATACTTGTTTCTCCTCTATGCACAGCACCATCATGGACAGAATGGTTGTTAAATAAGGTCTCGTTTTCCATCCGTTTGCTAATTTTGCTTGATGTTTGATTTTTTGGTTCTCTGACTTGGAACTTGTAACTTGTTTAGGTGATGTCAAATTTACTTTATTTCTATGGCATGTGTGGAGTGATCAAAGAATTACTGCTTAAGAGATATTTTAGCAAGGTAATATTGGTCTTTATGGTCATTCCTTGGGTCCTTTGGTTCCCTATTTTATCTGTGCTGATGGAATTTGCTGTTGGAGTCAGGAGTTGCGCGGTTGTGCCCAAGTACCAGAGTCAGACGTAGTTCAAGCCTGCAGACGGGTATGTCCTTCTCCAGCCTTTCGCTTTTTTGTTCATGATAAACTATCAATTGATTTGGAGGTGTGGATTTGTTTTATTGTAATAGTTGTGCTTGTAATGCTCATCTGATACCAGTTGTATCAATGTTTCATATTGCAGTTGCTGGACGAGAGACAGAGTTCAAACGTTTGGCGCTTTCTTGAGGCAATTAATGGGTATGATCCTCGTCAAGAGATATATTCCTTTCCCAGAAAATAGTCAACACACAAGTTAGAGGATAATGAAAAAATATGGTCACTTCCTCTGGAATAAAATTGCCTACATGGCTCAGTTCTTATGGCGAAAGTCATGTCATCTTTGCAAATTCTGTCACGAAAAAAGGGTCCTATTTATTTGCAAGAATTCTTCAAATTTATCTATTTGCGCTTTCATTTTAAATGAAAGCAGTTTTATTAATGCATTTGGCATAGTTGGAGAACGAAAGTTTGGGAAGTTTTGTCAAAATTAAAGCTACGAAGTGATTGTAACTTTTTGGTGTTGGTGAATGCAGCGTTTTCATTTACAGTGAAAAGATGGAGGATTAGAGTATGACCTATCTTATAGTTTGGCTAGAAAACAAGTATTTGATAACAATATTTACCCTTAAAAAAATAAAATTCATTTTATCGCACCACACGTTGTCAAGAAATTTGACTACATTGACTAAAAGGACTAATCACCTTTATATCAATGAAAAACAAGTGAAATTTTCTTTTGAAACTAAATGAGCCTAAAGCATGGTTTGACGTGAACTCTTACCTTGTTCATTTTGATTGGGCCTAAAGTTGTAATGTTGTCTTGCAGGAGGCCAGACATAAGTGAAGGGTTAAGAAAATTGCAATGTCGCTCGCTTATCTTTATAGGTGAGCACTCTCCGTTCCATTCGGAGGCAGTTCACATGACTTCGAAGATGGATAGAAGATATACCGCGTTAGTAGAGGTATGTAATGGCTCTCTTATCTCGGGACCCAGCCTGGTGGATTGATTGAAAATGATCTTGATTAAAACTTGATGTGTTTCCAACTTTCTGGGATTTACAGGTTCAGGCATGTGGAACGATGGTAACTGAGGAGCAGCCTCATGCCATGTTAATACCGCTCGAGTATTTTCTCATGGGATATGGCCTGTACAAGGCTTCAAAAGTAAGCGTCAGTCCGAGGAGCCCTTTGAGTCCGTCGTGCATTTCTCCGGACCTCCTATCCCCTGAGAGCATGGGCTTGAAATTGAAACCAATCAAAACACGGATCTCTCTGGAAGTCTGAAAGGAGATGGGAGTGGAAGGTGCTGTCTTGCCTTTTTTCTTTTTTCCTTTTTTGTAATTTACATACTTCAAGGGTACCCATTTTCCTTTGAATTGGACTGTAATGGTATAGGATCTAGAGTGTAGATAAAGAGAAAGAAGAGAGAGTCAGGAGGCAAATTTTGCAAGAAAGAACAAAGTCGATTCTTTCATTTGTAAGCGTAAACGATAGTTGAGGAGGGGTTCAGGATCTGTAAATCTCTGGAATAATCACTTATCTGGATCTTGGCAAGCAAATAAATTGCAAATAACTGGTTCTTCAGAACGAGTTTTTACATGGGTTCTCATTGGATCCTACACTTTTCTTGTTGAAAGTTTATGTTTTGTTGATAGAACATGAGAGTTTGAAGGATTTATATTGCAGACACTGTAACTTTTCGCACAAGCAGCTGTAGAATCTATATACCAATATGCATACGGCATGAATTTGCTCGATGAAAGCCCTTTGCCGTCTGAACTTTGCTCGTGGAACTGATTTTTTACTTCACTAACTTACGGCATCAAAATCCTGAGATGTTTGGGTTTTGAAAGTTCCATATTTTTTTTTATAGGCGAGTTAAGCATATGTCCCGCTTTCTCAGAAAGCAAATGATATTTGTGGTGTCGTTTAGCATTGAGGCTAAATGAGAAAGAAGAAAAAGAAAGGACGGCAAAATCAAAGATGGCATCATCTGAGATTGCTGGTATTACGCTAAGTCGTACCGTCAGTGATTTGTCATGGTGAAGCGGTATTTCTCTATACGCTAAGCTTTGCTTACGTTTTGTATAAACTATGGACATTCTTTAGTATATTGCTGTTCAGAAGTCATCTCAAATGAAAATAATGCCCTGTAGTGGGGCCCTTGGTCGATATATGAGATGGGAACGTTGCCCTTCGGATTCCTTCAAAGGGACAATGACTCGATCAGTGGAACTTACCGATCGTTAAGGTCAATAATCAAGAATATGAAGGACCGCCACATTCGATATGGATGGCCACATAACGATCGAGTTCGAGTTTTCATCTTTTCTTGGTTCGTCCATTTCAATTTGTCGTGTTCTAGGGGGGTCGGATTCGTCTTCCGTCAAATCTGTTGAACGAACAATTCTCAATGGTTCCTAGAAGTTTTTCTATTTGCTCTCGGCGTTATCTGGACACGCCTAATTTTTTTTATTGAGACCATGAATGAATGACTAAGACCATTGACCAAAGTGAATAGCCTTCCTTTTTCTTTTTTCCATAGGAAACACAACAAAGATGACCGGCTCATTTGCACCGTTTCTCGTTGAGGGACCATCACCGTATTGTCTATTTTCATACGTCGTATCCTCCAAATTTAACAAGGCTACAAGATGAAGGAGAGGCCTCTTTCTCTTCTGATCAAATTCATAGGATTTTCTAATCATCCCACCATTCCAAAAAGGCATCAATTCATAGCGTTCTCACGTTGTATATCACTTGAACAGTCCATGCACTTGGGGATTCAAAAATAAGTACCAATAGAGTAAGGGGATTTGCATCCTCGCATGTTATCGGAGGAGAGGTTGCAAAGCCATGGAAATTCCCGACTTGAGCATTCTCTTCCCGGTCGGATGCCTAAGGTATACACCTTTCAAGTTGACAAGGTCTTGGGTTGAGATCTCTTCCAGCAGGCAAACATGTCATGCAGATCGCTGGCCTATTACCTTCTATACATTGCTGCATTGATACATATGACTAAATCCAAAAGGCGTTCTTTATGATCGATAACCACTTAAGCAAATGCAATCACTCCTTCAGACAGCAGAACTGCCGAACCAGAGCGTTTTCAATTAGAAGGTGTCGAGAAGCATCCCTCTAATTGTCCTGCAACAAGCCAACACAACGGATAAGCAAACACAGTACAATTGCCTGAGGTAACTTTGAAGGCATAGAGGATACACGACCAAAAACTTGTTGACGATATGTTTATTGCAAAATAGTCTGTAAATACTTGATTCGCTCACTTGCCTTGTGTCTCCAAATTAATTCATGCGAAACTTTTGGATGTTGATGCTCCTCTGGATTTGGTTAGCACCACTGCTTCCATCCTCATTGTGATGAGCCTTCCTTCGATTCATCTCTGAGTACATTTCCTCAATCATTGGTTTCCAAAGACGGACACGTGCGTTGATAAACCAATTGGATACCTGTTCATAACCCGAATAAAGCATCGACATTCAGGGAAAGAGGGAGATCAAAGCAGACGCTACTTCAAATCCGCTGGAACAAAGAGCCAGCAGATTCCAGCATGACTTCAATTAAGAAAGTGAGGAAGAAAGACTACCTGGCTTCTCGTCAGTCCACTTTTGAGTGCCAGTAGATGCTTCTCGGCATCCTTGGGATACCTGAATTTTGTTGAGTGCTTAGCAAAATCTCCACAGACAAACAAAAATTCCCATTTACCTAACATTCCGTGAATTCCAGTCCAAACAATAAAAAAGGTACTGTGAAGAGAGAGGACTCACGGGTGAAGAAAGTTTTGAAACATCCAAGCCCGTAGCACTGAGACAGACTTTTCCGGTAGGCCTCTCTGGGGTCTCCATAACTGTTGGTCTTTCCTTTTGAGCTGCTGGAGTGCCCACTGCCTTTGTATGAATGAGGCCTCAAAAGATCTTGCCCGATCTCCTGTGCTTGAGTGGCCGAAATCCTCCCCCATTGCAAGGATATAGTTGCTGATCCTCTCTCTGAGGTTCTTGTACAGAATCGAGATGGTGTGAAGTGCAAAGCGGGTGTGTATCTTTGGGTCCAGTTCAGTCGCTGCGTGAAATGCAGATATCACTGTGTGGATCTCGTCCAAGCATTGGTTGTATCGGTCATCGACCTGAGGCACCATCACAGTCAAAGTCCATACTTAACTAACATAGCAGTTGATGTCTAGAGATGCTATGCTGAACACTTGTGGTGTATTGTACTAACGGCTTAAAGAGATGGAGTGTCAAATTCTTGTCGGAATGGCATAAATTCACAGAAACGGAGATCTGTGATCAGATGGTTACATTACAATAGCCAGTGACATCTATTTGTAAAGGCGTAAATCAGCACGATATAAATTGTACCTGAACCTACCTTTAAATTATTGAGCTAGAATGCAATTTCAAGAGCATCATTTTCATCTCTTGTTTTATGGATTTATGCGATCTCCTGCCAAGTACTCTAACGTGTATGATATATCCTGCAAGTGTCATCCCCAAAAACCTAATCATAGACCAAGTTAGATCAACATACCACTTGTAGCAGAGTCAACAACTGGGCTTTCTTAGCTTCAACTTCTTGTCGCTGGCCAAAAACTTCAAGTTCTTGTCCTTCATCGACACGACAGTCTGATGAGAATTGCGACTTGCTAGTCCCACTCCCGAGCCCGCTACTTACATAACTGACCTTGTTTAGATTTTCCAGTGAATAGCTTGTTATCTGAGCAAGAATTTCCTGAATTCCACTCAAGTACTTGGATCCGGCTATGAGTTGTGACAACTGAGGTGCCCCGTAAGAAGCAGAACATAGAGAAAGCTCCTTATTGTTGCAGGAATTCAGTCCTGATTTGTATGCTCTTCTTTCATTTGAAAAATGGTGACTTGCACCGGCATTGCTTATCTCTGAGCACTGATCAGAGATATTCGGCAAATTAATTATCGAAGACTTTGGTGAGGCAAGGCTGAGTGAGAGCTCATTACTGGAATTAGGGGGAAAATAAGCACAACCCATATGTATATTTAGGTTCCCGGATGATATCCATCCAACAGTATTTGTGTTTCGGGCAACAGGATAAGGTGGACAGACAGTTCTTGATTGAAACCTGTTAGCATTCCCCTTACATGTGCCGGCCGGTTCATCGTAGCTGCAAGTTCCAAATGACATATGCGAAGCATTAGCGCCATCATTTGGTATATTCCCAACTTCTAACAGATCGATTGATGGCAATGAAATTGGCAAGCCGTTTATATTTTCTTGGAGATCCCTTCTTGAGGCCAAAATTGCAGGAAAAGAAGCAGGAGAAATTGGCATTGCTCCATTGAAGTCAGGAGCATTCCGAATGGCATCAATCCCATGAAAGGGAACCGATGAATCGGAAATAAACTGTGAGCCAGTTATTCCAGCTTGTAGATCACTGATCGATTCTCCTTGAATGTTCGAATGTATTGGATACCCGACTGTGTGGTCTGAGTTATTCTTGTTGAGTATATCTGACTGCAGGAAGGAGCTTGCAGATGCGTGTGCCGAAACACCATCCAGCAAAAAAGAGGCTCGGTTCGACATATCTACCGAAACATCAAACAAATTATGCTCCATTGCAACATCAACACATCACAATTCTGACAAGGTCAGTTGGAAATCTTCAATCCTAGGATCTCACGTAACTTGGCTCATGAAGATGAGCTAGGTCCCAACCCTGTCGAAACCCTTTTCTTCATGCGAAAACTTGGCTCATGAAGATATTTCGTCTTATCTCAAAGTTCATTTCCCTGAAAAACATCAAAGTCACTTCGGTTACACAATAATGTGGAGGATGCAACGTGACATCATAACCATTCAACCCATCAGATGGAACTGTGCAGATGACATATTCTGGTTGTAGAGAGATCATCGCACACTCAAATATCCCATTCGACGCCCTTCCAATTCAAAGTTAGAAACTTATGCCGAGCACTTCATCAATCACATCCCCTCGAAAAACCAAGAAATGGAGTGAGAAAGTGCCTTTCATGTAAAGCAAGTGAGAAACAGTCAAACAAGACTGATCTTTTATCTCTCTTCTAGGTTTTCCTCTCCTACTATTACGGTAAATTGAAGAAAATGCAGGAAGCAGAAACCAGAATTTGGAGCAGCCATAAGTGCCAAGAAGTGAAGAACACACTATCGGGTCAAACCGACAAATATTTTAAGGAAGCAGGTATAGTCAAAACTACTAAATTAAGCTTCACCATGACAAACCTCTGATTTGCTTGCAGAGTAGCTATTTCCTTGACCAAAAAAAGCAGAGAATGAAGTTGAGAATGCATGTCCCCGAGGCCTAATCACAAGGAGAACACCAACATGTGTAAAGATCTCATTAAGTTTCCACAGATAATTCCCGATACTCAGATTGTACCAGTATATCCCACCAAAAAGTTGTTTGTATTTTACTGATCGACATTGTATGGGTGCTTCCTTCATGGAATCTAAAACAGTCACGGCAATGCAAAATTCTCACTCCTTCACATGAAATTATTGGCCCCCCCCTTCCTTTCTCCATAGTTAAAAAAAAAAAAAAAAAAAAAAAAAAAAAGCACAATCTGAGACCACAGGCAGTGCAACTTTATTTTCCTTTATTAACAGAAAAGTGGTAAAAAAGAGAACATAGATTGTACCTGGGCAGAGAATTTCACACCCCCACCACTTCTCAAACACCTCAAGATGAAAAAGAAACATACAAAAAGTGGGGCTGTTTATCCTTTTAAAAATGCAATCTTTGCATGGAGAGAGAAGTAGGATTTCCTGAAAAACCCAAGCCCCAAGAAACAAAAGATTGAGAGCCTCTATGCCATTAAGGACGACTCTTTTTCCTCCTGCCCACAAGAAAACAAGCCAAAAGCACAAATGGGTTTTCTTTGAATTATACAAACACTCAATCTCAGATAACCCCTTCAAAAAGGAAGAAAAGGAGTGTCAAAAAGTCCAAAAGCAGGCTTCTGCACCAGGGTTGAATGAACTGGACCCATTTACTAAACACACTCTCACAGAGACTGGAGAGAGAGAGAGATCACTGTTGGTTGCAGTAGGCACTCATATGTGTTACAGGCTTTGGAGGGCCCATTTGCTATCACAGCCTTGCTCTGATCAACTTTGTCCTCCTCACAACCCTTCACCATCTGCTGCATCATGTCTCTCTCTTCTCTCTCCTCCTGCAATCATCGCAATCAAAATATCTGGATTCTCTCTGTTCCAACTCCTGTTCATGGCAGGTCCTCTCAGCATCACCCACCATCCCTCTCCCATCTCTCTGTTTTTAACCCCTCCTCAGAGATGAAAAAGAAAGTCCTTTGCTTTTTAGCCATTTTCGACAACAAACCCAATGCTGATGAGAAAGGTGAGGGAATGGGGTAACGAAAGTCTCGTGCTTTCTCCTCTGAATCCAACAGCCAAACCCATCAGACGCAAGAAAAAAACAAAACAAAAACAGAAGCGGAAAAAAGCAAAACACCCCCACTCCCCACCCCAAAGTAAACAAAAACGAATAAATAAAAAAAGAAGAGGGAAAGCTCTGTAGCTTCAGCAGCTGTACTTTTGGAGAGGTATGCAGTGAGAGAAATGGATCAGAGACAGATGATGATGATGATGATGCAAGCAAAGGATCGAAAGGATGATGGTGAGAGAAAATCTCTGGTGAGAAGATCTTTGACGAACTTATGGGGGATAGCAATTAACGTGCTCCACCCAACTTCTGCATGGGACAATTTTTTCACCCCTGAAAAACTCTCGAGTGTGCATTCATTTGCTTCGAGTGTTATCATACGCAATTATGAGGACTAACTCAGATTTTTCCTCATGATGAAGGAAATGGTTATGTCAGGCTTCAGAACATTTTGGGTTCTGTCCGTGTCCTATGTTTCTTATTAATAAATAAACGGTGGTGTAAAAAAAATCCAAAACACTCTTTATGAGATTGTCTTTGGAGATGTGTCCAGTACCTATTCTTGTTCTTGAAATAATTTTTACTCGAAAATAGTTTTTATTAATTTTAGACGATTTTTGAACATTCAAAAGTGTATAGTAACAATATAAAATTTATATTTCCGAAATAAAAATGCTTTTCCATTTTTCTCTTTTTTCCTTTTCCTTTTCTTCTTCCTCCTCTTCTAGATTGCCGACCTCGGTTAGATGAGAGACAGCGACCTTAACAGAGCCTCACTAGCCCTCGATGCCAGCGAAGTAGAGTCTTGCTCAACCATGGTGAGAAAAAAAAAACAACAAGAAAAATACTTCATTTTTGGCATCTGATGGATTGCCGCCATCATTGAGGTTAGCAACTAGTTGAAAGAAGAAGAAAAAAAAAAAATTAAAGAAAAATACTTCATTCTTTAGTTATTTTTTTTCTTTGTTTTTTTTAAGAACAAATAAGGTTGTTTAGAATTTTTTTTTTATAATAGTTCATAATTGTATTGATTTTTGTCTAAACATTATCCGATTGCGTTGAGAATAAAATTAACGCGTTAAGTATGCATTCATGAACAAAGTTATAAAAGATAACTTTTATTACAAAGATCTTATTTGGAGTTTTCTTAACTGCATTCGGATTGGGTTGACCCATTTACCCGCTTTGTTCAATCAAGTTTTAATATCTATTTCATATATAAGTTGTGTTCTGATTTAATTTTCTAACACGATCATTAAATGGACCGTGTTAGCATAGATTTAGTTAATGTTGTAATTTTAATTTGACACACCACACGCGACTTATGAAGACGAACAAGCGAAGTGAAGGTTTAGTAAAATAACACAGTAACTTTCACGCGTGGTGCCTTTTGTCATAGGCGATGCGCAGGAGTACACTGAGAAACCGAATCTCCACATCAGTATGCACGATCAAGTACAAAATGAAAAACCATTTTCCCCAGCACTTAAGAATCAATAAATCAGAGAAAAATAAATTTGTACAGCATGGATTAATAAAATTGAAAATAATCCAGACCAAACAAATTTATAATTGCAAACTCAATAATCTCACACACAATTAATATATCTAACTAATAAATGAAGAAGTTGCACATTGTGCAATTTAAAACTCTAAATCACGTAACTGATAAATCAAAGCATAGTAATTAGATAAAAACATTACAGAATCATCACTTCTTCTTATAATTGAAAATAAAAAAATCAAAATGTTAAATCCTCAATCTATATTGTCGGAAGACCTTTATAATTTCAGTGCTTCAAATAACAGTAAATACAAAATATAATTGAAGTTATTACAATTATAAATTCGGCACCCTATAGTCCTATTGTTATGTGAATTTTTTTGATCCGACCCGGTGGATCTCATTGGGCACCGGTCCATATAAATATCATCCCGTGCGACCTCGGCCAATTCTGACCCGATAACAGGCCCACGCACGCATGGGCCTTGGTCAACCAAAAGCCCATAGAAGACTTTTTTTTTTTTGGTGGTCAGACCATTGAAGACCAGTCTTTGTGAACATTTTCCATCATTTGACGAAGGATGAACATTTGAAAGCAACGACCAAGTCTCTCTTCTTCCGTTCTATTTTTTCCCGTGGCGCATTGTACAGGTTCACGAGCCGACGAAATCTTCCAAGACGCAAGGGTCACCCCATCCCGATGCAGTAGAAATCAAGGGGTGTAGTGAGCGTGAAGAATCAAAGCTCACATCGTTTGACCGTCATGAACACCGATTTTTGGACGTTACATTGCCTACACCTTGATGGCACTGATTTTTCCAGTGGCAGTCAAACAACACGTAGAGTTACTTTTAGGGTGCGTTTGTTTCGCTAAAAACTTTATGATAATTGAAATATATTCCATGAAAATCATTTAAAGGGAAAATGGTTAGTTTTCGTTTGTTTTGTGGTTTAGGGAAATCAATTTCCTTCTCGCGAGAAGGGAAAGTCATTTTCCCCTGTTCCAACCTTGTTGCATTCAGTGCATGGAAAACATTTTTCATAAGTTGATCAGTTTTCCGTCGTCCAAATGCTTAAATGACTCCCCAAAAACGATTATTATTTTTTTTTCAAATAAATGGACCCTCAATTTCATTGAAGAAGTCGGAAGGTTTGCGATCCACTGGCATTCACGCATGAGCGATACATACAGCAGTCAAACATGCATTCTGCGGTGTCATCCACTAGTAAAGTCGAAGTGCAAGGATGGATAATAGCGAGGTAGATAGATTTCGTCCTGTGGTAAGCTGAAAAAACGGGCGGAAACCACCGTAGAAAAAGTGGCGATTTGGGGTTCGCCCGAAGGAAGAAGATGGGGACAATAAATGGAGGACAGGAAGGCGCAGCAGCTTTAAAGTCTTTTTGAATGTGAAAAGTGGATAAGATAAGTTGACGTGCTGCAAAAGGTAGGCACTAGATACGATCAAGCTTCAATGTCACATGTTCTCTCCATCACGCTCACAAGTTTCCCAGTGGAGACCCGTCCACTTCGACTTTGAAAAAGGTGTTTACATCCAATTGCCCCATCTCCTACTCTCTCTGTCTCTCTCTCTAGATCCATATTAATCTCTCACTTGGAAAAACACGTAAGACTTTATATGTTTGTATTGGTTTTGTCTTCCGCATCGATAGTTCTTTCTTTTGGAATCGGGATGAAAAGCATTCCGTACACTTTTGAAGCACATGGACCCAGTAAATATCGATGCCAGATGGTGTTGGACCCCTTGTTTGTATCCATATTATGCAAGAATTGCTCAGAGGGTTATGTTTTTCCTTCCAATGGACTCTTTAATTTGCGGGTCATGTATATGAACACCATCCAAGCCTAAAATTCATTTCAAAGCAAATGCGGGCAATATCCATGTGTGTAACGCAAATGTCCAAAAGTCTGGTTCCAGTGACAGCTCAGGCGACGGAGGAAAATGCAATTCTAGTTCGAGATCGAGAACTGTAATGTTATGTTAAGGGAATATTCTTACCTCGACCCAAAATGGAAGAATCCGATGCAATCAGGAACGTCGGATTCACGTAAACAAACCCAAAAAAAGCACAAAGCAAAGGCTGAAGCTTTTGACCTCATGGCACACTCTCTTTTCAAACTTGAGTGCACGGAAACTGAGGTGGAAATTGAGACTACAAGGCACAAAATGGATGGAGCAGCTACTGCAAGTCCAGAGAGAGAGAGAGAGAGAGAGAGAGAGAGAGAGATCTTTAGCATTTGAAAATAAGGGCAAGATAAGTCAGATTTGTTGCAGAAATGAGCTATCTTTCAACATTTCATAGAAACCCAAGAAGAAAAAAGAAGCATTGATCACTACTAGCATACTTAACTTAGGTCTCTCCTTCTCAAGCAAACATTTATATCTCTCATGCAAGCAAAGTAAACCTCAATACGCCACGAACCCGATAAAAAAGGGAAAAAGAAAATCCCTATTTGCGATCGGCCCCCTCCACTCGGGGCGGAATCGGGTCTAGACAAGAATTTCACCTAATGAATCGATCGTTCGACGACCATATCAACCGTGCCCTCCATGCATGGACGCCACGGACACAACCCCGAGCTTCTGGAGATTCAGCTTTATGACGGTGTCGGCGAACATCTTCGTATCTTCGCCGGTGTTGCCCTCGGGGATGTCCACGACGTACGACTCCAACACCACCGTGTACACCTTCCCTTCCTCTCGAACTCGTTCACTGACGTCACCGACCGGTAGTTCTTCAGCCGGTGCTCGCCCCCGACGACCCGGAAGCTCAGGACGTGCCGCTCGTCGTCCAGGATCTCGAGCCGCTCGGTGCTCGTCGACGCCGGGAGGCCCGACACGACGGTGACGTCCCTCACGCACCCGACGCGCACCGAGCCGTCGCCGCCGCCGCCGTCGCCCCGCATGTGGCAGCTCTTGATGAAGTGCTTGTACCGCTGCGGGTTGTCGAAGCTGCGGACCAGGGCCAGACGTGCCGGGAGGGGCCTCGATCTTCTGCGTGATGAGGGACGTGCACGTGTTGGGCGAGGGCTCGAACCTGTGGTAGGTCCGGATAACGGAGTCGAGCTCCGCGAGCTCCTCCGGGCTCAGTCCTTGAGGCGGGCTCGGGCTCCTGCTCCGGTTCGGCTCCATCTTCCAATCTCTATCCCTCCTTCTCCTCACTCCCTCCACTCGCCGGCGAGAGATCGGAGCAAAAGAAGACTTAGCGCGCAAGAATAGAGGAGCGGACGAAGGAAGAGGAAGAAGTCGACGCCGGAGAGGAAGGAAGACGAAGCCCTTTATGGCGGAGATGGTTAGGGCTGTTTCTTTCGGACAGATAGATACGCCCGTGGACCGCATTTATTTACAAACTCGTCAGCCGGTTTGCCGTCTCCTTTCCCTCTCTTTTTGCGCTTAGGAAACCGGACCTGAAATTAATTTTTACTTTTTTAAAACGATGGAATATGATTGGCGAGTTTGGGCCGCAGACATAACTATAACAGGAAATTTGCCTGCCCGATGCGGCATATTTTGGTTATTATATAGTTTGCTTTCGGAACACGACAAATGGGAATCGTTCAATTATAGACGCGTCGGGCCATGTTTATTTTTAGCCAGCTTGGGTCCCCGAGGCGCTGCTGCATTACTTTAGGGCGATAAATTTGAAGAGTCGCAAGTATTTTATTCATCGAAGGAAGTGAGATGGTGACAGTTCACGTCCGTTGACCAATAATGACCCATCATCAGCCTTATATAACCTCACTGAGATTGGATAATATATATTATATTATACAAAAATAGAGAGAGAGAGAGAGAGAGAGAGAGAGAGAGAGTCTCAGAGATTTATAAAATAAACTGAGCTATGATATCAGACAAGCTGTTGGCGATGACCACGATGACCTACCATGTTGGGTGTGTGTGTGTGTCTTTTGAGCATCATCAATAGCATCATCAATATTTAAATCTAAGTGTGGACTATTTGGCACGGTAAAACAATGAAAGACATCACATGCACGGAAGATATAATTGATTTTCCCGGCGAAAAGTAGGAAACCCTAGATTGTGGTACTCGACTTATATAATGTTATCAACACATCATTCTAGGGTATTTACTATTATTCCAGTGAAAATATCTCAACAACCCTCCTTCCATCCAAGATGATTCTCTTTATTGAGTCGACACCTTACAAAAAGTTTGAGGTTGCGATAATGAAGAAGTGTTTGATTCTTGCTTATCGCGGAGTCAATAAGATAAGATCGCAATCGCAGTCATCCACACTATATGATATTTCTTAAAGCGCATCATACATCGACGAAAAAACTACATATACAATCCGTGAATTTTAGATAGGATTAATGAAGTTCGGAGATGGAAAAAGAGAGCGTGTTTGCGGGTGTTTCTTGATGTGGAGGAGGATAAGATGGTAGTATAAAGAGGGAAGAATCCAGACGAAGGAAGACTGAGACACAGAGAGAGAGAGAGAGAGAGAGAGAGAGAGAGAGTTGTCGCCGTCGTTGAAGAGTTGGAAGGAGGAAAAAATTAGCTGCGGTATTCGTGGATCATGTGAGAGGCCCAACCAACTCTCGTGCGTGCGATGTCTCATCGCTCCCATACCATCCACTACTTTTCGCTTCCGCACACGGCCCCCCCCCCCCCCCACCCCACGCCGTCCTCCTCTCCTCTCCTCGTGCGCACGCCTGGGGCCATGCACACGGATAGATCATGATGAGTTTCGCAGGAGAAGTACACATGATTTAGCGCGATGGAGGTGAATCGGGGCCTCGCCTTTGGCTTTTCATCCACTGGGTGGTCTCGGACTTCCCTTCTCCCGAAAAACTTTATCGAAGTTTTGAAACGCTTACATCGAGTAATGGCGGTGCTGTTGCCGGCTCAAATATTCAAAGAAGTCTTCATTGTTAAGATTCGGCGTACAACCATAATGAAATAGAGAATATAAGCGAGAAAGAGTATTGCAAACACGGGGTTTTATACTGGTTCATCCTTAAATTAGGATTACATCAAACAGAGAATTTCATTATAATTAGCACCTTGCACTCTTATATTATACCCGTCAATTATAAGAGAAAAAAGATCATAACTACCTAGTAATTGGATCCCCATGCCATTCTCACAATGGTGAGTATTAACCACATCTCAACATTTACTATACGAACAAAAAAAATTTCTCCATGTAAATTATCTTATTTTCCATTCTATGATTTCATGTGTCGTTCTTCATTCTTGTAGACTAGAGGAGTTATGGCACTAAAAAAAAAATTCCTATCTTACTTTTTCTTGAGGCTTTTCTTGCCCTTTCGCACATGTATACCATATATCTAAAAGAATTCTTCTTATTTCTCAGCGGCATGAACATACAGGCTTGCTATCCCATACAGCAACCGTATGTGTCACGAGCTAGTTAAGGCTGATTAACAAATGCATGTGATTCTGAGTCAGAACATCTCACAGATGATTGGTGAGATTTGAATGGGCTATGACCTCAAGTTCTTGAACCATAAATGTTTTAGACACTCCAACCGACTACCAACTTGAGGAGTTCACCTAATGATCAAGAGAATAGAACTAGGGGAGAGAATTAAGATAGCTACGTTGCAAATGGACGGTCATTGCTTCACAAAGTAAAATCTTCTCGTACAATACTTATATTGCGTGACATGCCAATATTGTATAATAATATCGACAATGAAACAAATATTTGCATCAAGATAGTAACAAAGGAAGCCTCTCTTCAAAAGCTTTTATTAGCATTCAAGTGCTATATTCAATGTATCATGATATAAAGCAAATTCGAAGGCCAATTTGACTCTTAAAATTTCGAAAAGAATTAATGAAACTTGTGCAAATGATGAACTGTAATGATGCAACGCTATCAAACATGGAACGAAATCATGTATAATTGGAAACTAATCAAGACAACTATGATTTGATTCTTAAAAATTTCTCATATTTTCCAAACTTGGAATTTAAGTCCTTATGTGACAAGAGTTTTTTTTTTTGCTTAAAGAGACCAAATCTCCAACCATCTATCTTTTCTTCCTTAATGCATTCATTATTATTTTCTATATTTTATCTGTAATTACGCTTTTGCTCGTATGCAAGTTCCTTCATTAGAACAAAGTAAATTTGCATTAATATCTATATTTTGTTAATATTTCTCATGCATTTTTTTGGGTTATTGAAGCATAATGACTTTGTGGATCTCCCTAGAAGATGGGCCCTCCAGAACCCAATGTTAGACCCACTGCAAACCCATCTTTCGTCCAAGGGGTTAGTGTTTTCATGAGTTGGCCCAACCAATCGAGGCCCTTAGGGTTTTTCTGTTCCCAAATTCGTTTTGATTATTATATTAACGACGTGATTAACTCATAATAATCATCACGAAAAATTTTCTTGCTAAAGAAGCGTTTGAACTTTTAACTAAACTTTGGCCATTACCTTACTTAATAACTGTATTGACAAGAAATATCTACAACAAAAGGATCGTTGCGATCATTGTCTCATCAATGGAAAGTTTGGTCGAGCCACACGAAACAAGCTAGCATTCTATTTTGAGCATGTCAGTTTTGGGAAGGCGTTTTAGAATCGTGGAACAAGTAATTACATACAGGTTAAACTCATCAATACTATTGCTCATTATGCAATAATCTAGATGAGCTAGAGATCAATTGCAAGACATACTGTTGCTAGTTAGGAAGATGATAAAAAAAGTTCTAAATCTATTATACTTATACAAATTCAATTGTAAACCTTTTTAGATTTTTTTCAATTGAGTCTATTTGGTTAATTTTAGCCAAAAATTGATGGCATAGTTCTGCGGTTCTATGTGCACGACTGGCATTGATGTGAAAATTTTCTATAATATTTTAACAATTTTTTTAGTTTTTCCTTTTCACTTCTTTTCCTTTTTTTTTGCCTTAAAGTTGAGATGCTCTAATTGGATTTGGGTGTTGTGGCCTTTGCCATATCTAGGCGAGGCATTGAGCAAGGGTCGCTAGGCCTCGCGTGGCCAATGAGAATTAGCTAGTAGCTCTTGCCGGCCCTTAGGAAAAAGAAAGTAACTAAGAAAAAAAGAAAAGACCAAAAAATTGTTAGAAAACTTCAAAAGATTATTAAAAAATGATTTGAAAATATTAATGCCGAGTGTTGGTCGTCCTATTCAATCGTGTTATATAAGATCATCAATGATTATTATATCGATTTCTTGTCAAAATTGGCTACATGGAATCGAATAGAAAAACATGAATAGCGTATTTAATTAAATTGACATAATTAAAATATTTAGAAATGAATTAATATAGTACAATAGATTTAAGATTATTTTTGTAATTTCTTTGTTGCTAATTTCGTGACGTAACTCAAGGAACTTGTATGTTAGGAGGGTCACATCACCTCTTATTTATCTCCCAAAAAATCAGTTCAAAAATAGAAGTCGTACTTCCAAGCTCATAAATTAGCATGAAAAATTGAAAACGCCACGCAGAAATACATTTCAATTACCAGTCGTCACCTAGAAAACAAGCGATCTTCAAAGAGTAAACAGAGTGGATGGTGAGGTAGCCTAGTGCTCTCTGGTTCAGCTAAGCTCACGTCATTTTCACGAAATATGGTATCGGATCGTACCATGAAGAACCATTATTATAATTCCAGATTTAAAAGGTGGGAGGCACATGCATGAATCCTACGTTGCGGTTTTAATGCGTCTTAAAGCTAATGTGTCCTTTTTATTGCTATTTTAATTTTCGTTATAATGATCTTATCTATAAGGTAGAATATTATTATATTGCAAAATAGCACACAGATCGATGAGTAAGAGTCAAGAGGGAATTTATAAGGAGAAATGGTTGTGTAACAGTTTTTAATATATTATAAGAATAATGATTTCGAATCAGAAAAAATCAAATCATAAATAATTATAAATTATTATAAGATCAATTTCTTCAAAAATTTATGACTCATAATAAACTGTTATTTTTATAACACCCAAATGACTATTATGTTAGCAAAGCTCAATTATAAGTTGATGCAATGTAGAAATAGTCTCGATTTTTTATTTTTTTATTTTTGCTTTTAGAAGAGAATGTAATGATATATATTATAATATTACTTTCCCCGTTAATGGGAAAAATATTAGTTTAAATTTTTATTGTGAGTGACGACATTGTCGAACAAGGACAGTTCTTGACATCATTCTCTGGTTGAAAATGGAAACCAATGGGCTGCGTTTAATTTAATTAAGAACAAATTACAGGACATAGGCAAAAAGAAGTGCTTCTATTATTATATATTGACAAAGTGAGAATGCTTGGAATATCAACCACATCTATGCTGGGCCGACAATTTTGAATATGAATTATCACGACTAGACACGATTGCAATGCAAATACGTAATTTATAGAGTTGACACGAATTCAACATATATATGAGCTTTAGAGTATAATTGATGAAAATACATCGTTTTGCATAATGACATGATTTGACAAAATAATAGAATCTGATCATGACAAGCATAAACGATTATGTTATTAGTGTAAAGATGCTTGAGAGATGTGATCAAAAAATTGCAACAGTTTTGGTCCCTTCGTAGCCTCTAAGTATCTTTTAGATCAATAGAGTCCAAAATGATGCGATGAACAGAAAATAAGTATTAAAATGTCTACATAATAAACAAAAATTCGTGGCATCAAATTCGCAAAGTAATTTTACCGGAAAACACTAAATTTTACCAGCTCATCAATCCCATAAATCTTGTAGACAGTCATGTCTATTGCATATAATGAACACGTGGAAAATGTTAGACTCATTAAGACGGGATTCACAAGATTAATTTACCAAATGACGTGTCAAATCATCATCTACTCTTGACCATGACCCACTTATTTTAAGGATTATTCGCAATTGAAAACGTCGCATTGCAAACCAATTTTGTTAAATCAGTCTTTAAGATTCGTACTAAGTCCATTTATTTCTCCCGCGTAAGTCCCTTTGGCGCATCGTCGTACATGATTTCCAAAAAGGCCGAGGCTTTTCATGGAAGGTAAAGACGGCACATCGAAAGCGGAGGAAACCTCAGCTTCGAGAGAGATGTAAACAGCAAAAGAAAATCATGAGAAATCGAATGAGACAAGAAGCCTAAGGATTAGTAGTATTTCGTCCTCTTTCGCTACCAAAACCAGGAGCCCCCCCACTGATCACATCTTCCCCACTGCCGGTTGTGGTTCACCTACTTGTGATTAAAGAATAATAAAAGTTGCAGCACCAAACCCCGCAAACCCCTAAAAAGTCCAATTATCCATTCGTTCCATTTTCACGTGGGTTCTTTTCTTAAGATGTGCTAATGGTCACGATTCGTGCCTCTTGATTGGCGATTTAGGGTTTGCTAAGATTAAAGAAAAGGAGCGATGCGGTTGGGTCGTCTTTGGCCTTCCTTGACCTGTTGTAGTTCCTCTTGAACTGCTTCATCAGCTGATTTCTCCCTCACCAACCACTCTCCCATCGTTCCACCAAATTCGGTGACAATGAAATGTTTGCTGTAACCCTATAAAAATTGGGAGAAAACCCTAGGAACAATCTACGCCTAGAAAATACATATGTTTACCGATTTCATACTTACCAAGACCGGTTTACGGATGTGTGGGCTGGACTACGAGTGAACAAGTGAGTCATATTCAAGAACCAACAACGGCTTGACATATCGTTTAGTAAATCAATTTTGTAAACCGGTTTTTTATTTATTTTAAAGTCTGGCATTTTCCTAATATGTTTGCACATGAAAAACCTTTGACAAAGTAAATTAATAAAAAGCAAAAAGACAGAGAAATGGTTTATCTGATTGGGCACTTCCAAACTATCAAATTAAAACTTTTCTTCAACATAAAAGAATTAAGGATATATAATATAATGTACTTATATATAGTAATTGATATTAGTTCTTGAACTTATGTTTGAGATGCAAAGTTATCCTTGAATTTTCTCAACATGTTTATTTTGTAATTTGGTTATCAAGAAGCGTATCAAATGTCATAAGGCACTTTGTAAAAGATATAATGCCACTTAACTAGACAAAAGCAAGTGAAGAAAGAACCAATTAAAAGGGATAACTTTCTAAATAGCCGGTAGGTGATTTGATCGTGTTAGGTATGATACGCGTGAAATATAAAGTCAACCGGGTTAGAAAATTGCTCTCAACAAGATTTACAGAAAATAATGCCAATCCTTCATCGACTCATCCAATTTTTACAGCATAAATCATTAAATAAACTTGAGTAAAATTTCTAAGAGAATTGAATATTCTTCATGTACAATCGAAGACGGAGCCAACCATTAATTGTAGAATGTTATTGTTTCAGGGAGAATTTTGGCATAGGCAGTTCTATGATATACCGAGAGATGAATCCTTGAGGCGTAATGAATCATAACTCCCTACAAATCTACATAATTATTATACAAAATGTCATAACACACAAGATGCAAAAAGTTACATGATTTGCTGACGAGATTTACCCAATTTTTCTTTTGTTCCATAATGGTCGGGGAACTGAGGATCTATCTTAAAGGATCATTAGAAACAACGAACAGGACAAGCATAGTCCCTGGTCAGGAAGAAAACGTGGTGGTCCATTTGTCCCTAGAAATCTTAAAAAGAAGTTGACACCATGAGAGGAGGACCATCCAGAGGGTGGGGGATTTAGAGGACCCCTGTTAGGTCCACCGGACAGCTTTGACGAGTAGACAAAAAAGCATTAAAATATTTTGGCTAGAATCGAACGTCGGTCTTGTTTTCACTCTCTTTCTTTTTTATTGGGAAATTTAACTTCTTGTGATATCATAGTACACACGTCCATTAATATAACCAAAGTTAGATACAACCGAACTTATAGAAATGCAGCGGAAGAGCGGCGCCAACGGTCGATCGCATCGAATAAAGTTAGCATCTTCGTTTCGATAGTGTTATCGGTACATAAGATTAGGAAAATCCGCCGGAGAAATTACTTGCTTCTGGCATTCAAATTTCTGTTTTTATATGTCGTCCCTGGCGCTTTAGGTTTTGGCATGAGGCGACTGGCATTTTGTATAGGGCTATGACAGAAGGCAGTGAAAGCAGAGAGAGCAGCTTTCTGTTTCAGCAAGCAAAAGAGTCAAGACAAAAGCTTGACTGAAGCAACACTCATGGATCACACGAGGCCACATCCTCGGAAATCTACGTCACGCATAGCTCGCAGATTCAAAAGGTCGACGTCATCGCCCTTGGCAAAAGTCTCCGAGTGCATTCGAATTATGTGAGCCCGGCTGGCATGCACCGTCGAATCGGATGGAGGCAGAGGCCTTCTCCATCGCTAACGCCACGTCGCGATGGTGAAGATCGAGAGGCGGTGATCTTTGGGTTCGGGCGGGCTATCTTGTACCCGTGCACGATCAGGACTGCAGCGAAATAAATTGAAGGACCACGTGCATGAAGTTATTGTTGGGGATAGGGTTCAGTGGTGAATCCGAGTCGTGTGGAATACTATGGCGTTGTTTTGTGGACCTTTCGTAATGTCTATTAATTTGCATGTGCACCCTGGAATTAGGAGATCGGGAATAACTCCCGAGAGGTCGCTTTTTTAAGGAGTGTTTCTGAAAATAGAAAAAAAAAAAAAAAAAAGAGTAGAGGAACATTTTAGAACTTCCACCGAAAGTGCGAGAGTAATCAATATCATTCACCGTTGATAAAAAATATTTTCTTATAGGCGATATTACCAATTCCCTCTCGTGTTCGTGTCATGTCACCAAAATTGACATTCGAACTTTACATCCAATTGCGCACTTACTAAGAAGCTGATTTAAATATTTTTTTCTACGGTTTTCGATACAATGACTTTTTTCATATCATGTGCGATCAACTAACATCTGGTACCAAGCATGTCTTATAAAACGCCGTGGGACCCGGCAAATAATGACCAGTATCCTAATATTCAAATAGATTCTACGGAAAGTTCCTTACAAAGCATCGGGTAGGACAACCCGCATACTGTTTTGCTGTCCTGCTGCTGCTGCAAAAGGGTTGGTGTATGAACATATTTAGTACGCTTATGGAAATCTTGCTTGCTTTTCTCACTCCTCGTTTATGCCGTTAATGTTGTAATTATATATAACGACAAGCTCGTTACACTCTCTCTAAATACTGATTCGTCTCTCTCTTTCTGCCTGTGTGGACGCGATAGAGGGAGAGACAGAATGGGAAGGAAATGCTCGCACTGTGGATACATGGGTCACAATTCAAGAACTTGCGCGTCGATCCGGAGGAGGGACGCGAGCTTCGGCGGCGGCGGGAGAGTCAAGCTGTTCGGGGTGCAACTGGAGGCCGCTTACCCTTGTGGCGTCCCGTCGCGTCTCGCACTGAAGAAGAGCTTGAGCATGGACTGCCTGATGCCGTCCGTGCGCGTCCTCACGTCGTCTTCGCTGCCTTCTTCCGCGACCAATTCTTCTCTCTCTCTGCCCGCTGCCTGTGACGTCGGAGATCGTCTTCTTCGAGACGAGAGTCCCAACAAAGCGGCAAACAGCACCAGTAATGATGGGTACGCCTCAGATGGCTTTCTTGGGCGAGCCCAAGAGAGGAAAAAAGGTCAGCTTTTGTCGGTCTGTCTGTCTGTCTCTCGCTGACCTGTCTCGTATGATGCAACTGTAGTCTTTCTTTGGATTCTTTGCTTTTCACGGGGGCAAGATTCGTAACATCTCAGCTCTGCAGATCCATCTGATCATGCAAAGTCGTGAAGTTTCTGGTCGGGTTTTCACTCCCACCATCAATCTCTAACGAATCTTGAAGAGCAGGATGATTAGGGTTTCTCGACTGATGTTCTGATGAGATCAAGTGATGTGTGATGGGACAGGCGTGCCGTGGACGGAGCAGGAGCATCGGACGTTCCTGGTGGGGCTAGAGATGCTCGGGAAGGGGGATTGGAGAGGCATCTCCAAGAAGTTCGTCGGCACCAGGACGCCCACCCAGGTCGCTAGCCACGCTCAGAAGTATTTCCTCCGCCAGAACAGCCTCCTCCCCAGACGGAACAAGCGTCGTCCCAGCCTCTTCGATGTAACTCATCTCGACCCACCTCAAGCTCTTTCCAAGTTAGAAGAAAAGCTAAATTAGCCGCAAGTCAAGTCCTTTTGATATAATTAATCGCGATTAGCGATTTCTCATGCTCAAAGTCTTGCGATTTCCGCCACTAATTAATTATTTTATCCACCACTTTTGTTTATTCATTATTTTGGGAATACAGTAATCCGCTTGTTGGCGCACTAATTCATGTGTTTTTTTGCGCCAGGTGGGGATGGAAAGACGCAGGGCTCATCATCATGGACAAATCCCCAAGCCAAGTGAATCTTTCACCCCAATATGTCTGTTCTCGCCCCCAATTTGGCTCGACCGGGCGAGATAGCAGAGCAAGAAGGGTACTCCTAGCCTCTCCTCGTACATGTTCGTTCGGTGATCGCGAGATCCCGAGTTCAAATCTCGCTAACCATGCTTCGTCTGTGAGCGGGCGTCAGGCTTCGAATCCTAACTTGGAGCTGACACTCGCCTCCCGAATCATCAGTTGGATCAAGCCTCTTCGATTAGGGTCACCTAAGTCACACATTGAGTTGATGATGGACCGGTGTGATCCCATGTGTAATTGTATAATTCGATCTGCCTCGAGACAAGGATGTATGTGCTCGAGTTCTTCTAGAATTGTGCTAGCATGCGCTCATGCACAATGATTGACCATAATGTGTAGTTATCTAGTTGTAATTAAGCAAAGTTCTTCCAGCACTAAATCCAATTTTCGGTTTTGATTCATCTGCAACAACTGTCTCCAACTTGTGAGCGTCGATCTTAAGTAAAGAATTATTCACTCTCTAACCATTTCAGGAAAATTACTTGTGTTATCGCAACGAAATCGGGTATGAGCTGATATAATGATGAGAATTGCTCAAAGTCAAATTTCAAAAAGAATCGAGACTTATTAAATAGGAAGGTGCTTGAAAAATGTACTTACGCATTGAGGGTGCCCAAAATCTTTATCTAATTTTGTTATATGAAATATTTTTTGGCCAGTGTTACATGAAGATTTAATTAATTATTTTTATGTGAAACAAATGAAGTCTAAACCTTACTAATTATTTAATGCATAAGTTGTTGAAGAATATCAATTTGGTTGATTGAAACGAATCTTGGAAAAAAGCCTAGGTCCATGGCCGAGGCCAAGCCCATCCACTATATCAACCCACAAGTGTGATTAACACTTTCATTAGGAGAATGACGTCAATCGACGAAAAAGAGAAAAGAAACCAAAGACACCTGATCATGGAAAGCTGGGAAAATCGACGAGTTTCACGTTGTTCTTTGCATGGCCCTAAAACAAAAATAATAAATTCGTGTATTTTTTAATTTTTCTAATTAACTAATTTTACTAATATAAATTTTAATTACAGAGTATTAGGGATGTGTAGGAAAAATTTAGGCAATGGAGATAATGTTGCAGCATACATCTATAGAATTTAACCAATGCAGATGCCTAATTTAGGAAAATATTATCAACATCACACAACCACATTGTCATTAATAGTCACACCATTTAGATTTGGCCAAATTAAGTGTTGAGGAGACATGATGAGATAATTTGTGAAACTATAAGAATTTAATTAGACTGATTAAGTATAGGGATTAGATAAGAAAATGCATGAAAATATATGCTGTGGGAAAGTATAATTTTTCCTTAAAAATGAGTTAGCTGGTTGAATAGAATTGGTTGTCTTTGTTTTATTTTCCCGGCCATGGAACGAAAAGGCTTGAATTCAATTTCGCCAACATTGGGAAGAGATACAAAGAACCTTAAATTATACTTACTACAACACATCTACCTTAATTTTTTTTTATGGCACAAAAATCCTAAACTTATATTCCATTTAGTATATTTACTATTGTTTTTTGTGATACAAAATATCCCAAATTTATTTGACCAGAATAAATTTATCTCAAACTTTTTTTTTGTGACACAAAAAATGTCAAATTATATCAGTTTAATTTAATACGCCAGCGTTAGCGGCAGATTTTTTTTAATAGTATTTTAATATTTTTTGAATTTATTTATTTATTTATTTATTTTCCTTTTTTTTTCTTCTCTCCTTCTTTGGTTTCCGTGCTAGGCATCATCCGGTCGCATGGCTCATGGCTGGACAGATTAAATGAAACCTTTAGAAATATTCTTAAAATAAGTTTTATCTCTTCTAATGAAGTGCCGGCCAAGATGCGCCTCCTCTAAATTGAGCACCAAATAAAATTATTAACAATTTTTTTTCGTTAGTCTTGAGAGCATGAAACATTCAATATACATAAAAGCGTGCAACTAACTTATAATCCCACACAATCCCATCTTAACTATGAATATACGTACA